>CALZFC010000082.1:947500-1362500 GCA_945643635.1 Allodiplogaster sudhausi
TCTCTCTCTCTCTCTCTCTCTCTCTCTCTCATCTCACGTCGAATTGTTGTCAATGGTGACTCCGGGCGTGATGAGGAAGCCTGGTTTGCTGAAGCCGACGACTCTGTCACTCGGCACGAGTCGCTCCCCTCCGCGTCCGCCGAACACGCAGCCTGGCTCCTTCTTGTAGGATCGACGCGCTCGCTCGAGGTCCAGCTCGGTCACCTGTGATGGCGAATGAGTATTTCATCATTGTATATTTAAGATACCCAAGATACCGTGTTCCCCAAAGAAACCGTATCCCAAAAAACTTCTGTCGGAATAAAAGATTAAACTCTTACAAGTTCCAGGATCGAACCCTGGTACAAACGTTTCCGCTACTCTCTTACCCCTAGGCCATGTGCTCCCCTTGGCCCAGAGGTGGCCGGGGGCTGACAATATCCGGCCCCGGCCCCGGTTGAAGGTCACCCTGCCCTGACCTGGTTCGGCTTGACGGTGGCGATGCAGCCAAAGAAGCCACGCCACGGGAGGGCGTGTCTCGCGAACGGCGCCGTGTCCATGTCGGGCGGGACACCGGCGACGAAGTGGTCGGCGTCTTCCTCGACATTCAGAGCGGTCGCAGGGCCCGAGAGGACAGAGGAGAGACGGTCGGCGTCCGAGTCAACCTGAGAAAGGAGAGAGAGAGAGAGAGAGAGAGAGAGAGAGAGTGAGGGATGCGAAAGAGAGAGGGATAGAGAGAGAGAGAGTGAGAGAGATAGAGTGAGAGAGATAGAGTGAGAGAGATAGAGAGATAGAGAGAGTGTGTGTATTATAGAATGATAGAGAAAGGAAGCGAGAGAAGGGTGAATATGAGTAAGTGAGAGACAGAGAAGTAGACAGAGAGAGAGAGAAAGAGAGAGAGAGAGAGAGAAACCTGCAGATGAACTTCTCCGTTGCCTCGGATGGCCTTGACCGTGTGCTGGTTGCCGTCGTCGTAAGTTGCGCGCGACTCGAGAGATGCCGTCGTGTCAACGCCGAGGTTCACCTTCAAATTATCGTTCTTCTTCAATCTCAATTCTTCACATTACAGTTTTTCTCACCATTAGTTTCAATTCTTAAAAAAAAACTTTCTCTCTCTCTATCTCTCTCTCTCTCTCTCTCTCTTTCTACCTCTCTTCATTGCTCTATCTCTCTCTTCCTCTCTCTTTACATCTCTTTCTCTCTCTCTCTCTCTCTCTCTCTCCTCACCGTGAACACGACATGTCCTTCTCTGAGATGCAGCGAGACAAAGTCGCCCGACTCCTGCGATCCGTGGAAGTAGAGGAGGCCCGAGGGCGAGTAGGCCGAGAAGGTCACCGTCAACGATGTCGTCGTGCGCTCCGATGGCACTACCGTGCGGAGGACAGCGAATCCGTTTCTGATAATAGATAATTATTTTTTAAAGAATTTTTTCCATGCTATTTTTATTTTACATATTTTTTTTTAAATAAATTTTGTTTGTTTAAAATTTATCCATTTATTTATTGATCATTGAATACATACATTGTGAAAATTATTGCCATATGCATAAGTAATAGTTTAATAATTATGTTCACTAATTAATTAGTAAAGAAGTAGGCATTATGAAATAACTTAATTAACTAGCTAATTAATCAATTAATTAATTACTTAAATATTACCCCCCACCTCCCCTTTATATACCTGAACATGTGTCCATTGACTGTCGGCCGCGTGGGTGCCGTTTCGCCGCTGCAGTCGGGAGTCGACGTCGTAAAGGACCACAGAGGAACAGCGACTCCGTCCATCTAAGAGGGAAGAGAGAGAGAGAGAGAGAGAGAGAGAGATTTTAAAACATAGAGAAAGAAAGAGAGATGAGAAAAGCAGAGAGTGAGAGAGAAAGAGAGGGACAGAGATTAAGACATAGAGAAAGAACAAGAGATGAAAGAAACAGAGAGAGAGAGATGGACAGAGATTAAGACATAGAGAAAGAAAGAAAGATGAGAGAAATAGAGAGATAAAAATTTTGCGCTTATATCCGTCACAAAAAAAGGTTTAAAAAATTTTTTTTTCTGTTGTAAAAAACATTCGCCTCTTTACCTGAATGGAGCCAATGACGGCGTGGAATTCCGGTGTCGAGAGGCCGACGTCGGCGACGACGGTCGGATCGGCGCCGACTGCGAGCTGCGTCTCGCCGGGCACCGTATTGAAGATGACGTCATCCGAGTCGTCTTCAGAGCGCGCGAGATGAACACTAACGCCGGTGCCTGGAAAGGGACCGAAAGAAAGGGAGGGAAAATGTAATTTTCAATTCTTTCAAAAAAGTGGTAAGAATCAATGTGTGTTCAACAAAAGTCCTTATAGTCAACCGAAATCATTTATGCATATAGCCTTACGGGAAGGGCAGTTGAAGAAAGAGGAAAAAATCAGGCTAGAATTACTACCTTCAACTGAGGCTAGAATTAATTCCTTCAACTGACCAAGAGGCTAGAACTGATACCTTCAACTGAGGATAGAGTTATTATTACCTTCAACAGATTCAAGAATTACTACCTTCAACTGACCAAGAGGCTAGAACTGTTACCTTCAACTGAATTTAGAGTTATAATTATATTCAACTGAGGCCATAATGCTTACCTTCAACCACGCCATCGGTGTAGCTGAGTGTCAGGTTGACCGAGTTGCCAGCGCGCTCAAAGTCGACGACGTACCTACATATGTTCAAAAGCATTGTGATGTCAAACAAAGACGAGACGAGCTCAGGCTGTGCCCGACAAGCACGGGCTGACAAGCCCTAGAGGGCCTTTGACGTGCTGGCCGAGCCGTGCCGGGCCGGGACGCGTGCGTGCATCTCTGATTGTGAGTCTAACAAACCATGCATTCTTGTTCGGCGTGTAGTTGATCGGATGGCTGTTCGTGACCATGCGCGCGCCACTACCAACGTTCCAGTGCGCGATCACGCGCTTGTCGCGGATCTAAAGAAAGCAGTATTTATTATGTACATATATAGTTGTTATTAAATAATGCACACACAGATAATTGTTTAAAAAAATGCGTGATAAATTTATAAAAAATGAAATAAATTAGTTGTTAAAAAATGCAATTGTGAAATAATGCATAATTTATTGTGAAATAATACATGCATAATTAATTTTGAAATAATGTACAATTATGTACTTGTAAAATAATGCATAATTATTGGTGAACTATTACACAATTTGCTGTGAAATAACGCGTAAAAAAGAGTAAAGAAATATTCCTATTTTTGCCTTATGCCTTAATTTTTTCGGTAGATATCAACAATAACAAATATATACTTAAAGGTACCTTAGTTTTTTAAAGTATTTAATTATTATTTTCACCTCAATCGCGATATACTCGCTTGGCACTGTGCGACGAGCGATGGTCTTGGAGAGCAGGAGAAGAGAGTCGGGCACACCGCGGAGGGGAGCAAAGCTATAATTTGTGAGGGAGTGAGAGAAAGAGATAGAGAGAGAGAGGAAGAGAGAGAGTAAGAGAGAGAGAAAACTAGGGAGAGAGAAAAAGTGGGGTAAAGAGAGGAAGAAAAAACAGAGAGATAGAAAGGGGGAAAGAGAGAGAGATCAGAGAGATTTAAAGGGAGGGAGAGAAAGAACGAGGGATTATAGTGCTGTACCGTATCTGCAGGCTCGTCGCAGGTGAGGGTGCGGAGGGCGAGAGGAACGAACGGCGGCAACGGCCTGCGGCGTCGCCACGAAGTCCAATGTTTATCTGGAATATAATTTTGAATAAATATTTGTGTTTTTTTTTATTTTTTATTTTTCTTATTTATGAATTAACGATGAACATAATCAAAATAACCGTAAAATAACACAAATAATTGTAAATAACGCGAAATCCATATACTAAAACATATGTATGTACCTGCGCCGCCTTCTCCCTCGCCTCGCCAATCTTCTCCTTGAGTGCCGCGAGTCTGCCCTGAAGGCCTTCGAGGCGAACTCGGCTAGCATCGGTTGCGCGCGCCGCTTGCTCGGAGGCGACGAAGCGCGCGTCGAGCGACTGCCGAGCCTTTTTCATCTGGAAACCACAGAGGAACTATTTATTAATTTTTCATGCGGAGTTACGGTACTATTTATAAGTATATGTACATATGTTTTGCGAAAAAAAAACAAAGTTTGCCACAGTCCAATTATTTTCAGGTATAAAAGTTCCTCGCAATACTTTTTTTCATGTATTAAAGTTCTGTTTCACTATACTTCTTCTTTCAAGTCTAATAGTTGCGTCTCGCATTACTTCATTGGCCATGTATAAAAGTTCTGTCTCAATATACTCACTATATTTCATTTACTCATGTATTAAATTCGTTTCTACCGTATACCTACCTGATTGATCTGCTCGCGAATGTTCTCCGATGTCGCGTTCGTCAGTCGAGTCACGCTGTCGGAAACGCGCGCCAGCTGCTCGCTCAGCTCGTCTGCCTTAAATGAGCCAATTTTCTTAATAAAAAAAACAATCGACATAAGCGACTACTTCTTTTATATCCCTCTCCACCTGTTTCGCTCGCTCTCTCTCTCTCTCTCTCTCGCTCTCTATCTTTCTCTTACTCTCTCTCTCACTCTCTCTCGCGCTCTCTCTTTCTCTTCTTCTCTCTCTCTCCCTTTCTCTACCTCTCTCTCTGTCTCTCTCTCTGTGTCTCTCTCTTCCTCTATCTCTCTTCCTCTCTCTGTCTCTCTCTCTCTGTCTCTCTCTTCCTCTATCTCTCTTCCCCTATCTCTCTCTCTCTTTCCTCTTTCTTTCTTTTCCTCTCTCACCATCTTCTTTGCATGCGATGCTCTCGTATCAGCCGTGAGAGAGGTTTCTCGCATGCCAGTGACTCGGTCGTGGAAGTCGTCAAACTTGTCCCATTCTCCTGTAATTGTAGATCATTTTTTTCACTTATTGCCTCCTGATTACTCTCATTTTATTTTTTTTTAACCCTATTAAATCTCAAGGAATGATATTTTAAAAGTTTACGAAAATCATTACTGAGCCAAATAATATTCTTGAATATTCACCATATGCTAAGTTACAAAAAAAGGGCTATAATAGAAAGAGAGGGAGAGAGAGGTAGAGATCACGGGAGGCTTCTAGAGAGAGAAAGAGATAGGGAGAGGGCTCTAGAGATAGAGAGAGAGAGGGAGAGATACATAGGGAGAGATGCTAAAAAAAAGTTACCTGTAGCCGCGCCGATTCTCTTGCGTATGTCAATGAGCGCCTCGTTCACGTACTCCAGCCGGCTGCCGAGCTCCTTCTGCTCGCTGGCGCCCGCACGCGACGCGGCACGCAACGCGTCGTCCGCCGTCTCGAGCAACGCAGTCGACTCGGCCGAAGAGGCGCGCACCTGTGACGAGAAGAGTGAATTGGCGGGAAATTTGAAATTTAAATTTAAATTTCCTTATATCTCTCAATATATAATGAAATTGTTTACTTCTTACATAATTACATTCATACAATACAATAAAATATACAAGAGTTCCGTGAAAAAATCATTAAAATAATTTTAAAATAAAACAAATTCCTTACCTGCTCAACCAGATCCGCCGTCACATTGCCTTGGCCGACCAGCTTGGAGTACTCTTCTTCGGCCGTTGTCTATAGGTAGCGAATATTTCTTTATATCTCTCGATCTCTCTCTCTCTCTATTCCTCTGTTTATCTCAATCTCTATCCCTCGCTCTCTAACATCTTTCTCTCTCTCTCTCTCTCTCTCTCTCTCTCTCTCTCTTTCTCTCCCTCTCTCCCTCTCACCCACTTTATCTCTCCCTCTCTGTCTCTCTCCCTACCTCTTTCTCTCTCTCTTTCTCTCTCTCTGTCTCTCTCTCTCTCCTCACCTGAGTTGCTCTTGCAAGCCGGCTCGCGTTTTGAAGTGACGCTGTGATCGCCTCGTACGAGCGAGCTGCGTCGACGGGCAAACTCGTCTGAGCTTTGGTCTCACGGAACGCCAGAACGACGCGACGAGTGATGGCTTTAGAAGAGAGAGAGAGAGAGAAAGAGAGAGAGAGAGTAGAGGTGAAAAAGAAAGAAGGGGAGAGAGAACAAGAGATAAAGAGAGGGAAGGAAAGAGGGGGAGAGGAAGAGAGGATGCAGAGAATAAGAGAAAGAGAGAAAGAGAGAAAAAGAGTGAGAAAGAGATACGACGAGAGAGCGGGAAGGAGAGAGGGAGAAAGAGTGTGAGAGAGAGAAAGAGATCTAACGAGAGATGGAGAGAAAGAGAGAGGGAGAAGAGCGTGAGAGGGAGAGAGAGAAAGAGATGGAGAGAGAAAGAGTGAGTTAACGCTTTCTCTTACTCTCGAGCTCGTTCGCGTGTCTGCCCGCCGGGTCGACCATCTTTTCGTCGTATTCGTCGATGAGCTGTGCAGTTCTGCAAAAGTCGCTTACGCAATAGTCAGGCCACGAAAATTGCGTTAATAGCTTCAGAAATTTTGATATAAATGCAAGTCTATATAGACAAATATGGTTATTATAATGTTCTAAATTTTTCATCTCTTGAATTAACTAATCAATTAACTTATTAATTAATTAACTATTTAATTTTTTTTTAAATTTAACATATACACGTACGCTTCTGCAATCTCGTTGCACTCGGCCGTCTTCTGGTAGACTTCTTCGAGAGTTTCGTTGATCTTGTTGTAGTCGTCGTACATGTTGAGCAGCTCCTGCTCTTTTGCCTGCGCGATTGCATCCTGTAAAGGGAAAGGGGGACGGGTGTCCAGAAGCAAAGAGAGGAGGAGCGAGAGAGATAGAGAGGGAGCGACAGAGAGAGGAATGTGCGGAGATGAGAGAGGGAGAGCGAGGTGAGAGAGGGAGAGTGCGGGTGAGAGATAGTGAGAGGGAGAGAGGGAGAGAGAACTGCGAGAGCCAGAGAGAGAGAGAGAAATGTTAAGAAAGTGAGAGGGAGAGAGAACGTGCGAGAGCCAGAGAGAGAGAGAGAGAGAGAGATAAAAGTTAAGAACTTTCGCTGCCGCAAGCGAATCCTCGGCATCACCACGAATTGCCTCGAGACGAATCACGACTTCCTGTATAATATAACTGTTAATTTAAAAACTTCCTAGTTAATATAAATAAATACATCAAACAATAACAAAAAAACGATGGTGCGCTCGCCTTGAATCGGTCGATCCTCTTCGCGACAATCTCTGCCATCTTCTCCGCATCGGCCGTGTCCTTCTTGGCCGTCGAGTAGATCGTCTCGCGGTAGTCGGCGAGCCATTGGCCAAACTCGGCGATGCTTAAAGGAGTCAAAATATTCAAGTTTGAATTCGCGCCATTTTGCCTGATTATTTATTTATTTATTTAAAGGAGGGCGATCACCGAAAAGTCATTGACGATAAATGAACCATCTTAGTAGTTTTTGAATAGTCTGGGGCATGCAGAAAAAGAACATGTATATGAAAATGTACAAGAAAGTTCCATATTCAAGTATAATGAACTTTAAAATGCAAATTTTGAATGAATTTGTGATTGGTGTGCCAGGGAAAAAGCAGACCCCATCGGTAGAATCCCAACTTCACGGCCACGTACCCATCGCGGGAAAATAAAATTACAAGGATTTGAAGAAATTGTTATGGTGAATGCTTTATCACCTTTTGGTTTATTTGTTTTAGAAAATGTTTTTATAAATTCTTGTTACGCAGAACATTATCAAATAGGTATAATAGCAATAACAACCCGCTTCAAAAAACACACGCACATTCCTAGTCTACCGTACATTTTTGAGTAATTAAACGGACTTCCGTTCGAAGTATTTGTACGTTTGAACGCACATTACTGTATTTTCGGTGATCGCCCTTCTTTAATTGCTTATTTGCTTATTATTCATTGACAAGTACCGCTCATACCGTTTGTTAAGAATCTCGAAGCTCGTATCATTCAGCTTGTTCATGAGCACACGCTTCAGGAGATCTTGAGCACGCCTGAAAACAAAACGAATTTAAATAACACATTTTAGCATTTACATACATTTTTGCTTCGTAAGCAATGCGCAATTTTCTCAACATCTTTTCTTTCAACATTCTTTTCTCATGCCTACTGTCCCTGTATCATTTTGCTTCTCTTGGTGCCCGCCATTACTTCTTTCATAATCCATCGTTCATCTCTCGTTCCCATAATGTTTGTCCCTTCTCTTACTCTCTTCCTCTTCTCTATGTCTCTCTCACTCTCGCTTCATCTCTTTCTCCTTTTTTCTATCTCTATCACACTCGCTTCCTCTCTATATCTCTCCCTCTCTCTTGCCCACTTGCCCTCTCCCTCTCTCACCCTCTCTCTTGCCCCCCTCTCTCTCTCCCTCTCTCTTTCTCTCTCTCTCTCTCTCTCTCTTTCTCTCTCTCTATCTCTCTCTTCCTCTCTCTCTCTTACAGATGCTCGTCTTCGGCTCGTTCGAATCTCTCCTCGATGTAGTCGCCGCGCTCCTGAGTTGCGTTGTAGAGAGCTTCCGCCTCCATCGCCCAAGTCGCGAGCGTAGCGGAGCTCACCTGTAGCATAAATTTTTTGTGTGCTAAAATTGCCCTTCCCGATACATCGGCTATTTCCATGATAATAAACAAATAAATAAAAATTGTTATATTCCCAAATATATGGCTAATAAAGGGCAATATAAAACCCGGAGTTTGGTTAAGAAAAAGCCATATACCCCCCCCCCCAAACTGGCTAAAAAAGCCCCCCCCCCCCAAGACTGGTTTAAAAAGGGCAATCTAACCCCTCTCCCCCCCCCTCGAACCTGGCTGCTGCCATGGCTCGCAAAGTGCGCGAGGAACTGCGTGGTGTTGAAGGCGTCAGCGTGCTTGGCGCGGCCAATGGCCAGCGAGCTCTCCGTCCGATTCGTCAGATCAGTCAAGAGAGCGAGCGAGCGATTCAGGCGCTCCGCGTCGAATCGAGCCTGTAGAATATATATATTGGCATTTGAATTTGGCGCCAAACAACGACGTAAAAAAGTTTTTACTGCACAAACGCACAGAGAACGAGTTATCTTAGAATTTGGCGCCAAATTTAAATTTCCAAAAAATGAGTTTCGGTCACCTCATCAATGACCGCCGTCGCCTCTTGCGTGTACTGGCTCTTGGTGCCGAAGCGTTCCGTGTCAATCGCGTCCAAGCCGAGGCCAACCACAAAGTTTTGTAGGACTGAAAATGTGCGCGAAAATATCTTCCTTTTTTCAAAGCCTTTTTATTTCTAACCATAAGAGCAGTTTTCAACCACCAATCAAGGTAATTCCAAAAGGGTTAACTCTTATAGCACAGACATGGCATGGAACCACCGGGTGTGAAATTCACCATTCTCTCTTACTCCCTCCCTTCGCTGCCCTTTCCTTTCTCTTTCTTTCTCTCTCTCTCTCTCTCTCTCTCTCTTTTCTTTCTCTCTCTGCCTCTCTCTCCCTCTTTCGCTCTTCTTACTGTCTTTCTCTCTCTCTCTCTCTCGCTTTCTACTTTCTCTCTTTTCCTCTCTCTCTCCCTCACCATCCGTGTCATTCTGCAGCCGCGCCAGTCTCCGCCACGGAATCGGCCTGAGTCCGGAGAAGTTCTGCCTCGCGAGATTGTAGTCAATGTCGTCGAGCATCGACATCAGCGGCAGATAGCAGCCTTGGTCGCAAGCTGAAGACAAATTGAAATAGATAAAAGCAAATAAATAAATAAGTATAAAAAATAAAGATGTATAAGTTGTGAGTAGAAAAAGGAATTGTATTCTTGATTCGAAATATTTTGAGTTTTTTTTTAGTAAAGAAAAAAAGGAGAACAGCAAAGTTTATTACTTAAATTTTTTATTCCTTTCTCCTTTAAAAAATCCGCGTACAAGTACAGATGCCATTGATGAATGCATGGCGCTCCTGGCAGAGCGAGCAGTCGCGGCCGGTCACTCCAGGGCGGCAGGCGCACTGCCCGGTCATCGGGTGGCACTCGCCGGTCAGCGAGCCATCTCTGGAGGAGAGAGAGAGAGAGAAATAGACGAGAAAGATAGATCAAGAATCAAGAGAGAGAGAGAAACATACAGCTCGAGAGCGAGAGAGAGAGACAAAAAGACAGAGAAAGAAGAGCGAGAGAGAGAGAGAGAGTAACTATTTTTTTCTTGCCAAAGCGCCCAACCTGTGACATTCGCACGGCGTGCATCTTCCGCCCGGAATGCTCGGATCGCCGTAGTAGCCCGTGTCGCAGCTGAAAAATAATATCCAAATTAAATTGCGGAAAAAATGCTTTAAAAAAATGTACTAAAAACAATCAAAACATCAATCATTCTGTCATTTTAGTGCTACAGTATCTCCTCCTTTCTGACATTTCGCAATACTGTCCATGATAGCCACGCTCGCACGCGTCGCACACGTAGCCGCGGCCCGTGGGCACGGCTTGGCATGTCTCCGAGAAGGAGTTCTCCACCAGCGGGCACGCGCACCGGAAATGGGGATAAAAAAATTATTTTGATAGAAAATTTTATGTGGTATGTCAGACATCTCTTCTATCGTTCTATCTTTCTCTGTCTGATACCACCTGTCTTCAAATATCTGTATCTATCTCAAAATCTCTCTCTCTCGTTCGCTCTTTCTCTGTCGTTCTTTCTTTCTCATCTCTCTCTCTCTCTCTCTCTTTCTCCCATCTCTTTCTCTTTCTCCTCTCTCCCTCTCTCTCTCTCTCTCTATCTCTTTCTCCCTTACTTGGTGCAAGAGGCCGGCCCGCCATTGGCCGCCTCTCCAATGTAGCCGGGTTTGCAGCGTTCACAGAAGTCGCCCATCGTGTTGTGCTCGCAGCCCTCAAAATAATAATAATAATCAAAATAAATAGCAATAACATCACGAAATGACTCACCGAGCAGAGACACGTCTCTGGGTCGCACGTCGTCGAGTGGCCATTGCATGCGCACGGCTCGGACCAGCCAACGAGGACGAGGTCATCAGCCGCGTTCAGGTAGTCGCGGTGGCGGCGGCTGAGAATGATAGGGACTGTAGAGAGAGACGAGAGAGAGAACAGAGAGTGTGAGATGAGTCTGAGAGAGAGAAAGAGAGAAGAGAGAGGGAAAGAGAGGAGAGAACGAGAGAACAGCGAGCGAGAGGGAAAGGGAGAGTGAGTGAAATTGAGAGAGAGAGAGAGAGAGAGAGAGAGAGAGAAAGAGGAGAGTGAGGGAGAAGATAGAGGGAGACTGAAGGAGAGAAAGAGAGGATCAGCTTCTTTGGCATTGGCAAAATGGGTAACTACACCCTAAATATGCAAATTCATGCCGTTTTAAATAAAACTCCTGTCATTAATTTCTCTTTCCCTCTATACCTTCTCTCTCGCTCTCTGTCTCCTCATTCTCTTCTCTCTCACTCTTTTCTCTCTCTTCTCTCTCTCTTCCCTCGCTCTCGCTCTCTCTCTCTCTCTCGTCTCTGTAGTATCTCTCTCGTCTCTCTCTTCTCTCTCTCTCTATCTCTTTCTTTCCCTCTCTCTCTAACCGGCAGAAGCCTGGTGCTGGATTCTGGCACGATGCGCCATCATAGCCGGCCGGGCACGCCGAGCACTGCTCGACGCCGACTGCGGTCGCTGTCGTGAGTGGCGACGCCGAGTCATCCTTCACGGCGACGTCCAGGGAAATCTTGGAAAAAATGGTGATTTGAATTTCGCGCGCTTTCTTTCATTGTTCAATCATTAATTAAAAGAATTTGATACAAATTTGATTTTTTTAAAGAATCTTTTTTAAGTGGCTTCCCTGAATTTGTCAAACTTATACAGTTAGAGTCTAATAATAGTGAGTAAAAATGGAAATAAAAAATTGAAAACCTCGCTGATTGTGATGACATCACCTCGCGCCGGATAGTTGTACGTGCCGCGGATGTAGATGCCCTAATAAGTATTTGAAAAGTAGAGTTGTATACAATTAATAAAAGTTATAAAATATTTATTTTACGATAATATAATTAAATGCCTTAAAGCTTTATAATTGAAATACTAATTGCATTTATTTAATAAATATTTGGAGAGAAAAAAACCTGAAGATTCTGGAGCGCAATCATGAGCTGGCTTCTCGTGACGGGGACGTCGGGCGCAGTTCGCGAGCGCCATTCAGATTCGTGGAGGCGAATCTGCAAAAAACCCTTGTCTCGCTCTTTTTCCCCCTCTATTTCTATACATCTCTCTCTCTCTCTTTCTCTCTCTCTCCTACTGTCTCTTCTCTAACACTCTCTCTCTCCTCTCTTCTCTAATCTTCTCCCTCTATCCCACTCTCTCTTCCTCTCTATCACTCTCTCCCTTTCTCTCTCTCTCTCTCTCTCTCTCTTATCCATCCCTACCTTATACTTTCCATCTTCACTGATCTGCCATGGAATGTGCTCGAGCTCAATGCGATTATTGCCGATGAGGACGACCTAAGAAAGGAGAAGAATATTCTGTTTTTTTTTTAAATCTTCAAAGAAATATACCATAATTAACGTTTTGTATTGCCTAATTAATATGAGTATAAAAAAAATGTTTACAAATTGCACTATAGGAATAATAAGATATATGTATGTACAACAGATATGTATAATTACTATAAAATAAATGTATATAATAAAACAGAGAATAATAAATGCCTGAGGGAAATAGCGGAAGTATTGGCCGTCTGGGCGAACTCCGTCGATTCCGCGTCTGTTGTCATCGTTCCAAATCTAATTGTAAGAGAGAGGAAGTTGAAGGAGTAGGAAACTTTTCCTGACTCGATAAAGGCCTGAATTCAAGTGTGAAATTTTGGCGCCTCACAATCAGCATCACAACGATAACAGCTGCCTTGAAGAATCCGTTGTTATCTACGGATATTTCCGTTGACCTTGAGCGAATGTACGGATATTTCCGTATTCACCTTGAACCGCAGGAATCCATTGTAGCTGCCGGTGCGGTCGCCGAGGAAGACGCGCGGCAGCGGCCAGTACAGGGGAGTCGCGTCGGTCGGGTAGCTGTTGAAGCGGGCGGGCGACTCCTGTGATTATCATTTTTTTTAATCTCTCTTTCTCTCTCTCTCTCTCTCTCTCTCTTTCTCTCTTTCTATCTCTCTCTTTCTCTCTCTCTCTCTCTCTCTCTCTTGATTTCCGTTCAATTCATATTCCTTCTTCCTTTCTTCTTCTATATTTCTACAGAACTACTTTATCAGTATGCAAGTTTAAATATGAATCTTTGTTTTTAAAAATATAATTTACTTAATTTACTTAATGATTTTTTTTGTTACTGATTATGTACCTTTCATGTTGAGTGCCTTCATTGGAAGTTCGTCGCGTTATGAGCCACCCTCCCCCCTTCCCTTTCCCCTTATTCCACAGGTGAGATCATAAGGTGCACTCCGGGCAAACGTCTCTCTGACCTTGAGCAGATTCAGGTTGTGCTTCTTCGTGTAGTACTCCCATGGCTCGGCAAAGGTCGCGACTCGATCTTCCGCATAAATCTGCTGCCAGACACGCGGCGACTGCACGCAGAGGTCGCTTCTATAAAATTAAGGCTTGGAAATAATTAATAATATAATTTTCTGCTTTTCTTTACTCTTCATTCAGCATATGGACGCGAAAAGATGCCACTTAATCACTGATAAGGATATGGAAAAAGGGATTTAAACACCAAATTACATGGAGCTCTCCTTGCACTCCCTACTTTCTCTGTCCTATTATCTCTCTCCTCTGCATCTCTCATATCACAAACTCGCTCTATGTCTCTCTCTCTCATTCTGTTTCTCTATGAGTCTCTACCTCTCTCGCTCTCCCTCTCTCTCTCACTCTCTATCTCTCTTTCCTTCTGTTCCGTATCCCATCAAATGGAGTCCATATGAACGATGACGTCACCGTACCGACTGAAGCAGAAGCAGTCGGTGCAGCCGAGTCGGTTCGACTCATCGAGTGAGAAGGTGTGCGCGCGGCACTTGTCGCACTTTATCCCCTCTGCATTCTTCTGAAAAAAGAACGCCAAACTGCACGTGCGCATGTAAATTAGTACTAAAAGTCACGTTATCGTCGCAAATTCTTGTTTTCTTTTCTTTCTCTAACAAAAAAAAATTACGTTTTACTTTTAAATTAATGACAAGCTCTGATAAAATTCTACGAAAGGTAGTTTAAATAAATCAAAATGTTCGTTCAATAAATAAAGATGGAAATAAAAATAAAAATATTTTTACCTTGCATGGGCACTGTCCGTTCTCGTCGCAGAGGCAGATGCCATCGTGGCATTGGCGTTCCTCAAATGGAATTTGACAACACTTGATTAGATGCGAGGAAAAATAAGAAGCTGCCTTAGAAGTATTATATGTGAACCTCAAGCATGACCAAAAGGAGGTCTTTCAAAAAATAAAAAAATAAACACATTTTGTTAAAAACAAAGTACAAAACAAAGAAGTAAACAAGTAGTAAATAGTAATATAATATTTTTTCTTCATATTTCTCTCTCTCAATAACCTCGGTGCCGGCGACCGCGCACTCGCATGGGACGCACTCGGGGAAGCTGTAGAAGCCGTGCGTGCAGTGATCGCATTGGCGGCCGACGTACGCCGCGTTGCAGGAGCACTGCGATTAGATTGACTTATGGCTTCTTGAGTTAGGGACAATTAAGGATACCTAACTTAGAAATAGCTTGAGCTAAGGCGACATAAGTTAGGGTGACTTTAGACTACTTTACAAAAGATTCCAACCTGGCCCGTAAGCGCATCGCATTGGCTGCCGCTGGCGCCGACACTGTTGCAATCACAAGGGCGGCATCTGAAAATTATATTTAATAAAAATATGTATTTAATATATAAAAAAATAACTCCAGCTCCACAGCAAGCGCCTTTCTTTTAATTGATAGACTTGACCATTTTGCAAAAAATAAAAGAAACTCAAGCAATAATTTCATTTCTATGTACATATCATTCGAAATGAAGCTTGTCAATGGCGTTTTAGCTATTTTATTTAATAGATTATAGAAGAGGAATACTGATAAATTAAATTAATAAATAAAGGGATTAATGAATTAATGAATTAATGAATTAATGAATTAATATAATATTGAGCAGGCGCACCCTCGGAGTGGATGGTAGTCCCACGAGTCGGGCGTGCACGCTTCGCACATCTCGCCCACCGTGTTCGGAGGGCAGACGCATTCGCCGGTCAAGGGGTCACAGACCTGACCAGGAGCCGGGCACTTACGGCACTCTGGAAAGGGAGAGAGACGAAGAAAGAGAGAGAGAGAGAGAGAGAGAGAGAGAGAGAGAGGTAGCAGTAACGAGACCTAGAAAAAATGAGAGACAAAATGCCACAGAAGAGACAGAGAGAAAGAGAAATATATATATCTATCTCTCTATCTTTTCCGTCGATCCCTCTCTCTCTTCTCTCTTTCTCTCTCTCTCTCTCCAAGAGACTTTCTAAAGCTACTTGAATATCGTTCCCTTCAAAATGGTCATCTCACCCTTGCATCCCTCCTCCGTCAATCCGTAGTGATTGGGCGCGCACTGCTCGCACTTTGCACCAGACACGCCCGGCTTGCATGCGCACGCGCCACTCACGACGTCGCACTGCGCGCCGTCGGCGCCGATCGCCGAGCAGTTGCAGGCCTGTGAAAGGGTGGGGAGAGAGTCTTATTTTCTTAATTAAAAAATAAATTCAAAAATGTTTTTCCAAAGTCAAAAAAAGGACTACAAAAGCAACCTAACAATATGAAGCCCGAGAGCGCACTTAAAATTGGGAGAAAATTAAAAAAAAATTAAAATGTCCACGCACCTGGCAGCCGAGCCCGGATGAGATGTTGAAGAAGCCGTCCGCGCACTTCTCGCACATGTTGCCGGCGACGTTCTCGCGGCACTCGCACTTGCCCGTGACGGCGTCGCACTTAGAGGGGGAAAAGACACATTTTTTTTTTAAATTAATACTATTTATTATTCTTTTTATAACTATTATTATGCATTATTATAATTATCTAACCTTGCCATCCTCAATGGATCCGTACGAGTTGCAGTGGCAGAATTGGCAGCCAGAGTCGGTGAAGTTGAAATAGGAAGGGCGGCACTTGTCGCATCTGGTAAATACGAGATTAATTTTAAGTTACTGCACTCCTTCTCTCTTTCCTCTCTCTTTCTTCCCTCTCTCTCCCTTTCCTCTCTCTCTCTCACTCTCTTCCCTCCCTATTTCCTTCTCTCACCGCTCTCTCCGTCTCTCTTTTCCCTGTCTATTTTCCTTCTCTCTCCCTCTCTTCAAACTATCTCTCTCTTTCTCTTCTCTCTCCCCGTTTTCTCTCCTACTCTTTCTCTATCTCTCTATCTCTCTCTTCCCTCTCGCTCTCTTCGTCTTCCTCACCTCTTTCCAAACACTCCCTGCTTGCATGTGCATTGTCCTGACACATCGTCGCACTCCTTGCCGAGTGCGCCCACTTCGTTGCAGTCGCACGCTGGGCAGTCGGCGTCCACGTCGCCGTGACCGCTCTTCAATTATTCATTTTTAGTTTTCTTTAAAATTTAATTCTCCTAATTATTATGATTCATTTCAAAAACTTATTTAAATTTTATTTCTTTAAATCGTTGCAAACAGTTTTACATTCCTATAAAAGGTTTCTTAATCCAATTCCAATTTACAACGCGATGACGATGAAGCAATAACATTGACGAACTCCCTAGAGTAACTCCCAAGCACGAACCTCACTAGCAACTCACTACACACTGTTCGTACTTTGCCCATAGCGAAGCCTATATCGAAAATGAACCAATTCTACGTCCACTTTCATTTACGCAAGAGAATAATTTATTATGTTGCAGTAAGCCACGCCCATTTGCCTTTTGGCTCCGCCCATATGCCCCTAGTCTCCGCCCCTTCTACCGAACCTTGCATCGGTCGCACTGCTTGCCAATGTAGTTCGGCTTGCACTCGCAAGCGCCGGTGGCCGTGTCGCACTGCTGCGCGACGGCGCCCGAGGGATGGCACGAGCACGAACGACACGTGTGCGTCGCAGCGCTGCCCCAGTGATTGGACTCGCAGATCTGTAAGAGACAGAGAGAGAGAGAGAGAAAGAGAGAAAGAGAGAGAAAGAATAGAGAGAGAGATGAGAGAGAGAAAGAGATGAGAGAGAGGTAGATAGGGAGGAGCAGGTAGAGAGAATCATTTGACAGATGTAGAGCTAAGATTCGAAAGAAAGAGAGAGAGAGAGAGGAAGCGAGGAGGAGAGATGATGAGATAGAGGAGATAGCTGGACGAAGAGAGAGTTTGTGAGAGAAAGAGTGTGAGAGAGGGATAGAGTGTGAGAGAGAGAAAAAAAAGAGAGGGAAATGTTTCACCTCGCAGTGCTCGCCGGCCGTGTTCCCAATGCACTTGAGGCATCTGCCCGTGGACATGTCGCAGTTGCCGATGGCCGCTGGGTCAATGTTGCCCGAGCACTCGCACTCGACGCACGTGCCATTGACCGCGAGAGGGTCGCCGAAGAAGCCGTCGGCGCAGCTGAGCGCGAGATTTGAATATTTGAATTTCCCGCGCTTTCATATTACATCTATTTTTTTCTCATTTCCAATACTCTGCTGATGCGTCCTTACCTCTCGCACTTGTTGCCCTCATAGCCCGTCTCGCATGCTGTGCACACATAAGCATCAGAAGAGGCGGCCGCTGCGGCGCTCACCACCAACTTAAAGATTCTCTTGTTATTTTCGCTTCTTCTCTCTCTCTCTCTTTCTCTCTCTCTTTCTCTCTCTTTCTTTCTCTCTCTCTCTCTCTCTCTCTTTCTTTCTCTCTCTATCTCTCTCTCTCTCTTTCTCTCTTTCTCTGACCTGTGTGAGTGCGCACTCCGGTGAGTGATTGTTGCTGAGAGACGGGCATGCGCATGGACGGCACGCGCCCAGCTCGCCGCCGAGAGATGGATTCCCGTAGTGGCCTGGCAGGCAGCGCTCGCAGCGAGCACCCGTTGTGTTGTGCTGAAGAGAGGGAGAGGGAGAGAGAGATTTAGGAGAGAGAGAGAGAGACAGAGAGAGAGAGGTAGGAAAGAGTGAGATAGGAAAGATAGAGAGTGAGAGAGAGAGAGAGAGGAAATGAGTGAGATGAGGATGAGCGTGATAGCGAATCACCTTGCAGTTGAGGCAGGCTCCCGTAAAGGGGTCGCACTCGTCCGAGTGGCCCTCGCATTCGCAGCGGACGCACTGGCCGCCGTGGAGTTGGTTGTTGACGCGACGGAAACCAGGGGCGCACGACTGAAAGGAGAGAGAGAGAAAGAGAGAGAGAGGGAGAGAGAGAGAGCGAGAGAGTGAGAGGTAGAGAGAGAACGAGAGAGAGAGACTCTCGCCATTGTGTCAGGCAAAAATGCGCGAATTCAAAATTGAGTTTTCCTTTTGCCTCGTTTAAGCAGTTCGAAATTCTACAAAAAATTTTTTAAAAAAAAACCTCGCAGCTTCGGCCGGCAAAGTTCTCCGGACAAGTGCACACTTCGACGCCGCGCATTCTCTGGTCGAGGACGGGTGGGCGGAGCATGTCTGCGCCATCCTGTTCAATTATTCTCGCCTTTTTTTATTTCGATTCAAAATTATAATTAGATATTTAATTACGCTAAATACTCTTCTTTTATATTGATGCAGATTAGGGCCATTACAACACTTCCTAGTTTTTTTTTACAAAACAATTCCATATTTAGTAATTCGAGGAGAACTTGATGAACGCTGCTTACCTGTGCTCCCTTCTTCGAGTCCAGGACCGCGGTGTCGAGCGAGAGGCCAGAGATGCTGCATAGGGAAGAAAGTTAAATTATTCAATCAGTAATAATCTATAATACTTTCCACGCGAACTGTTAGCGGCTCTCGAGGATTTGAACCTGAGACCAATTCATTCGATTTCCCAACGCACTACCACTAGGCCAACATGCACCCCTACCTGCTCTGAAGTTGTTGCTGATTGTAGAGTGCGCGCACGAGCAGGCGGTCGACGTGCGCCAGTGCACGCATCATGTCGTCCTGAATAACGAATATTTTTAGTGTTAACTAAAATTAAGCCCAATTTTCAAGGCGACATAGTAACCTATACAATTAGTTGGTAGTTTTGTCAAAATTACCATTATTACTTGCTGATAGGCTGCCTTCTAGGCAACACTGGAATGCTTAGGAACCCAAGTGGAAGCTGGAGAAGATAATGCTTATAGCACGAGTTGGCTCGGCTTATAAAGGGCTGGATGATCTTGTGCTTTCGTAAAAATGAGGGAATGAATAGTGCAGGATGATAATCTTCTTAATCATTACGTGATATATGTACATATACACGAAATATGCACGAAATCTCCAGAATACCTCATCATGCTCATATCTACCGTAACCCAAATCTGAATAAGCCTCCTCATCTCCCTTGCTCATTCTCCACCGTACCTTGGCGACCGGCCTTCTCGACTGCGAGTTGTACCAGCCGGTCGTCTCTTGGATCGGCACGAGCACGGTCATGTTCTCACGAGGGAAGAAGTCGAGACGAGAGAAGTACTCGAGCTTGATGCCGTTGCCCTGTGTGGGATATGCTTCCTTATTAGTAAATTGCGGAATTTGTGTGCGATTCGGGATGAAGAAACGAAAGACACACTAAAAATGCAACTGCAGAGTACTGCTGAATACAAAAACCACATTTATCACATGCATTTCTGGAGTAAAAAAACCGTAGTAAGCTCGTAAAATATCGTAGATCGACTATTAGCAAATGACAGAAAGACACCAAAATTGAAAGTACCTCAATGATGACGTCAGCGAGCGGCGCGGCGACACCTTGCTCGGTCGGCACGTAGTAGACGTAGTATTGGAGATTGCCACCGTAAGAGTTGAGCTGGAATATAAACATTGATTTCTTTTTTGCTTTGCAAAGAAAGAGACTAAACACACAGAAAGAGAGGAAGATGAGAGTAAAAGGAACAGAAAAAGATGACTAGATACGAGGAAGAGAGATAGAATACGCGGAGAGAAGAGAAATTGAGAGAGAGAGCGAGAGAAAGAATGGGACGGAGATTGATCGTGAGAGATGCAGAGAAAGAAAATAAGCTAGCTTACCAGATTGCCGGTGAAGTTCCTGGGTGCCTTCCAGTAGTAGAGCTGTCTGTCTCTGTTCTGGTTCGCGTTGAAGAGCAGCACATCGCCGTTCTCCGTCTCCGGCCGGACGTCTCGACCGCCCGTCAGATCTGTCAGATTCCAGCCGAGCGTTGTCGTGATCTGAGAGAGAGCAAGAGAGAGAGAGAGAGAGAGAAACAGAGAGCAAAAATCGAAAAAAAAATGTGACTAATTTTTTTTCTACTATAAAACTATTTTGTAAATAGATTAAAGTGTTTTCATGTGCGCTCACGCCCTTGCGTCTCAGGGAACGTGACGGGAATTCAAACATGAATTTTTCTCTCGAAATTACCTTGCCAGTGATAAAGGCGGCCGAAGTGCAGTTGTCGGAGAGGCCGAAACAGAAGCAGGCTTGGCAGCCGGCCGGGTTCGACTCGGAGAGGTGGATTGTGTTCGGGCGGCAGCGGTCGCAGTACAGTCCTTCCACGTTGGCCTTGCAGACGCAGCTAAGAGAGAGAGAGAGAGAGAGAGAGAGAGAGAAAGAGAGAGAGAGCAATAAGAAGAAAATGCTCATTGTCAGATTAGCATCCTAGGAGCTAGCTGTACAAAGACAATCTGCTGTTATTCTAAATAGTCTTGAAGATTATTATTTCTAAATGAGGATTGATATCTCTTATGATAGAGAAATGTAGTACAATTTTCCAAAAATAGATAAATGCACAAAAGACACAAAAAGTGCTGCCGCCTGGCCGCCTGCTCTCACCTCTCCTCCTCGCACGTGTCAAAGTTCTGCGAGCCGGCACGACTGCAAGGGCATGGCTCGCAGCGTGGATAGTTGCGATAGCCACGCGCGCATCGCTCACAGCGACGCCCGCCAAAGCCCGGACGGCAGATGCAGTCGCCAGGATGCTGAAAGGACGACGGTGCGGTGCTGCGACGATGGCGCGAATATTTAAAATTCAAATTCAAAATTCGGATTTAAATTTGGCGCGCTCGAGGTCATTATGTCAGAATATATAGAGAACATCCATAAAGGAATTTGATAAAAGAAAATTATATTAACTTAAAAATTTAATAATAATTTATTTGAATTAATTATTTAATTAGATATATTAGAAAAAAAATAATAAAATAAAATGAAACGAACAAGTCCACTGGCGGCCGACTGGTCATCCCGGACGCAGTTGAGATGTTCTGAGCCCGACGCGTCGCACTCGCAAGGGCGGCAGGCGTCCTCGCTAGAAGGTGGCAAATTTGAAAAAGTCATGTTTGAATTCGCGCCTTTTTCCTTGCAGCTTGAGAGAACGTGCAATTTTAGACAGACACGCAATTAAGATAGTCAGCTTAACTGAAATAGAGTAGGGAAATAAATAAGTAAACTGTTAACTATGTAGTAAATAAAGTGTAATTAAGAGATTTATTGTTTGTCAGTCAAATGCATTAAAATATTTTTTTTTTACCGGTAATGAGTAATGCCGGAAGGTCGATAAAAGCCGGCTTTGCAACGCTCGCAGTTCACGCCAGCGGTGTTGTGCTAAAAGAAAAACGGAAGAAATGAAAATAATATTAAAAAAAGAATAGCTCCTGACTTGATACATACATACATCTCGATAAACAGAAGGACCTTTCTAAAGTTCTTAATACAACACTGAAAGCGTTTGTAAAGGTCTATTTCATTGCAATGCAGCACATTAAGACTTCAGTTCTCTCTCTCCCCTTTCTCTTTCATTCTCTCTATCATATCTCTCTCTTTTTCTCTCTAGCTCTCTCTCTCTCTCTCTCACCTTGCAGTCAATGCATCTTCCTCCACCCTCGTAGATGCCCTCTGGCGTAACGGAGAGTGCATTCTGTGCGAGTTCCTCATCAAAGACGCATCTATCGGCGTGATTGAAGCATTGGCATTCTGGAATTATTTCTTTATTAGTAAAATATGTATGGCAAGTATATGAGTAATGATAATCATAAGATAACCAACGATCATAACGATTAAGTTTTAAGAACAACAAAGAATAATTAACGATATTTATATTTAAAAATAATGTTTTATATTAATAATGATTATTATTATTATTAGAATTATTATATTCATGATTAATAATGATGATTCGCAGTCATCATTTTCTCCGTACGCTGGCAGACGTTGGGATGCTCGTTGGTGCCCGGCTTCCAGGGCAGCTGATTGAAGAGCGGGCAGCACGCGTTGCACGACTCGCCGCACGTGTTGTGGCGGCACTCGCATTTGAATTGCTGCAGTGGCAAGATATGTATGTACATATTTCTTTTCTTTTGGCTATTTATAATGCTTTTTTTTACTATTGCGATTAGTAAAATTGCTAATAGTTTTAAAATATTTTTTTACAGTATGCACTAGTAAATTATTGCGCTAATTGTGTTGTATTAATTTTGTAAATTTTTCTTTTGTTCTGATTTTCACGTTACATTCTATGCGGAATACTTGCAACAAGTTTGGTTTAGGGAGGCGTGAAGGATCTGACGTCTATCCGATGTAGTCTAGTGGTTATGATTTGCGTCTCTCACATGCAAGGCCGGGGTTCGATTCCCCGCATCGGAAGAAAGTTTTGAATTTTTTGTTTAGCCCTTTTTCTGATATACTTCGTCTTGCTGTTGAGTAAACACTTCCCAACAATTATACCTTATAGATAATAACAAAAAATGGATAACAATGAATGATTGAGCGAGACTTACGCCGGTGGCCGGGTCGGGCGGGCAGCTCTCGGCATGGCCGTAGCAGATGCACTGGCCGCCGATCGAGATGTCCTTGATCGAGTAGAAGTACCTGGAGAAGATGTTGTCTGAGGAGGGCGTATTATTGCCTTAAATAGATTTTGGGCCCTAGAAACTATAATTGGGTCTTAGAAGATAGATTTTGGTCCTAAAAGCTGGACTGATTTTGGGTCCAAGAAGCAAGATTTTGGGTAAGAGAAGCAAGATTTTGTTTCCTAGAGGCAAGGGCAAGTATCGAGCGGGACAAGCGTATAGAACTTCCATACTTTCTCGAATCAGAGTGTGCGCGATAACTTTTTCAAATCTAAATCACTCTATAATCTATTCTAATCATGCATATTTCATCAAAAACGCCTATAACAAGATAGTGTAATATATTTATCTACTATTCCACTAGGCGCATTCTAATAATTCTCTATTATTTCTTTATTTCTAATTTTCTAACAATTAATATAAAAATATAATCATTACAGAATTTAAATTTTTAAAAATAAGAATAATAAACATAAATACAATGGATAAAAAGCTGAAAAGACCCCCTCGAGCAATAAAGACCCCCCTCGCTGACCTCTTGGTGACGGACTGGTCGACTTTGTGGCTGCGCTGGTTGATGATCATAAGGTCGGCATTCAATGTCTTTGGCGAGATCAGCCGCATCCGCACGTAGCGAGTGCGAGTGAAGCGCTTTTGATTATATTTATTTATTCATTGTTTTTTTTTAATTAGCTAAATTAACTTTTTAAAATAAATAAAAAACATACCACTTTTATTTTATTTCACATACTTATTAGACTAGCTGTTTTTTTTCTAAAGTTAACATATTGTCTCATACACATATGTATGCTTATACCATAACAATGTCGTTCTTTGTTGGCTATAATAAAGTCATCGAATTTTTAAATTCTTCATTGAAGCTGGTTAGGAGAAATTAGTACTGCAAATGTTTGCGGCGGGAGCGGTCACATGAATAGGCTTTTTTTTGATTCCTAACATTGTTGATCAAAGTCATAGACTCTTTTATTTGATCTCTTAAATGATAGACCGATTAATAGTAATTGTTGCATTCATTAATTTTTGGTTAATTTTTTTTAGTCTTGATTTTTTTTGTTGTTGTTGTAAATTCTTTATCGATGTACCTGAAGGCCTTCGGACGGCTTGTCAACGCCGGGCCGGCCGTTCACGAGCGACGTGTGAATCTCGCCGTCCTCGAGCGGGTCCAGCTTCGAGTAGGCACTCGTGCAGATCACCTGGAAGAGACACGCTCTTTCTCTCTCTCCTCTCTCTCTCTCTCCTTCTTTATCTCTCTCTTCCTCTCTCGCTCTCTCTTACTCACTTTCTCTCTCCCTCTATATTTCTCTCTTCCTCTCTCTCTCTCTCTCCTCTCTTTCGCTCTCTTTCTTCCTCTCTCTCTCTGTCTCTCTCTCTCTCTCTCCCTTTCACTATTCCTCTCTCTCTCTGTCTCTCTCTCTCTCTCTCCCTTTCACTATCTCCCTATTACTTTTCCTACTCTCTCCCCCCCCCCTCTCTCTCTCCTCTAACCTCCTCATCACTCGAGAAGCGCGGTACGTCCGTGGTGGCCGGCATTCCAAACTGCCGCATGCACTCTGCGTCGGTCATCGCGTAGAACTGCCACGGCTTCCACGTAGTGCCGTCCAGTGACTGATTGATTGATTAATTAATTATTGATTTATTGATTAATTTATTCGTTTTATCAATTTTTATCAACTTCTTTTTCTCCTTGTCCTTAAGATCTCCTTAAAATAGAGAACGCCTTCCCTTCTTTACATCTTTCCCATTTCTGCCTCTCTTTCTTTCCCCCTCCTCTCTCTCTCTCTCTCTCTCTCTCTCTCTTGCATTCTCTCTCTCACACACAGACACAAACCTTCTCTAGCACCCACGTCCCGGGGCGAGGTGAGTTGCCCATCCGGATGACAATGTAGGCGACGTGGTATTCCTAGGAAGAGAGAGAGATATAAAGAGAGACAGAGAGGGAAGGGGAGAGCGGGAGAAAAATCGCACTTGACGCAAGTCGATTGTGATGTTGACTTTCTCGTACTCGAGGCCCATCGCAAGCGACGGCGATTGCCACCACCTGGTAATACAAGCCATTTTCCTTCTAACTTTCTCTTCTTGGCAGTGTGCCAAAAGTTTTTTTTTGTCGATTGTGTTACTTTCACGAGTCTCTCTCTCTCTCTCCATCTCTCTCTCTCTCTTTCTCTCTCTCTCTTTCATTCGCTCTCCTCTCATTCACACTCTCCCTATTTCTCTATCTCTCTGTCATTCTCTCTCATGCTCTTTCTCTCTCTATCACGCTTTCTCTCTCTCTCTCTCTCTCTCTCTCTCTTTCTCTCTCTCACGCTCTCTCTCTCTCTCTCTCTCTCTCTTTCTCTCCCTCACGCTCTCTCTCTCTTTCTCTCCCTCGTCACTTTTGCGTGCCGTCGATGGCGAACTCGATCGGATGTCGAAGGCGCACGTCATTCGCGTCGCAAAAGGGGCACTGTGCATTACTGTAACACCGAAATTACTATCATTTGATTTCGAAGCGGACTTTGCTTCATTTTGGAAATAACATTTTATCTACAAAAACATATTTACATAGATATCCAATTCTCATATTTAAAAGTAGCAAATAATCAAAGAAATTTATTTCTATGGTAAGAAAATTTTTTTTACAAGAAATATTAAGAAGAAGGAAAACAAATAATACAAAATTCAAATTCAAATTTCCCGCTCACTCATTCCCCTCCATCTTGCGGACATGCTCGACCAGTTTGCAGTACTCCTCGGGGCCCGTCTGGCCGCATGTCGAGGAGGCGCGTATAAGAGAGTTGGTCGCGAGGTTGAAGATGTTCGGGAAGAGCGCGCGTTCTGCGAGAAGAAGAGAGAGAGAGAGAGAGAGAGAGAGAGAGAGAATGAGGGAGAGAGACAGTGAGAGAGAGAGAATGAGGGAGAGAGAGAGTGAGAGAGAGAAAAAAAGAGAATAGGAGAGAGAGAGAGACAGAAAGAGAGAGCGCGATATGGAGAGACAGAGAGGAAAAATAAATAAAACCTGAGAATAAAAATCAAATAAAAATGCCAAAACCAGTCTCTGCCGAGCTGAACTCCTGGAACTGCTCGAGATGGTCGTAACGAGCGGATACGGTAGGAACTGATAATAAGGTCCCAAGCAGAAGAAGAGGAAGAAGCCGAAAAGACGGGCGCGGCCGCATCGTCGAATGGAAGATGACGGCGACCGTAAAATGTAGGGAGCTGTTCCTGACGAATTTAAAAAGAGTATAGATACTGTAGCACCCTAGATCGAGCGGATTCATCTGTTCTATCGGATGCATCAATTTTTAGCGAATTGCGAATAGATTGTTTTAATTCAATTTAATACATAATTTTCAATTGCATCGTGAATCAACAGTATTATCGTTTTTTTCAATCCGTAACATAAAAAAAACTAAGCTCCAGTCTGATTCCGAAACCACCATTTGGATTCTATGTAGGCTCAGCAATATGCATAAAAACGAATGAAAAGAAAGAAAGATAATTAACCATAAAATTAGCTACAAGGTGATTATACGGGAAAACATAACAGCCATCATTTGTTGGGCACAGTTCAGAAAGAAATCACTGCCACGAAACGATCGAGAAATATAGGGATCTCAAAAACTACTTTTGGGTTCTTTGCTTCCGAACATTGCCAAAAATATGATTGAAAAAAAATTTATACGAACACGGCACTAATAATATACAAAAGTAAAAGAATAATTATTTTAAAAAATAGATAAAAGATCTTCAAAGTGTTGCGCAAGGAATAAGATCATGCCAGATATGAAAAAAAAACGAAATGGATACTGGTGGATACATATGTGGATAGGGAGAGAGAGAAAGAGAGAGAGAGAGGGAGAGGAGAGAGAGAAAAACAGATAAGAAAAAAATATATAGGTAGATAGATCGAGAACAGACAATAGAGAGCATATGAGAGAGAGAGAGCGAGAGAGAGAGAGAGAGAGAGAGAGAGAGAGAGAGAGGGAGGGAGAAATTGCTGAAAAAGTCTCTGAGGGACCAGTGAGTGGCATATGCGACAGATGGGGTCGATGGAAGCGCTTGCAGGTGTTCAGCATGTTACTAGAAGAAGTTGGACATCTTTGGGGTGAAGCATGACAGAGAGGGAGATAGAGAAAGAGAGAAAGAAGAGAGAGAGAGAGGGAGAGAGAAAGATAGCAAGAAAGAAGAATGCGAAAAAGTATGTGAGTGATAGTTGAGTACAATTGAGCAAATCGTATGGCGAAACATAAGCAAAGCTCAACAGGGGCAACTCTTGCGGAGAGTGAAAATGACGCAAAATTGGAAATATTATTGTAGAAATAGACATATTATGCTTTTAATGCAAGAAGTCTTTATAATAATCATTTGTTCAGAATGCCAAGAGAGAGAGACATGATTGGCCCATAGGCTGCAAAGCGAAATCTGCTCGAAATTGTTGACTCTGCACTCTGTAATCTTTCTCTCTCTCTCTCTATTTCTCACTTTCTCTCTCTCTCTGTCTCTCTCTTTCTCTCTCTCCCACTCTCTCTCTCATAGAGCGCTGCCTTGAAAGGACGACATTTGCGACTATCCGCTGCAGCCTATTGATAAGATAAAGGCAAGGTCGAGACTGTGAGAGAGTGGGAGAGATAAGGAGAGCGAGAGAAAGAGAGCGGACCAAGGAAAGAGAAGCCGAACAGGAACGGGGGTGAAGCAGAGAGAGAGAAAGAGAGAGAGAGAGAGAGAGAGAGAGAGAGAGAGAGAGAGAGAGAGAGAAAGAGTATGTGACAACGAGAGAAAGAGAGAAAGAGAATGAGAATGAGAGAGAGAGAAAGAGAGAGAGACAGATTAGGTGACAACAAGGGAGAGAGGGAGAGATAACAAAGATAGTTAGGAAAATTGCAAAGTGCGATCAGGGCAGCACACCGGCGGTGAGCCTGTCAAAAGTATTTCCTCTCTCTCTATCTCTATCTTTCCCTCCTCCTTCTTTCTCTCTTTCGCTCCGTTTAGCTCTCTTTATCTCTCTCTCCATCTCTCTCTCTCTCTTTCCTCTCTCTCTCTCACTCTCTCTCTCTCTCTCTCTCTCTTTCTCTCTCCCTGTCTCTCTCTCTACGCTCGGCTCCACCTTCAAAGTCTGCGCGACTCATCTCTCTTTCTCTGACTCGCTGTCTCTCACTTTCTTTCTCTCTCTCTCCCTCTATTTTCCTTCTCAATCTCTCGTGCGTCTGATGATATTTCCGTTGCTTTTCTTCTAAAATCACATCTCGATGGTTGCCTCGTCCTTCTTAGCCAACAGTCGTCAACGCATCTTTACGCTCTCCTTTTCTTGTCCCTCTCTTTCCTCCCGCTTTTTCTAGTCTTCTCTAGCTCTTCATCTCACTCTCTTTTCTCTCTCTCTCTTTCACATACTCTCTCTCTCTCTCTTTCTCACCCTCTCATTTTCTCTCTTTCTCTCTCTTCCTATACAATCTATGAGCGAGCGCGAGAAATGCGGCACTGTACGGATGTTTAGGCTTTTGCGATTCGACAGGAGGCAAGAGCGAGAGAAGAAGATGGTCGCAGCTTGTTGAAGAGGGAAGCAAGAGAGAAAGAGAGCGAGAGTGAGCGCGGGATAGAGAGAGAGAGTGAGTGGAAGAACGAGAGAGATAGAGATAGAGAAAGAGAGAGAGGGAGAAAGGTTAAAAGAAAGGCAAAAATATTGAGAGGCATAGAAAGAGAAAACACGAGCGATTCAACAGACAATAGGAAGTGAAAAGATGGCGGACGTGTGGGAGATGAATCACTGAAGATCGGAAGAGAAAGGGGAGAGAAAGAGAGAGAGAGAGAGTCAGAGAGAAATAGGGAGAGCGAGAGAAAGAGAGCGAGAGAGAGAGAGAGAGAGAAAATACAGAAAGCTAAGTTATATAGACAAAAGAGGACAGCATCCTTATTGTTAGGGAAAGGTCTCCTCCTGTAACAGAGCAGATGTTACAGATGCTATCATAACACAACATTGTCAGGAGGATAGTTCCGCAACAGTAGAAGAACGAGAGAGTGAAACAGCGGAAAATGAAGAAACTGGGAATTTGAAGATGTTGGAAGGAATCAGTGCTGATTGTGGGATATGAAGAATTGAGCGATTTTGCACATTTCACATTTCTATACGATTTGTCTCTTTCACCGACATTCTTCCACTTTTGTTATCGCTTTATCAAATCGTCTTCCATCCGTTCCCGGTCTAATCTCCTCTTTCCCTAGATTTGGCTCTCTCTATCTCTTTCTCTCTCTCTTTCCCCCTCTCTTTCTCCCCTTCTCTCTCCTTCTCTCTCCTTCTCTCTCTCCCTCTCTTTCCTTCTCTCTCTCCCTCATCAGTAGCCATGCCCTATCAGCGGCCATCATCTGTTTATCCGTCGTCGGATGTCTTTCAACCAGATCAGGGGCCGGAATATCGGAAGGAGGTAAATGAGAGAAATCAGAGAACGAAGTACAGCAAGCACTGTTCGGAACACTAATGTCGGACGAAAAAGAAGAAATTTAAATGATCTTTCTGCATTACAAAAAAAAAAGAGAAAAAAGACACAACGTCTAATGAATAGTATAAAGTTTGAAGAGGAGAAAGTTATGAATTTATAAATCGACAGTAAATATATAAACAAAAGAAATTAATCGAAGATATGACAGTTATTCTTTCTCAAAGCGATATCTCGAATTATTGACTCGGAGATGAGCGGGCACAGTGACCGGGCACAGTGAGCGGGCACACTGTGATTAGGAGTCCATGGCTGGGAGGAAGAAGGCGGATGGTAAGGGGGCAGCAGCGCACACGAGATGGACGATGATGAGAGGGGGCGTCAGCAAATATGGCAGAGAGAGAGAGAGAGAAAGAGAGAGAGAGAGAGAAAGAGAGAGAGAGAGAGAAAGAGAGAGAGAGAGAGAGAAAGAGAGAGAGAGAGTGTGAGATAAAGAGAAAGAGAGATGGAGAGAGAGAGAGGGAGAGAGAGAGATCAAGAGAGAGAGGGAGAGAGAGAGATCAAGAGAGAGAGGGAGAGAGAGGGATGGGCAGAAGGAGGGAAACATGAGTGATATTAGGAGTGAGAGGATGATGCACTCGAGGAATAAGAGCGGGAAAGGTAGATATAGAAAGAGAGATCGAAAGGGATGCGCAGATATGGATAGAGAGAAGAAAACAGAAGCAAAGAGAGAGAGTGGAGGGAGTTAGAGAAAGAGAGAGAGAGGAAGAGAGAGAGAAAGAGGGAGATAACAGAGAGAGCGAGAGAGACGTCGAGAGGAGAGAGAGAGTTAGAGAAAGAGAGCCGCCACTCTAGATTATCAACATCTCCCTGTACATCCAGCCACTTGCCACTCTCTCTCTCTCTCTCTCTCTCTCTCTCTTTCTCTCTCTTTCTCTCTCCCTCTCTCTCTATCAGCACACGGGCAGCGCCAAGGTATGTATGTAGGTTAGCCAAACATGGAAGCGGTACGGGAAGAGGAAGATACGGAGGGAGCGAGGAGTAGGAGGAAGAGCACTTGGAGACTCCCATCGGGCAGGGTGGTCTGTTTACTGACAATAACCGAGGTGCAGTGATCGAGCAGACAGCGAGAGAAACAGAGAGATTAGAGAGACAGAGAGAGAGAGGGAAGAGACAAAGGGAGAGGGAGAGGGAGAGAGCGAGAAAGGGAGTGAGGCAGAGAAGTAGCAGGGGCCGGTCAAGGCAAGTGAAGTACATGTATATATATACATATGTATGTACATCTGTACATATGTACGTATGGGTTCTGAAGATGACTTCTTGTTCTATTACGTTATTTAAGAAAGAAAAAGAGACATCTGATCATGAAAGAAAGAATCGGGCCGGCTCTCTCACTCACTGCTCTTTCTCTCGCTTACTGTCTCACTCTTATGTTCAATCTCGCTCTCTCCCTCTCTGGTTTTCTCCCTATCTCTCACCTTATCACTCCCTTTCTCTCCATCTCCTAATTTCTCTCTCTCTCTCCTCTCACTTCTTTCTCTTTTAGCCACTCCTAATCATATCTCATGATCATAGTCCTCTGCCTACATTTCACGACTCAGTCACTGCTGGCATCTCGGCCCATCTCTGGTGGCCGTCTGCCTATCATAGATCTATCAGTGTTACTTGGCCACTTCCTTGACCTGTGAAGAGAGAGAGAGAGATAGAGAGAGATTGAATTAGACAGACAGAGCGATACCTAGAAAGAGGGAACAGACAAGTGAGAGATCAGCCACTGCCGGCACTCTAATATACGACCCCTTGCCGACATTCTCTTCTATCCTCTCTCTTCCCCTCTTCCAATGGCACACCGCGGCCAATGCCTTCGTTCTCAAGAAAGCTCGCTCTCGGGCTTCGTTCGCTTGCAAATTCCGGAAGGAAGTCCGCCGCGGATGAATATGACGTCATGCTTCATCTTATTTTGCTCCATTTTCGCTCTCGGCAGACTCCTCGTTCACTCATACTTTAATTTTATATCTAAATAAAATTAAAATCATTTATGAAAAATTACAAGCGATTTTTTAAGGAAAGATATTACTAGTTTTCCAAAAATATTTCTTTAGTACAGTGATATATGTTCAGACATTTATTGAGAAGAAGAGGAAAAGTTAAACGAACGTGCAGAAGAGATCTATGACGACCGCTCAGAAAGTGAAGACAATGGGAAAGTGAGCATATAGCTTGGAATGATCGCGGTGCTACTTTAGAAATTCAAGCGGCAAGGTTTAAAAGAACACACAAATTTTCAGTCGATCGTCGCGTGCAGGAAGAAGGGGAGGGAGAGGAAGCGATTGTCGGCGAGGAGGCACTGGAGGTTTGAGACTCTGCATCTGCTGCTGCTGGTTCTGAGTGGGAGCGACGAGCAGAGAAGGTTTCTGCGATGGAATGACAATAAGTATTCACAGGGAAAATACAAACAGAAATAATAATCATTCAATCAACAGATTCTGATGCCACTGACTGCGCTGCCACTGCCGAGGGCCGTCTGCTCTGAGCCTGCGTCGGGTTTGCGAGCTCGGAGAGAAGACGTGGACCTGCGTGCAGCCGGCGTTGGTCTGGGAGAAGACGAGGCGAATTCGTCCTTTCCGCCATCGAAGTCATTCTCACTGCGCACCTCCTCCAACTGGTCACCTTGTTCAGACGGTTTCGGCTCTGCAAAGTAGTTCTCAAAATAATGAAATAATACTCCGTTAGCCCGCTCTCACTCTTCTTTTCACTTTAATTCTCACTCTCACTCGTTCTCTCACATTCACTTTCACCCCCTCTTTTCATGTCTCTCCCTGTCTGTCTTCTTCTGATCTTGTCATATTTGAAAAGCTTGAAGCAGGCACTAACGGTCTTTCGCGATTTTCGTAATCTGCCGCCGGAGCTGCGCTTCCATCGCCTTAGCAGGCCTGAAAGATGGAAAATGATTGGTTACAAGTGTTGACATGGCTAGTACAAAAGTTAGTCTTCCTATTCGAGTAGTGAGGAAGAGCACATTAATTGACATACTGGAAGAAGCTGTGAGACTGGAGCCTAGACGCAAAAGAACGTGCCTCTGATCTCGGAGCCAAGGCGTCGCCTGCAAAATGATTTCTCATCATTTTCGCATATTATACCTCGCTCTTTTGCTTCACTGCCTACACTTTCGCCATTTAAGAACTTACTGAGAAAGCTGTAAAAGTCTTTCGAGAATCCGACCGGCGCAACGCTCTTCTCGTCGAACTCGACGTTCTTCTCCTGTGCAAACGTTAATTTTTTGTTAATAAAAAAAACTAAAGATTAAACGCCATAGCAGCCATAAAATAATAAATAGTAATGTGCGTTAAACAGATAAACTACGGCCCTTCACCCTTCCCATTCCTTTTATTTTCCCTGGTCTGCACTTGCATTATACAAACGCGGTATTATAAATTTCAATGTTGTCACATCTGTATGTTTGTGATGAATGAATAAATAAATAAAAGAGCTCACGAGTGCCAACTCGATGGCAGACCTCCCGATCGAGAACGAATCCACCTTCCGGCCGTACTCGCGATTGGCGGCCATTTCGGGCGCTCAGCTGAACGGCGAGATTCGATAAGAATATATGTACATGCAAATGGTATGTACTACAATACAAGAAGCTTATAGTTAGTTTCTGCCAACCAGAGCACTGATAGAGAGAGAAAATAGTGAGAGAGAAAAACAGTTTGAGAGAGAGAGAGATACAACGAGCGAGATAGAGAGTGTGAGAGAACAAAAAGAACAGCCAAAACTAACAAGGAGCGCGTGCCACGTGAGCCGCGCAAAAACGGGCCGTTGAGAGGGCAGATCCGAGCAAGATTGAAGTCGACGATTTTGGCCTTAACATTCAAAGCATTTTCAATCATCTGTTCTATGTAAGCGAAAACATTTTTTTTAAGGTGAACAATTTGCACAGCGAATCTCTAACCACTCCCGAGGATGCCAGCACGGTATTACTCGGCTTTATGTCACAATGACACACATCCAGACTGTAGCAGAAGACGGCGCCCTGTAAAGTTTCGTTTGGTTTGACTTTAAAGGAGGTATCCGGGGAATAATTAACATGTCTTTTTTCTGTAGGGATAAGCTCATCTTGGCGTAAAACATATATACAGAAAGTTTGAGCTATTTTCTCCCATTATATTCTGGGCAATAGGAACGCGAAAACTGGCTGGAAGAGAATTAGCTACGGTAGGTTAGGGCCGCCCTCCTATTTCACATGCTCTCTCGCCCACGCGACAGGCAACTTTATGAGCGCGAGCATTCAAACTGGTTCTCTGGCGTTACTGTATAATTTTTCGCCGGATACTTCCTTTAATGATTTGGTTCCGGTGAGATGTCTGATGAGGCCCCGAGACGGGCTCGAGGTGAAACCTTATGTTAAGACTGTCTTTGGGAGGCTTAAGGAGGAGCGAATCTGCTGCACTTAGCTGTTCTTTATCTGGCTGAGTGTATGTTCATCCCTATTATGATGAAAATAATCATTCCATAAAATCTCTTGAAATGGAGTGGAATAGACTATGTGTGCAAAAATGAAAATAAATGAGCCAAGAGAATTCCCTCCTCTCTTATCTAAAATAAACCTGTTAAACGATTGATACAAAAATCGAGCTAAACTTCATTTCTTTCTAGATTAATAGTATTTTACTTCTCTCTCTCTCCCTTTCCCTTAATAATTCTTATTCAACAGCCGAACACTGACAGAAGTGATGTCGGAGATAAGCAGAGCAATTTGCTGCTCGTTGAGGCAGCCCTGCAGACGCTTCAGTGTTCCCAGCTCACCGAGCTCCATTGCAAGAAGGACTCTTCCATTACTTGTAAAGGCGCCACGGAGTGAGGCGATGAAGACGCAGTGGCTGACCTACAATTCAAGCGAATCCCGCGCACTTCTTGTATCCAGTACCGTCCAACATTGTCATTGGGTCCGGAATTAGAATAATTAATTTAGTTAATTTAAATAATTCAAACTGGAATTTCGGACTGATGAGGACATGCCGTGCGATTTCCTCGTACGGTTTTTTTTTACTGCGAAAAGCCCTGGAAAAAGCGTTTTCCAAACTATGACGAAATGAGAATTATCTGACATTAGTGGAATTTTTTAAGCGAGATTTTTGGCTGACCATGGGATGGTTGAATTCAGCAGCCTGGATACAAAAAAAAACAAATGAAAATGAAATTTTATGATCGCTTCTTATTTTATTTGTTTTGTTTGAGTTTCTTATAAATGTTTTGATTGAGTTTCTAATTATATTTGAGTATAAATGATAAGAAAATGGAAAATATGGTTTTTCAGTGGCGGGCAATAAAGGTGTTCTTGTAGTGCATCGAGCCCCGAACCTTGGTGTTGCTAGTCAAAAATTTCATTTTCAAAACACAGAAATCACACATTTTTCAAATAGACATCACCATAGCTGTCAGCGATGTGATAAGAGAGGTAAAATGGGTCAAGTACATATGTATATCTTCCATTCATGAACATTTCGAAATCAGTTGAGCATTCAATAATTTCTCGAATAAAACGGGCCCCGGCGGGCCGGGCCGTTGGCACCTCTGCTGGTGAGCTATACATCCCGCGTAAAAAATTTCAGAAATAGCGTATCATTGTCACATTGTCAGATGCCTCTCATTTCGGCATATTTTTGGGGGAAAAAGTTTTTCATGGTTGTTCGCAGTGCAAAAAGCATAAAACCCTACGAGGAAATCGCATGGCGTGATCGAATCGAATCGCATTTAAATTAAATTAATTAAACCAATCAATTCAGGACCCAACAATGTTGGACAATAGATACATAAATATGCATGCATATATGTATGTCTGTATCTATTCACAAAAATACATACATACATATGTACACACACAAGATAATTAAAAAAAACTATCGATGAAGCACTCGAAGCATTTATGAGACTGTGCACAAACCAGACTGTAGATGAAAATCTCGAGAGTTAGGTCGCGCTTATCCACATCTTTTAGCTTCATCACCTTCACGGCCAAGGGCGCTTCGCTGTTCAGTTCCTTACCCTTGAAACAATATACATATATATTTTTTTTTCATTACAACTTTAATTGTTAATAATTTTATTTATTTATTTATCGACGTTTTATGAACGTAACTGATGGCTAGTGGCCTTCACGAAACGCTTGGTTCTATCCAGTCGAGTAACGGTCCCCTTGCCTTCACTTTTTATTTTAAATTCCATGACAAGGTCTTGCTTGATGATAAACAACTCTGTAAGTGCTCAATGAAACCAATATTCTGTTGCTAAACACCTGATAGAATCAAGAAACAGCCCTGAAGATTTCATTAATCTTTCATTAAACTTTGAAAGATAATATTTATGAAAAACCAAAAGTTTAGAGACTTTTTGGCGGTCTCACTCACTCTCTTTCTCTCTGTCTTCTCTCTTTGGATTTACGTGCTTCTATTCAATTAATGGCGAAAGCATGAAATATCTATCTATGTACATACATGGTGTACACAGCCTCGGTCCCCCCGAGTGTGTGAGAGAAAGAGAGAAAGAGAGAGAGGGAGAGAGAGAGAGAGGGGGAGTCAAACTAACGCGGAACACCCTGCCAAACGCGCCCGAGCCGAGGAACTCTCCGGTGACGTCGATGTAGGCGGCAGAACGCTGAAGAAAAAAGTATAGACATATACGCTAGTAGATATGAACGTATTCAAACATGAGAATTGTTGTGAAGGATTTGAGGCGTTATTTTCAAGGTGAGGTCACACAAACTTTTGTAACGTGTAGATCAAAGAAAAAAATTTTGTCCAGCACGAATAAATGTGCAAGCCAGGTGATTCCTGATCATGGAAACAACCCTAAAAATTTCATAAACTTTCTTCTACTTTAAAAGAACTGCGATTTGCGTGAGAATCGTAGCTACATACATAGAGCTGGGGGACAAAGCAAAAATCTCTTTAAAGGTTCTTTTTGACGCGACGATGCGATTGGAATGTGTTCGGGAGTCAGAAAACGCTATTCTGGCGAGCTGTGCAAAAGAGAGCTCGGTGAGACTAGCCGAGATGACCGCACATTCGAGTTCGAACTTCGTGCACAAAAATGCAATATTTGTAAACTAATTTTTGCATAAATAGAGAAGATATTTTGTTGATATTGATATCTACATTTATGTACTATGTACATTTGCGTATATACTATGTGAGTCCGATTACATTATACTCGTCTAGTGAGTCTGCCAGCTCGGAATGCTATTTCATTTAACCCTTTGACAGGCATACTCCTTGTCACTTCCTTCCTTCTCCTCTATCACAATCGGTCGACTGTCCATTCCTTCTTCTTCCTCTAATAAACCCTTTCCCGCTCTTCCCACAGTCTATTCCCTATCCCTCTGTGTGAAGGATACAACAGAAGATATTTTTTTTTAAAGAACGCTGCACAAGTTTATAAAATGTTCACTTTTTGAGTCGTAGTGGCCATTAGATTTTGAAGAAGTGTCGTTACCTAATATGGCGTTTTATCATGTTTTCTATCGCTTTATTTTCATTTCGTACAGCTGAAAATTCTCTTTCGAATGAGAATGTCAGAAATGTACGAGCTCTTTGATGTTTTCTAGTGATTAAACTGTTGAAATACGCGCGTTTCCCCTGTCACATTGATACTCTCCCAAATCGCGTCCATTAGTACCTTGAAAATTTTATAATTCGTGTGTACCTTGAAAATTATACACAAAATAAATGTATTCGTATTCGAACTTCATGTGCATGGGTCCTCGAAGGTCCCATCTCTTTCTCAGTTCCCAGCGGCCTTAGAGTGCCCCCTCCCCTCTTGCATCCTGTTACTAACTTCTGGATCTCCGCCAATCCTCTCTGCATCCGATCTCTTCACTTGAGTGCGCGAGATGAGTCGCCGTTTGTCGGAGAGAATCTACAAATATTTAATGATTTATTTAATTTCTTTTTTTATACAACTCTCTGCACAAATCTCTAGTTTGTCTTAACCAAAATAATTTTAACTTGTTCCATAATAACAATTAACGGCAGTTCAATATTCCTTATAAAAGAAGAGCAACCTTGTTAATCTGACTAAGGACATCGCCATCGGAGGCGGAGAAGTCCTTGGAAGAGCCTTTGCGACTTCCTGGTTGGACAAGCCGAGTTCGCTCGTCCCATTTCGAAAGCGTTGAGTCGCTGAAGAAATGCAACAACTTATTATCAGTTGATCTTAATGGATAAGTAGATGATTCTTAGCATCTCCTAATTACGGCAAGGGAGCAATGGAAAAGAAATAACGTTAAGGAGATAAGAATAACTCGCCGGAAGTGCTCAGAGTTCTTCTCGCTTTCCGCGACTTGCTTTTCGAGTGACTTGAGAGTCTCTTGCTTCCTTGGTCTTTTCCATATCAGGAATATGTTTTTTTCTGAGACACTATGCGAGAGAACCGGGAAGTTGATGCTTTTTCTAACTAAGTAAAACTAATCTGGTGATCGCTTTATACCCGGAATGCTCCGGAGGAGGTTATCTTTCTCTCGGGACGCTGTCTCTTCTCTTGTCACCCGGCTTCCACGGATAAGGCGAAAGTCAACAACGTCATGGGACCTCATCGGCAATGGGAGAAGCGGCTAAATCAAGCGAAGCTCCGGTGACGCGAACAAGCGAGCCAGCTGAAGAGGCTGCAGACGCGCATCAAACCGGTAAATTTGAATGGACAGTACTGCATGCTGAGTTACACAGTGGCAATCAGCGACAAGAACCAAACCGAACGAGCACATGGAGAAGCTTGACTTCAAGATCGTCATTGAAGACAAATTCGAGGAGAGGAAGCAGAGACATCAGGCAAATCGACATTGCAGATCATGGGAAACTACACTCATGTCAGGGCTCCAATTTTTCCATCTTCTGATACGAAAACTGGAGCGTCTAGGGACGTGAGCTGCTCGCTGGGCGAGAGGGTCGTCGAATGACTCCCATTTAATGGTAGGATCCACGGCCGATTCGACGGCAGTAGTGGAAAAGGGGGGAACACTAAAGTACTAATCTGAAATGGGGACGATGGTACTCACAATCAGTCAGACAGTCGAAGGACCCGGTGTGGCAGAAGAATGGAATCACTTTTCTTGTCGAGGTATACGAAGACGGTTTCGATGACTCACTCGGCAACGTCGGTGGCGTGGTGGGGGAGAGAGTTGGGTAGGAGTTTTTGCTCTTCGATTGCCCCGCGCATGATCATCCTCATTTCCAATCCATGCTCCTCACGAAGAAACCTCTTGGCTGGTTGGGATCTGCCTAATCTTCAGTGCTCAATTGCTCAATTAGACTGTTCTTCACAAAAGGAAGTCTCTAAAACATTCATGTCGTGAAATTCATGCTACGAAGATTAATGTTAATGTTTTGAAGGAAATGTTTTAGAAAAAAATTAATACATGAGGAAAGTTTTGCATCTCACAATGACACCAGTCGTCCTGACTGGACGACATATTTACTTATCGGGCCCAAACGGGCCCTGCGGGCAGGCCCAACTTTTTTCAACCCTGGGACGGGCCGTTGACACCTCTGAGCACCCCCCCCCCCCAATGTAAAAAAATGCTGGTGGTACCAAATGAAAGAGCATTATTTTAAACCCCTTTTGCGCAGTTTTCATTCGGAAACATTTTGCGAAAAATCGATCAGACCCCATATAAAAAAATGATCATTTCAAAATCGAATTTTTCAAAACTGATGGCACGATTGGATTCACCGTCTCCAGTATCAGTTGAAATGATTTCCAGCTCTTGGCTCAGCCTTTCTGCCATGTTTTACAGCAAAATCCGTGTATTATTTTATTATTTTATAGCATTAAATGGCCCTATGTTAGACATTTGGAGACCTCATACGAAAAAGAAAAATCTTCTACCACTAATGTCCTTCGCAAGTTTTAAACTCCGACATATGTAATTTCACCTGAGCAATTCAACGATAGCAGAAGAGGGTATAGAGTTAGAGAGCGAAAGAAAGAGAGGGAAAGAGAGAGAGAGATTGAGAGAGAGAAAGCGAAAGAGAGAGGCCATCGCCGGAAGAGCAGAATAGGCGGCGAAGCTCATCGGCCAAATGAGCTACCTGCTCATGAGGGAGGAGAGGCGGAAGGCGAGGCGGAGAGTGACGTGGGCTCTGGAAGTGTTGGGAGTAAGGGAGAGGTGCAAAGATAAAGAAAGAGATAGAGATAAATGTAAAGAAATAAAGATAGAGGAGAGAGGGAGGCCAGTCATGGGCAGCGGCGGAGAAAAACGATTTCGTTTGGTCTTCCTTTTATAGTCTCCGAAAACGTCATCTGCATATTCCGTTCCAGAAACTTCTAAAAATATCAAAAGATCAAGCACTTAGAACGTGAGTACATCAGAAATCGGTGCAAATCGGCAAGTTCAATTTGAATCTTTGTTTTCTACCAGAAACTTTTGAAAGTACACCTTATAATGTTAGAAAGTCAGAAATCAGCTTACAATTATTAATTTGCATAATTTTTTCACTCCAAAATGTTCCCAGTGCGGCTAAAATTAGGGAAAAATGATTGTTCCCACGTAGTTTCATGAAATCAATTGGGATCAATCGAGTATTGAAATCCGAAAACGGAATAGTAATGAAATCCGAAACTGGAATAGAAAACGGAAAAAAACCAAAAAAAAAATGAAAAAAAAACTTAAATAAGTACAAAACTATGATATTTGCAAACCCCCCCCCCCCCCCCCCCGAATTTTCCTTTCCTTCTAAGTTTACAGACGAATTTGGAATTCGCTTCGTAAGAAAAAATAAAAATAAAAACATCATTTACTTACATTTATCTGCACTTTCCAATACGTTTGCACGTCTGAGAATTTGTTGAAATAAGCCCTAAAATAATTTACAAATAATTATTGATAATTTTTTGAAATATGAAAATATCGTTTAAGTCCATTTAAATGTGTAGATCCATACGTGGAGAATCGCTAAAGGCAGAAATATTCATATTCTCTTTTACATTATTATTTATCAGTTACGAACAAGAAGTTACAATATTTTGATACTTGGCTTCTATTAATTTCCATAATTTAAACGCTTGTTGTACATGCATGTGATTCATGTGGCTAAATTCCTCTAACCTCACACTGTTGAGAAATGTCCTACAAATTTCATGACAAACTATCATCACGCAATGAGTTTCCAGTCCAATCGTTATCGTTTTTGGGCAAAGGGAAGGAAATGCCGGAGCATGAGCACAACGCCTCGAACAAAGCAATTTTTTTAAAGATTACTTACTTTGATTCGTTACATTCTAAATGTGGGAAGAACTAAAAAGAACATGATTTCATAATGCTTGGAAGTGCAGAGTTGGTGCTAAATACGAGTATATTCCCGTCAATTGACCTTAGCAAAAAGATTTTTTTCGGCGAATTGAGGAGAATGATAACCATTTCCTTCAACCTTCTCTGCAGCGTCCGGCAGAATCTCTTCGTCTTCCACGGAAGAAGACAAAGAACAGGCCAAAAATAATTGCTATTTGAAAGAAAATTGTTTTGCAATCAATAATTTAGGCTTAATAAGATATGTAATGCTTGAAGGGAATAGAGGTAACGACTGGACTTACGACGTATGTCACCGACTCACGGATCGGAAAAGGGGGATACGGAACCGTCTTCCGGTTCGAGAATTCTTATCTTTCTACCGTACATTTACAATGATTTTGTAACCATTTTTTTTTTAGAAACTTTATTGTTTGAAGAGTGCACGATAAGAACAAAGATCATGCGAATGGCACGCGTAGGTCATATCATTGTTACTGTGTTGGGATTCTGTGGGTGCAGTGGCCTGTTTGGAGTTTTGGCACTGGCCCAGGGAAGGTGCACTTTTCTTCTCGATGTTGTGCAGCGTCGGGAGTCTTCTTCAGCATGGATCAAAGAGTCGACAACCTGTGAGTAAGTGTGCTTCTTGCGTCTATTTATTTATCGTCTTAGTTGCATTCTTGGTCGTTAATCTTTGGTCTCTCTGTTTAACTTGTTTATAACCTTTTTAATCCTATTCCGTCGTCAAGCATATCTCACTCGGGGTATGAACTTGGCCATCCTGGCGTACACGTGAATCTATTTGTTCTTGTCCTCTCCACAGATTCTCTAGACAGTGGAGACAAAACGACTTGCCAATCTTAATATGAAAACCATTTTCGAAATGAAGCGTCAGTTGAAGATACATATAAGCAGGGGTGACAGTGGGCCGAAAATATTCGGACCCGGCCCCCAGGGTCGGCCCCGGCCCCGGGGGCCGGGGCCGGGGGCCGGGTCCCGGGGCCGGGGCCGGGGCCGGACACCCCTGCATATATGTACAGTCCCGCCCAGGATCTTGGTACCAAGGACGCATCGGACGAGTCGGACGCGTCGGACGAGTCGGACGCGTCCAAATGCATCCTCGTTCATAACTATTGTTCTAGGAAAAACTAAAATATTCTAAATGGTACATTAGTTTGCTTATGGAGAACGGATGCTACTGTTAAAAAATCAATAACTTTTTATCATTTGATAAGAAGTTATCAGTTTTTGCTAATAAAAAATTTCATTTCAAATATTTTTAAACGAAATTTCTCCTGTACCATTATTTTGTCTCTACACACATCCCCAAATAATAAAATTAAAGATTGTATCATTGATAACGGAAATCGATAAATGAGAACTTATCACGCATGTTCATATGATGTAAAGATTCGCCTTACGATTCTGAATCTAATTATGTAATCAGTTTTCAACAGAAAGTGCCGGTTAACAACATTTTTGATTGTGTGTACTTTGCAAGTCTTTCTTCAGGATTCTCCATTATCTTGGTCTTTTCAAAATTTTGGCCCGCTATGATGCGTCCAAATCTAGGTTGCTGCGCTAGCATTGATACTCAAAAATCTCCATTTTCGTCTTCGGTTTAATTACCCAAGTTTGAGGTAGCGAAATAGCACAGGCAGAGAAAAAAAGGGTTAGGCCCCGCCCCCTCGGCCTGCGAGGCCTCCCTGGCCTGTTCTCTCTGAAGAAAGTCTTGCAAAGTACACACAATCAAAAATACATTGTTAACCGGTACATTCTGTTGAAAACTGATTACAGAATTAGATTCAGAATCGTAAGGCGAATCTTTACATCATATGAACATGCGTGATAAGTTCTCATTTATCGATTTCCGTTATCAATGATACAATCTTTAATTTTATAATTTGGGGATGTGTGTAGAGACAAAATAATGGTACAGGAGAAATTTAGTTTAAAAATATTTGAAATGAAATTTTTTATTAGCAAAAACTGATAACTTCTTATCAAATGATAAAAAGTTATCGATTTTTTAGCAGTAGCATCCGTACTCTATAAGCAACCTAATGTACGATTTAAAATATTTTAGTTTTTCCTAGAACAATAGTTATGAACGAGGATGCATTTGGACGCGTCCGACTCGTCCGACGCGTCCTTGGTACCAAGATCCTGGGCGGGACTGTATATGTAGTTGAATTTGCATGACTTTCTTAATATTCCTCACTGTCATAGAATCGAGTTCGATTGCTTAGCACTACAACATGCCTCAGTCGTAATCTTCATACCATTAGTTTTTGTCTGTTTCAGTAACCCAACAATAAGTTTGTGGTAAAGCTAATGCGAAATTCATATTGCAAGGAAGATGCCAGCAACATGATATATTGGGACTGACAATGAGCGGAAGCCTATGTAGGTACATGCGCTCCCGTTTGTGCCCATAATCTTTACCGTGGCATGAGAGCCGAAACGGGATTCTGAGTAAGCTATTTCATTAATTGTATTTCAAATTAGTGAAAAGTGGTCTCCGGGCTAATATGAGGAAACACACAAGAAATTGTATGGACCTGCTGCGTAACAATATTTAATTCTTTTAAAACAAACGCATCATGCCACCTCATCATTCCTTTTAATCTCTGTAGGACTGCTTATCGTTTTTTCATGCAAAAGGTCGGCGAGCTAAACAAACATTCTCAAATGTTCGATATTTCATAAACAGCATAAACACTGATTTCCATCACTTTCGCAATGATCCAAAAGAATAAAAGAATATCTCAATACGACCTAGAGACAAAATGAATATTTTCAAAGGTTAGGAGATGAAATTTAAAAAAAATCCAAGCAGAATAAAATAAAAATCTTTATTCAATATCATTAATATCATTATGATTTCCAGGATTACACGAACAATGACCGCATCACCATCTAGTGGAGCAACACCCCGGACGGCGCCGCCAAGCAGTTCCGGCGCGAGTGGTTCCAGGGCGACTGCATGGTCCGCCGCAAGAACCTCCCCATCGAGTACAACCCCTGATTAGCCCCTTCTCAGAACCCCCACCCCTCTCCCATGGAATTCCAGCATAAATGTTTGTATTCGCTTTACAAGTGAACCTTGAAGCATGTAAGCTTGTTATTCATATTCGGGATTTCCTTGTGCAGCATTAAACTGCCAGTTAAAATGTAGAATATGAATGGTCAATTGTCTGCAGTCGAGTGGTGAAGATAAGTCAACGATTAATAAGAATTTTAAATACCGAAAGAACGACTTTTCTTTCGGCTAGATCAATACTTCGACGCCTTGTTTTCCTAAAAAGAATGAATATGTTCATTCTCAACGCTAATGTAAATTTTCTTAGTTGTTCGCAAATGCCTTAGTATTCAATATGATTCTCAAGGTTTTCATATTAACGAAATTTGTTGACATGAAGAAAAGTTGACAAAAAAAAAGAAAATATGCGTTTATGCCATTTTTTATGTCCTCAGAATGAACTTCTGTTTACTCAAAGTACTTAAAATTAAAGCTTTTAACTTGGGAAAGTTGCCAAAAGACTCGTTATTTTGAAATTGACTAAATAGAAAGAGGGTTACAACTCGCAATCGCACTATTCAAAAGTGCCAATTCGAGAGAGAGGGAGAAGTCTCCAAATGAATGTCATACTAGTAGTAGAATAGGTTGTCAGCTTTAGAAATTGGTACAGGCACTGCGTGTGATGTATGCCAAGAATCCTTCCTTGACTGCACAAAAGGCAATCACGGAGCTGGCACGCCGAGTGGGGTACCGCTTCTCAGTCGCCACAGTCAAGCGACTTCGAGCTCAAGCAGGCCTTAGAAAATACGCCCCCAAGTATTGTCATTTGATCCGAGAAGGCAATAAAGTCAAAAGAATGCAATGGTGTCAAGAAATGAAAAGGCGAGGCGAGTTGTTTCTTAATAGTATTTTCACTGATGAATCTACCTAACAGATCCTTGAGAATTGTCACTGGTCCCAATGATAAGAATAGACTGGCTCCGCTGCCATAGCATCCCGTTAAAGTGCACGTGTATGGAGGCATTTCCTGGCAAGGCCCGACTCCACTCTTCATTTTTGACGGAACGGTAAACTTTTCACACTAATGCTCATTAATAATTAATCTGTTAACAGATATACTAAGTTTGCCTTCTCCCCAGGAACGCATGGACAGCGAGAAATTCTGCCTCATCTATGAGCAAACCGTCCACCATTTTGGAACCGATATATACAGTGGACGGTGAGCTAATCAGCTATAATATGACTTGAATACAATAAAAATGAATTTAAACCGAATAGATAACATGATGATAGTGCCCATGATCTTAACCAAGTGAAATTTTTCTAAGTCCAGAAATCTCCGTTGAAATTTTCACCTGTTATTTTTCTAAGTCCGGAATGTCCCGTTGAAATTTTCAGCCGATATTTTTCTAAGTCCGGAACGTGCCGTTGAAATTTTTCACGTAATTTTTCTAAGTCCAGAATTCATTCCACCTCGTTCTTGACCTGTGGAAATATCACAAGTCCAGGACCCCGACCGGATCCGAACCTGGGCCACTTGCGTCGTAAGTCCCAGCGTTACCAATCGGCAATTCTCCATCATACCAACTTACAAGTGAAGATGTAGACATTCGTGTCGAAGTGATCATACATCAGAGATCACACATCACTCACCGGGGTCGAAATATCTCCAGGATCCCGACCGTATTCGAACCTGAGCCGCTTGCTTCGTATCTAGTAACGTTACCAATGTGCTATTCGGTCATCATACCAACTTGCAAGTGAAGATGTAGACATTCGTGTGGAATGTGATCATACATCACATGAATTTTTGCTTAGTCTTCTTCATTTATGAAAACCATCTCGAACTACTCTGCTCCCATCTCTTACATTCATATCGGCGCGAACTCGAATAGCTATTGGCCAGGAGAAATAAAACGATTTATCGAGAGAATCATTCGATGGGAAAGAATAGAGTAGCACTCGTAACTAAAAGCAGATTGATCTAAAAGCCAAGCCTAAAAAATGAAATGACAAAAAGAAAAAGTTTGTTATTGAACACAACTATTAGGAAGGAATGATTCAGCGAAAAGGCAGACAACGAAAACCATCCGGGTTTGCGGGGTTTCCGTGCCGGGTTGCAGTTGGCAGCCTGGCTTCTCGGCCGATGCGCAGGACCAAAGGATGTTGAAGCCTACCAATTCCGGTGGATTCACTGTGACCTCCAGCTTACAGTAAGGCTTCTCATGCGTACAGTTATCGCGATGATCGCCCATATCATTTTTGCAGAAAGTAAGAGGTCGCTGCAGTTAATGCATATTTATATCCTTTACCAAACAAACATGTACACACGTGTTTTTAGACATTTCCTTCCAAGAATGACTAGTCTTATTCATTGCCTCCTTATTCACGTCTTCCGCCTTGGTGAGTCCGAGCAGCAGGAGGAAAGGAAGAAAGAGGAGCAGTAGAGGGAAGAGACGCATTCAGGCAGATTGCACTGCAAGAAAGGGGAAATTATTGGATGGTCAAGCACGATGGACATATTTAAAGAGGACTTAGAGTTAGGATAGTTTTTTTGAGAAAGGAAAGGATGATATAAAGTTTGTGTGCAAAACGGGCAGTTTTCGAGCCCAAAGGTGAACAGGAAAGAGGAAAGATAAAAGGAGAATGGGAAATGGAAGTGTAAAGGGCAGAAAGAGTATAAGAGAAGAGGAAAACTGCTTGTCCAAAAATACACAAAACAGTCCCAGATAACCATTTGCGAAAAATTAATATTTTTATACCTTTTATCCAATTTAATTTTTTGAAATGTGGTTTTCAGGCAATAACTTTTTTCACTATTACGTCCAAAAACCGGATGGTCCACGAGAATGTTTCTGCGAAAAAAAAAATCTCGATACTTTTTTGGGTATCTGCATTTGAATATGGGTTTCTGAGCAAATTTCGGCTTTGACTGCAAACCATAATTTATTTCAAACTTCATCAATTGTAAAAAGGAATGGTTTATTCGATTTAATTTTTATGCTCTTCCAAATGGTGTATATCTAAAGGTCTAAAATTGACTTCTTGTGTTTTTGGCCAATTTCTGGTGTTCAAATACTCATTCTTTGGACCATTAATTGGCCATGTGGACAGATTGTACACATAATATCTATTCTAAAAGAAAGAGCAGTTAAAACTGAGTCGGATACAGCTTTATAATCAAAATCTGAGCATACCTTTGTTGGGAATATGTATTTGAATGCTGACTGTTGAAGGCGATATTGATGAATATTTTTTGGCAAATATTTAAAATGTGTTCTCTTGAAAAATCTAGCACCCAATAATGGTTATTCCATAATTCTTCGAAGTTCTTTTATGATATACCACTCAAAAAAGGCAAATTTCATTTTTACGAGAATTGATGGTAAAATAAATGTACGAAAACATATTCGGAGCCAACTATCAGGTCATTTGTGAACCGTGGTGCCAAAACCAGTCGAAAGAGCAGAGAATTCTGCATAATATATCCACAGATGAAAGAGCTATACCAGTACATGTTTCAGAAATCTTGAAATTTCGAAAAAAATTGACGACAGGATTCGACTATTTTGACCTGTTCTGCGATAAATAGTACCAATGGAAGTTATGTTCCGAAAACTTTACCATGCGGTTTAATAAGACAAGAAACATAAATGTGATATTCATTTTCTACTTTTGAGCACGATATATGGTACGCATGATCGAAATGAAATTTTTCTGCATATTATATTTCATTCTTCTTGCAAAAGTCTACCTCCTTTTCCCATAATCTTTCTCTTTCTCGTAGCTGCCTTTTATATAAGAGCGCGAAAACTGACAGCCGTGATTTCGGATAAGACGAGAGCCAGCTGCTGCTCGTTCAAGCAGCCCTTGACGTTAGTCAACGCACCGAGCTCGCCCAGCTCCGTGGCGAGAATTGCGCCACCATTGCATCTGAAGGTCCCACGCACCTTGCAGATGAACTCGCAGTCGCTCACCTACAGTGCACAAGCGAATCTTCAGTGCGCATTCCGACCGAACCTTCTTACCAGGGAATGGTCAGAAAGCCTGGAAACCAAAAATTTTAGTTTTTTTGTACATCGAAAAAGGAGATCAAAAGAAGCAGCGGAATGCAAAAATTAACAGCGGAATCGAAATACAAAAAACGTTTGAGCATTTTAAATTCAGTAGATGTCAGTTCTATTCATATACATATGAGCATACTCGACATGTGTGCAAAATTTCTTTTGAAAGTCTTTCTGCAGTATTTTTGTATTCCGGAAAGCGCACAGAGAATAGAAAAAAAGGACATTCGCGAGAATGTGAACAAACCAGACTGTGCAGGAAAATTTCCTTCTCCACCTCCACCAACATCAACTTCTTCACGGCCACGCCGGCTCCGCTCTTGATTTCCTTAGCCTGAAATAAATATATACTTTTTTTATTATATTCTGTTTCGTTCATCCTTTTATTTAATTCGTAATCGACTTCTAGAAAGAATTTAAGTTACCCCATACTCAACTTTGATAACCATTAACACTTCTTGTTCTGTTACCTAGACACGTGAAATAAGAAAAAAAATTAATTATTTTTATAAATTTTTAATTATGCTAGAAAATTATATTACATAAAGTACTTCTAACAATAAGGAAAAAATCTTTTGTCAATATGACTTTGCAGCCACCCTCAAATTTGCGCAGCCTCATAAGTGTTGTGCAAAAAATTCCTATAGGGTGGGTGACCTGCTTGGCGTCAACACCGGGTTCGCGCCGCGCCAGTTGATTGGCAGCAACACCAGAATCACGTCCGGGAGAATAAAGCTTATTCTTGTGCCAAACAAAGGAACGTACATATGTATGTATATAGGGCGGGTAGATGGACAATATCTCTAACCATAAGCGATCTCATAATTGAACAGCGATCAGAGCACGAACAACACAGACTTTAATGATTGAAGCCAGCAGAACGTTCTTCTCAAATGCCACGGTACGATTAATTCTCTCTCTCTCTCTCTCTCTCTCTCTTTCTCTCTCTCTTCCTTCGCTTACGATGAATTCTCTCTCACTCGCAATCTCTCACTTACTCTCTCTCTCTCGCTCACTCTCTGTTCTCCATTTAATGCTTCTCCCATACGTCAGCACACGCTCGTGATTGTTCAGCCTGTCTATCACACATTGGCAACATTTTCCACACGTTACCCTAGCTCTTCCGCTTAGGAACATCCCAAAAACAGCTCGACAAACATCCGGCATCGAGTATATATACAAATCAACACACTGCCAGATGATTGCCTAGCTGTTCTTATGGCTTATATTCTGGGAATTGCATTGAAAGGCGCTCAGCTTGTTGCCAATTTCTCGTTCTTTCTAGTGCTGACGCCTGGCCTGGATGCGCGAAAATGATTTTGAAGTGCTGATATGTAGCACCGCACCGCGCTAATCAATTAGGAAACATCAACGAATCCTGAGTTTCCTTAACCCAATCGAATGCTCTTTCATGTTCTCTACAGGTTTGGTTCTGGTGAAATGAGGAATACGTTGTCTGAGCGCCATCAAAATTTGAAATCTATAAAAAATTGAAAGTAAGACACCTTTTTTGATGTTTAGAGCGATCTCTCATGGTCAGCTATTAAGATGCATATCTGCATTCAATATCTCTCCAATGTGCCGCGCAGTGATCTCAGACGTGCATCCAACTCGCCTCCTAGCGCGGCGAGCCGAATAATTTTAGCATTCCTAATAAACTAACATGTAATTTTCAGATGCCTACATAGAGCACGTACAAGCAATTCTAGGTACGATGTACAATGTAAATCAAATACGCGCATGACTATGTAAACCATAAGCTCAACGTTTTTGCACGCTCAATACATCGCGACTTGGGGGGAGGGGGCGTTGAAACATTTCATTTGCTCTTCGAGTTGGCAAAGTCATTTACTCCTTGATGCTGTTCATTCTCGATTCGCTAATTGGGTAGGATCAATAAATGTTTGGGACACCTTGAATTTCCATGGACCGCTTATAATTCGTTGATTGGGACGCGTAGAATAGAGACGAGCCAGCTTCTGCAGCAGCATACCATTATAATTTTTTGTGATGGAAGCATATCGTACTCATCTAATTTGTTTTAGGTCAGAAGCCCTTCAAAGAATAAATTACAAGCACCCTACCAAATGTTCTGGAAGGCGTCCATTTTGCTGGCGCTCACATTTGCCGCAAGCTGCGTGGCACAGGTCGCATCTTTTATGCCGAATTTTATGCCGAGGACCGGCTCGGTATAGGGAACGACACCGACAGACACTACTCATCTCAGCCCAACTATCAATCGCCGTTTGGCAGCTGCTGTCCGGATGGCGGTGTCTGGTCAGAGTGGTATTCGGCCTCTTGTACTGCAAGGTGTGGCCTCTGCGGCGCTGTGACATCGCTTACGCGCAAGTGCTGGTCCGAAAGCGACGGCTGTCCATGCGTGTTAGTGCTGTCCAAATTGCAAACACTCGGAAACAGAAGAGTACTTTTAATGGTATTAAAGGTGCACGAAGCTCAACCATAATGTATTCCTGATCTTTGCAGTCGCTCTCTCGCAGGTGTCGAGTAAAATTGAGTTGTTGGCTAATTTAATGTAAATTACGCTTTTTGAATACCTCGTCTTGCTAACATCCGCACCTATGCGCTTGAAGTGGCACAACGACGAAGACGGGCAAGTGTCCTCAGCTGCAAGGCATACATGGAGAGCACGGAATGCTGCACCGGCACTCTGATGAAAGATGAGACGTCCGGTGTCGATGTTTGCTCCGCTGAAGCATTTCCGATTCGTGCGAAGCCGACGTGCTGCCTGCCAGGTTATAATAATTTATTAGAAAATTTAATATCATCTGATGTGTTAAAATAGCGAAAGCATGAAACCAAAATCATTGCAATGTGATACAGAAAGAATTTTCCGACTTGGCATAACAAAAACTTTCACAAGGGGCCGGCCCGTTCGCCCGATTGGGCCTGAAACTCAGGAATTCTAGGCAAATGATGGTAAAAACGTAAACTTTAAATTTTCGATAGCATTAGAAATTGCAATGCACATATTTAATATCGCAATGGATAGCCTAAATATCAAAAGTGCACAAATTAAAAAAATAACTCATTCAATTTGTACACATATGTTCATTGAAAAAGTGTATGAAGGTAGCACCGGCTACTGGAACGAGTGGATGCCATGGAGTGACTGCATCAAAACAATGGGCACCGTACACTCGCAAAAACGGATGCGTTCGTAAGCAGCCGAAGGCTTCGGCTGCTTGTGCTCGCACGTTCTTTCTTTCTTTCTTCTCTTAAACTTATTTTTGGAACCTCGTACACTTCTATTTTAAGACATAGAATCCCATCCTACCCCCCCCCCAAGAAAAAATGCAGTATCGCATTCATCCTTCCATAGCAAATTTGAATTGTAGGCCTGGCAGGTCGTTAGAGATCCAAACATGCACTCCAACTACGACGGTTAAGCTCTGCTTTTTTTGGTTTTAAAGATGCTTTGTTCCAGATTTTTTCAATCTCAAAGCCTAAGGCTTTCTGCTCAGACTTCAACGACCAGTACACCATCGACAACCACAACAACAACGGCAACAACAACAATCAAAACTGCTACACCTTCAACAACAACCAAAACCACAACCCCATCAGCAACAACCAAAACCTCAACTCCCTCAACAACAACCAAAACTACAACTCCCTCAACAACAACCAAAACCACAACTCCCACAAAAACAACCAAAACCACAACTCCCTCAACAACAACCAAAACTGCAACACCTTCAAGAACGACCAAAACCATAACTCCCTCAACAACAACGAAAACAACAAGTCCATCGACAACCACAAAGCCCGCTACACCCTCGACCACAACTAAGCCCGCAACCTCCTCAACTACGACAAAAACCACAACACTTTCGATTACTACAACCACTCCGGCGACAGTAAGTGCTCGTAATGAAGACGTTTATATTTACCATCTGGAAGTGAAAAAATTAAGACAAATAGTCGTAGGTACTTTCGAACATTTTTCTAATAACGATTTAAGAAAGCGTAAAAAAGTTTCGGTTGGAACTAACGTAATGAAAATGGAAACAGAGGTTCTTAAAAAAACATTTTGCTTCTCTTCAAAATATTAATTTTCCAGTGCACACCGTCGTGGGCATCGTGGTCGGAGTGGACGGGCGACTGTTCGCAAACGTGCGGTCTTTGTGGCGTACGTACGAGAAGACGAAAATGCGCGACAACATGCCGGTGCTGGTGAGTGGGCATTGCTATGGAAATGGGAGTGTATGTATGTGGGCGATGTTTGAGAAACGTTTGCTTCCCAGCGGAATAGAAAGCGCAACTTCTAGCTCGAGAGTCAGAGACACTATCCAATGAGCCATTGTGCCATTGTGGCGTGCTAGAAGGAACCAGCATCTCTGTAAATAAAAACAGGCTAACTGGCAGGAATGTCGAAGGACTGCCGGCCACTCCACCAATTAGCCTTCTAAATGCACGTAGGAAGGCTAACTGGCAGGATTGTTTCGTTAAGTGCACTAGGTACTATTTGTAAATATGACCATGCACTTTTTCCTTCATCTGCACTTAATTTGTAAATTTCACTTTGTATTATGCACTTTTCGAAAATACACTTTATATCGGGCGTTTTCCTGGGCTTCCATTCACAGCAAGAAAAAACATATTTAACAAGAACGATAGACTAAAAGTGAATAAAATGGCTACGGGACTGTTCTAATAAGGAGTATACAAGGAAAATCAGTCTTATAACATGGCACAGCACGATCGGCGAAGAAAAAATCCAAGAGCTTACAAGGAACATCAGCATTATTAATGGCACAGAATGAAAGGTCTAGCAATTACACAAGCACCTTAAGGAAATGAGCAGCAGCAATACAAGTACAGATCACCGGAATTGGAAAACAAATAGTATTCTTATAATACAGACAAAAAGTGAGCCATCTTGTTAATATTAAGGTGACCATTCACATAGCAATCACTGCCAGCCAATTTACAATTAATATTCAGTAATAATGTCGAAATGCGACACGAGAATTAACAACGAGGGCTTGATAGCATAAGAGAATAGAATATTAACCGAAGAGGAAGAAATCTTGTGCTTCTTCATGACGGGAATTTACCAAGCACTTTCATGACCGACGAGGAGCGAACTCGCCATTCTTCATTCAATATTCCGGAGCTGTTGTGGTCGTGGAGTGGTAGAACTCGACACTTTCGACTGAATTAATTCGCACTTAGGTTACTTAAAAAGACGAAAAACACAATCAAATAATAACCAGACGTATCTCACAGGAATTCTTTATTTAAAAAAAAAGAATACCAGAATTAGCTAATACAATTTCAACAAGCACATACCGTATGTTAGCATCAGAAGCTGTAGTAGAAGAGTAAGGTAGACACAATGAAGAGAGAAGGGCCGTCTCGAAGCTATCCGAGAGCACGTATCTGCAAGATCATCTCTCACTACAACTTCATTCCTGAATCCACCTATTCGAAATGAGAAAAATACCGAAAAAGTAGAGGAATTTTAAAATAGCCCAAGCATTTACCTTTTACACAATTCCTATAAAATTCTTCCATTTTCGTGCAAAACTTAGTGTCCCCAAAAATCGAGGTGTTCCGGCTACAAAAGAGTTGGCCAGAAGAGTAAAACAAAAGAGTTAAACTAACAGTCCTGCAGATCCACTCATGCGCTAAAGTAAGTGCCGCTTCCCTCAGAGAGTACCACTCGGCGAGATCCATCTTTGATTGCTCATGCAACTCGTTCCGCTTCTGCTGCAAAATATATTGTGTACAGTATACTCTGGAATCGAGTAGAACTTGAATTCCCACTTTACAGTATCACTCACTAATAATCCTTCAGAAGTAAAATGTGCTGAATAAAAAATAACTAATACTCGAAGTAACTACAGCATACCCCAGATCTCTGGAATAGAAAAAAAGAATAAAATAATCAAAACACTACGCGCACTGCTAACTTCTGGTTGTGATCCTTGAGATGCAGCGTGGGACGGCGTGGCGTGTCTCTGAGGCTGCTTGGCCGGCTCATCGTTCTCGCAGCCCCCGCCAGACCAGGCCATTATCGGCTGCAGCTCCATCACTCCCTTGAATAGTCACTATCTTACCATTCATGACTGACAAACCTGGCTAAGTAAGGCTAACCTGGCTAACCTGGATATATATGAAGATTTGATGTTTACAAAAACTTTCACTCGGAAGCAGTCTTCTAATCATTCATTTACTTTCCCGCGAAGACTAATCGTTGCTGCTGTGGCGGAATTCCTTCCTTCTTCTCTTTTATCCACTCCAACTTATCAATCGTTTAAATATCCAACTCGATTTCCTTGCCGATTTACTTCAGTATTCTACAATAAATATGGGTAACTACAAAACCGTTTAAAAAGTTGGAATCGCTCAAGTTCAATAAAGATGCCAACTTTGCATAGAAAAAAATACACATCCGCTTTAAGTCCTTCACTTCTTCTAGATCAAGAACACTCCGCTAAATCAAAAGCTTACTTTTACGTCGCAGTCATCTGTAGTGATGACAACGCAATCATCCTTCTTCTGACTGGGCAAGCCGTAGCACTGCCCGAAAACACTCTGCGCGTCTGCTGTCATTGTGTATCTAAAAGAATAATGAGCATATAATTGGTCGAAAATAGCAAGCGCAAGGTTACCGATAACCACTGAATCACAAACAAAGTAGAAGGATCCCCAAATTTGTTCAAGGTGCAATCACATTTTATTAACCGATAGCTTCGCTGCAGGAAGAGACGGAGTGAGCCGACAAAAAAACAGCGACTCGAGATGGATCGATGCGAAGGACTGCGAGGAGCTCTTCGCAGTGCTGATTAGCAGCAAGGTCGCTCGAAACGAACCGGCGTGCTTGCTCGCAATTCGCATCTAGCACTTAATAAGCACATAATTATGCGAAAATGGCAACTGCCAGAGAACCAGAACTTCAAAAAAACCACTCTATCAAAAAATAAATCACAACAACCGCCAAACTTGTCTCAACTTGTTCGCTAGGTGCAATTTCAGAATTAGGCATTTTCGAAATTCCTGTTAGTTAGCCTTCCAAATCATGTTGGTTAGCCTTCCAACAGGAACTCCTGCCAATTACCCTTCCACTTTTTCAATCCTTCCAGTTAGCCTTCTTCGGTGTGCAAAATCCTTCCAGTTAGCCTTCTTGCTGACAAATCCTGCCAGTTAGCCTTCTTTTGTCAACAATCCTACCAATTAGCCTTCTTTCATTTACAGAGATTGTAAACATGTCACATCTCTATGGGATCATTGCTACAACTACTGCTATGAAGAAAGTGAGAGCAAGGAGAGGAAGGAAGCTCAGATCCTTGCTACTGTCATGAAGCAGCCAGATGTATTCAACTGCAATCATTCTTCTTCAGGGCTGATGGTCCCCGTAAGATCATTCATTCTCTATTGCAGTGGCGACGTCACCCAACGAGAGCCGTGTGGCTCGGATGACATTTGCACCTCCCCGAAGGCCGAGTGTTGCGCGCCGTATACAAGGATGCTCGCGCCCGATCAATCGAGGTTCGTGTGCGGCAGTGACGCCTTCTCAATGCAGGGATGCGACCATGTGAACGAATTCGTCAGTTACACACCTTTCATTCCCAGGAAGGAAGTCTGCCCAATTTTAGTGAAAGTAAGACAATCTCTGAAAAATAGCAAATTTGCATATTTCCCTGAAAAAACAACCTTCCCTACGAGGTGTCATTCTATCGCGTACGCAAGTTGGCAGGTCATAGGATTGCTTGAAGGCAGCAGACACAATAAGACGCGCCAATTTACATTTTTAGTTATCACAAACATCCTTGAATCCATAATCACCGCGAATTGCATGCGCATACCGTGAATGCTCTTTTCAGGTGCTAGAGCCATGCACTCCAACGTGGGCAGCGTGGTCAGAGTGGACTGGCGACTGCTCGCAGTCGTGCGGTCTTTGCGGCCTTTGGACGAGAACACGGAAATGCGCGACGGCATGCAAGTGCTGGTTAGTGCAATCGTATGCAAGCCAAGCCTAAAAGCTCCAATCGAACGATTGAGGTGATGGTATCTCAAGCTGAAATATCGATACGATCCCTTAACCTTAATCGTATCGATTGGACCTTTTTGGCATAGCTTACGCTTTTCTTACATATGCATTCTCCTTCTATTCCAGCGGTGAGATCGTCCAGCGTGAGCCGTGCGGCTCGGATTCAGTGTGCACGCCTCCGGCACCCGAGTGCTGCGCTAATTACCGTATTTTATTGTATGACCGAACGTCATGGTCAGCTTGAAATGTGTTAACCGACAAATACTAAAGTCGTTGATCGCTGCCTAGGACACGACGCCGTCGACCACAACTGGACTCACGACAACCACGACACCGGTTACAGTACGTTGACTTTGTAATATGATGCATCATTTGATCTTAATGGAGGACGAAAAGAACCTGGGAGTAAGCACACTCTCATTCTCGCAAGTGTGATTTTTAGATTTATTCGGTGTTCGCGCTTCTTTAAATTGTAAATGTGTGTGGTAAGCGAGTGATTCGCAAAGCAGGTGTGCGTGCCCTCATGGGCACGCACACCTGCTTTGCGAATCACACTTTGTGGTTATCCGAAACCGTCATGTTTCTATCCGTTCAAGAAGACGATGACGCTGGATCGGACGCGGTTCCGATGCGGCACGGTACCCGACTCCGCGAGCCTCACGTCTAAGACAGAGGGATGCGACTCAGCGGGAAGTGTCGTATAATGGGCAGGCTCATTATGGCACCCTGCGCCCATTCATTCCATTGGTAGAGTCCAATGTTGCGTAGTGGTTGTTATTTATTATGCGTAGTGATTTTCTGTGTTTCATGATGCAATGCATGCATTTGTCATCATAGGTTGTGCCCGTTCAACGAACAGCAATTTCTTCGCACCTAGAGACTGCTGCAACGCGAACCACTCACTTACCACACAATTACAATTTGAAGAGCTCGATCAACGAATAAATATGTTATGCGTGTTTTTAAATTGTGCAATCGCACTCGTGTGCAATTTGAAACTGAATTATTCTTTTTCGGTGATCGTCCTTCTCTAAGATCGAATGCTTGATTGTATTAAAGGAAGTATCCGGCGAATAATTATACAGTAGCGCATGAGAACCACTTTCAAAAAGTTGCCTGTCGCTCAGTCGAGAGAGCATGTGAAATAGGAGGGCGGCTATTACTTACCGTAGATAATTCTCTACCCGCCAGATTTCATGTTAGTTTTCCCAAAATGTAATTAAAGAAATTCGATTAAACTTTCTGAGTATAGGTTTTACGCCAAGATGAACTTACATACATCGAACAAAACATAGGTTAATTATTCCCCGGATACCTCCTTTAACAAATCCACGTGCTGTAACTGGTGTCATGGCTGTGGTGGCTTTTGTTGTGGTTAATGGCGTCGTGCCCATTATAGCGAACCGTGTTCCCTTGCTTTTCGCGGGATCAGAACGAGTCCCTTATAAATAATATCGAACCATGACTCAATTAATAAAAGAGCGATTCCTATAAATAATATAAAGAAGGCGTAACATTTTATTTCGCCGACAGCGCCGACAGTTTCATTTTCTCTTCCCTCATGACAACATTCGCACCGGCTAGGCTTCTTTTTTGCTGCACCCATATGCACCATATTTCATACATTCAGAGCTCACTTTTAATTCGTCGAAGAAGAGGAATCGCGCGCATAAAGAATGTAATTTTTTTAAATTAACTTTTGTATGACCTCTGACTAGCTGCTACTGGTATAAACGAAAGAAACTAGCACCCAAACCGAATTGTTCGCTACTGTCATATTGGCTATCTCTTCTAGAAACGGCTGTTCAAAACTCCATTTAAAGGCATCTTCTTGGCTTCTGAATATGTTTAAAAAAATTTAATTTTGACATTATTTTGATATCATAATAGATAAACCACATAATTGCAATATACATTAAATCGGTAATGGCTGGGAACTATCATAACTGCTTTGTTGTTCTTGGCTGGTCCTTTAATTCTTCCTCGCCATCGGAGCTTTGCCAATATGATTTATCCGCCGCCTTTACCTCGTTCAATCACACGACGAATCTTGAAATCATTCGAATGAAGTACGGGTATCGACAAACTCGTACGAATCTATGACGCACATCTTGGGAAGGAAGATGAATACCGAAGCAATATATGTTACCGCTTCGGCGAGAAGGAGAGAGCGACATCGAGAGAGATAAAGAAAGAGGGTGTTGAAGAAAGAGAGAGAGAGAGAGAGAGAGAGAGAGATAAAAATAGAGAGAGCGTGTGTGAGAGAGAAAGAGGTAGAGAAAGCGTATCCCTTTCTCTTAAGTACATTGTTTTCGAACCGGATTGTTATTCTATCTTCTCCATCTTCCTCTAGTACTCATTTCATCATTCTCAATCAAGAACGATTGCTGCCCGGGATGTTGCTGACGTTAGAAGATCACTTGAGATCATTGACATGCGCAGTTCAATTTCTCTTCTCTTTTCTCTCCATCTTCTATCTCTCTGTCTCTCTATCGCTCTCTTTCTTGCTCCCTCACTCACTCGTTTCTCTCCAGCTCCCTCACATATTTCGCATCTACATATAACGCCTCGAGAGAGAGAAAGAGAGAGAGAGAGGAAAAAAGTGAGAGAGAGTGTGAGAGAGAGAGAAAGAGGAAGGGACAGCGTATCCCTTTCTCTTTAGTAGTTCACACTTCTTGAAATGGCTGCGATGAAACAAGGCGAACTAGAGACAGAAGCAAGAAAGAAGAAGAAGAAGATAATATACGCAGTAAATAGTGGGGAGGGGATATCCGATGAAATAGCATGGAGAACGCAGAGTGATAGTGGGCGACGAAATTCTCCTTTCAATTACCAGTAAATAAGGTTCGGAAATGTTTGGAGATAAATGGTGTCTTCGAGTGCCTCTAACAGTTACCGCGTGTGCCGCCAACAGCACAGTACATACTTCAACCGGTTGGTCTTCGGAGAACCAGTGATCAGCTCCGCCCATTTCCTCGTTCGGCTCTACTATATTCCCTCTATTTATATATATATATATATATATATATATATATATATATATATATATATACAAAGAAGCAAGATATTCTTCTCAGTCGCTTAGCTTCTCTTGGCGCCATGAGGTGGCTTCTGCTGTGCATCATCTTTGCTTCAGTGAGCATGCAGGGAGCGGCTGCCGATGATGCATATGGCAATTACATCCTCTCTTCCTGCCAGTGCCCGGCACCACCACTCTCGCATTTTGTGCCAACCATTGGAGAAGTGACGAATTGTTACATCTTTGCCATGGCAGAGAGAATACATATGCTTCATTGTCTCCGAGGCTACTATGTATGTATGTACATACATATGACTGTACATATTATGCTTCTTCCCCTTCAAGTCTTAATTCTACATTAGCCAAACAGACAATGTCAAAATATAACAGCACATATTGCAACAAATGAAAAATAGCGGATTTGATAAATTGCGGAGATTCAGCCTTCTCTTACATCTCCCAGATCCTAAAAGGAAACTTTCCGGATCTTAAAGGTGCATATTCATAATTCATGACACCAAACGCTGGAAATCAGCAAAATAAACATCTGTTCCGAACTCAGCGTGCTGCGTGGAGCAGAATGATGTATTGGATGAGTACGAAACATTTAGATTGCACAAAAAGTTGCAAAATGCGGATCCGTCAGGTTTGGCGCGACCGCCATAGGAAAATCGATGCTGTTGCTCGTAGGGAGGCGATATCTCTATGTAAATGATGTATGTGGTAGAGAATTTTGTCTTGTACCGTATAGTACTATCCGCATTCTGTTCTCACCGAAGAATTCGAAAATACAGTGATCCGAATAGTTTTAGGTCATTTTCTGTCAACGGCAGAAAAATCGAAAAATGGGTTTTTATCACGGAAAATGAAAGTTTTATGAAATTTTGATATGGAGCTTTTCTAAAGAGGAGCACGCGCTGAATCGAATGAAGTGGTTCACTTTATGCTAAAATAATAATTTAACCTTGTTTCACGCATTCCTTGAATCCGATGTCGCCGAGGTACCCTTATTTGAGCCTAATTTTAACCCCCCTAGGGAAGGATACATGAAACGAAAAGGAGATATGTTATACAGTTTTTAAAGCTCTACAATTTGAGATATAGTACCCAAAACGTTTTGAGTATAAGGTATTCAACGGTCAAATTGAAATATTTAAAATAATTTTTCGATATGAAAATGAAATATGACTCAAATCCATCTGGAGAGTTTTTGTTTAGAATTAAACGGGGATGCTAATAAAAAAAAGAAAATTGAAAAATATTGATTTTGAAGCGAGATACATCAAATCACAAATTATCCATACTTTTAACTGTTCACACAATTAATTTTTTTGAAAAAAAAAAATTTCCCATTTAATCTTGTTACTGGTGCCCAGTGCCATGTCCGACAAAGTTTTGGCTTTCGAAATCCAACATCTGGATCTGGGGCATGCCCTACTGGAGGCATACGGAGAGGCTCTCTTAATATTTATAATATGAATGTTCGCCTATACTGAAAAAAACAAGCAATTTTTTAGTGGAGATCTTCTTATAAGTGTAACATACTGCATTAAAGTCGTTTGCGAAGGTTCTAATGTACGGCCGTGTGTATCCCAATATTGGTAATATCGCCGCTTTCTTCTACACTCTCGACCCGAACGACCCGACTCGACTCGCCAATGGATTCACGGCAGACCCAATGGCGGGCATCAAAGGTTCGTTCTCGTTGCCTCCAGATGTGCTCGTACACCACAGTAGACCAAGGCGAAACATTCGGCCCATGGCCTTCCTAAAACCGGCCGAATTCGATTTTAAACGGTCATTTCAGATTCTTTTAAAATCTGACTGTATGTACTTGTTTAGCCTGTCAAAAATCACCCTAACTAACACAAGTTACTTCGTAAAATTGCCTAATATCGCTCAAATTCCAATTGAAATTATTTAAATTAATTTATTAATCTAACTAATTTATGTCCCTGAAATCATGGGCGGGACTGTATTTATATGTCAGGCGGAAGGAGCAAATTTAAGCACAAGAGTTTTCGGGCTCCATGAAAGTACATTAATTTTTATTGAATTTTTTTTTCTATATATTTAGATTACGATTACGTTGGCTACGCCCTGAAGCCCGGCACACTTTACTCGGCGCTAACCAACTGTACCAAATTTATGGAGTGCGCCATGACCATATGTCGCAAGCAGGAGAAGGCAGCCGAGCCGTATGGACCGTGGTCTCGGCTCGTCTTGAAGCCTAAACTTGTACTGTGCGACACCGGACTTGAAGTGAATATATTTTCGCTTCATGTTTTAAATTATTTTCACATGAATTTTGTTTGCCTCAGTTCAACTAATATTATACAACAATGCTTATTCGCATACAAAGAAGAAGAAGAAGAACAAGAAGAAGAAGAAGAAGAAAAAAATGACATCTTTTATTGTCATTACAGCTCATTGGCTATGTCGCCGCGGTCGACTCTGATTGTTGTGGCGCATCGGTCGAAGTTATCGAATTTGTCCGCGATTATCGACCAAGTTGGCTCTAGATTTTACACGATTGAAAAATAAAATAAATGTGAATAAATAAGCATAATATGCCTTCCTGTCCATCATTATAAATTTTAATTTACTACTATGTCCTTTTTTTGCTAAATTAAAATTTCTATTTAATTGTAATTTGATGATGCTCTTTCACAGCTCGCGCGTACACGAATGCGAACACGCTGCAGTATCAAGGCCTTATAGCCAGCAAAGACTTTCACCAAAGCGGAGTTCGCTTCCTCACATGGCCATCCCCAAACTTTTCTTAAACAAACACAAAAAAACTCTTCGCTCTCAGACGTTGATGCAGATATAAGATAATCGAGGAATTTTGCTGTGATTTTTCTTTAATTTCTTTTAAGGCTTAAATAAAGTGCTTAATAAGAACTTCGTAAGAGAGACATGCAACAATTTCGGTGAATTGATGAACTTTTGGCCAAGTGTAGAGCCAGCGTATGGTGCTCTGGTGGGATCTTTAGTTTTTTTTTATTGTGAGCGAGTTCGCGCATGTTTTACAGAAGTCCTGTACTAAATAGTAGGTAAATCGGTAAATGACTTCGATTTTTAAAAATTATAATGCCACAAGTAAAATCATAAAAAAACCTGTTTCAAAACGACAGAAATCGGCAAGCGTTTTCAGTAGTTTAGAATCATTTATTCTTTGTGTTTTGCTGCCCGCATGTGAAGCCGTCGTGCGATTCTACTTTGTATTAGAGCACACAGCATTTGGCGCGGCTGGATGCCGACACATCGCTACATTGACACCGAGCTCGCAACGTACAGCATATGGAACGTCGCTTAAAAAATAATTGGAGAATCTGGGAAATAAAAGACTCAAAAAAAATTTTCTTGGCAACATAAGGTGTACTTTTGGGGGGATAGCTACTAGGGAGAAATATCGACTTATCCGAATTGTTTTAACTCGCACCCGATTGCGTCAGCAGTTGGACACGAAAGTGGGCGTGTCTGAACTCCGCACTCCGCTGGTGGCGGAGCATCCTGTCCAAGTCAGTCCTTTCAATCAATTCTCGCTAGAAGGAGTGAACAAATTAATATTAGGCGTAAGTAAGCGTATGTTTATCTGTAATGGGCAGGCCTATTGTAGAACCCCTTTTGCAAATTCATTCCCATGTGTAGTGTTCCCATTGTATAGTGTCCTATTGTTAATTAGCGGTTGTTATTTGCTAGTGCGTTTATGTGTTTCATTATGCCACGTAGGCATTGTCATTGTTGGCTTAGCAGGGCTTTCCCTGTTCAGTGTTGCATTCCTCCCGCATAGAGTGCGGTTGACAGCATTGAAAATGGGGTAAGAATCAGAACTGCATTATCAATAATAACTGACTGGATTCGTTTTGCTAAGATGGAATCGAAAGCGCAGAAGACTACCTCATATACATAGATGTGTTGGGGATAGAAAAGAACGTCAAAGCGGCTGGCGAGGGCGAACCCGCCCCCTCGGGGCGGTGCCGCCACGGCCAGCAAGACGTTCAGTGTTGGCTAGTCCATGGCGGCGGCTGCCCCGGCCCTGTCCTTCCCCTCTCCCTATTTATATGTATTGTAGATGTATGCCTTATATTAGGATAAGATAAACCAGATAAACCCAAGTCCCAATTCTCCCACATGCTAACCGCTCCTCCGCGACAGTATGTACCTATGAGAAAGTTTATAGATGAGATGCTCTCGAGGGATAGTATCAAAGCCTTGCTAAAGTCGATAATGGCTGTGCTAATATATTCTAGCGATTAATTTAGCTTATTTTAGCAATTCAGACTCGCTCCGTTTAGACCACGACTGACAATATACATAAGTTGGCAGGATTTTGATTTCACCTGGCTAGTAGTTGGAGGAGTGGTGGTGGTACTTAACTGGGCGGTAGATGTTGAGGGAGTTGTAGTGCTGATGGTTTATTAATTGACTGAGCGGTAGATGTTGTGGGAGTTGTGGTGCTGATGGTGGTACTTGACTGAGCGGTAGATGTTGCAGGAGCTGTGTTGCTGATGGTGGTACTTGACTGAGCGGTAGATGTTGCAGGAGTTGTGGGGCTGATAGTGGTACTTGACTGAGCGGTAGATGTTGCAGGAGTTGTGGGGCTGATGGTGGTAATTGACTGAGCGGTAGATGTTGTGGGAGTTGTGGTGCTGATGGTGGTACTTGACTGAGCGGTAGATGTTGCAGGAGTTGTGTTGCTGATGGTGGTACTTGACTGAGCGGTAGATGTTGCAGGAGTTGTGGGGCTGATGGTGGTACTTGACTGAGCGGTAGATGTTGTGGGAGTTGTGGTGCTGATGGTGGTACTTGACTGAGCGGTAGATGTTGCAGGAGTTGTGTTGCTGATGGTGGTTTATTGACTGAGCGGTAGATGTTGCAGGAGTTGTGGGGCTGATGGTGGTACTTGACTGAGCGGTAGATGTTGTGGGAGTTGTGGTGCTGATGGTGGTAATTGACTGAGCGGTAGATGTTGTAGGAGTTGTGGTGCTGATGGTGGTACTTGACTGAGCGGTAGATGTTGCAGGAGTTGTGGGGCTGATGGTGGTACTTGACTGAGCGGTAGATGTTGCAGGAGTTGTGGGGCTGATGGTGGTACTTGACTGGACGGCAGGTGGAGTTGAGGGAGTCAGGGAGACCGTGGAGAAGCTCTGTGAAAACTACATATATTAGAAATGGCGCTACATATGTATGTATAAGATTTCTGAACTCTTTTGGGTGATCAGCTGAAATATTTCTGATCGGCCGGCTAGGGCCCAGAAAATACCGGATGCATTCGAATGATATGTGTGGCAAACAATGCCTCCGTAGTTGTCAATGATACAGTTGGCAGTTACGAACAGTTGACCTATCGTGCCTGGTTGATTGTGATTTGCGACTTCAAGTCTAGCTCATAATGTTCGGTTCCGTCATGCTTGCCAGAAAGTTGACTAAGTTGACGTATCCAATAACTAAACAGAAACTTACTGCCGCAAGAGTGGTTGTCGTGACATCCTCCGCGTAGAAGCGGAGAACCTCCCCTGACCCCGCCGGGCAAGAATTTCCTGTTAGGCGGTCAAAGTAGACGGAGCCTGCAGGGGCGGTCTGCGGAGCAAGGACGACACTGCACGCCCCACCACCGTCGACTGCGACGCCCACACACTGGTCTGCCTGAATGTGCGAAAATTATGAAAATAGTCACTAAATAAAATATTACTCCTTCTGTATATTAATTCACAGGAGTCGCTCTTTTATTTCTTGAGTCATTATTCGAAATTCGTTTTTCACCTAAATAAAAGAAACAGCTACAAGAGTGTCTACTTGCCGAGTAACGCATGCAGTCTTGAAAGCAAGACTGATGTTCGCTTGTTTTGATGCTTTGTCGCGACTCGCCAACCCGCTGGAATCGAGTGAAAGTGGCTGCGGTCTATAAAGAAATTATAAGCGAGTTTGCATTGAAGTACATAACGTGGATATAATCCAAGCGAACATCTTACCATCGACGGCAAAAGGAGGCTTGCGAGGAGGAGTGTGCCCTGCATTTTCTGTAGAATGATAATCGCCACAAGTTTCTCACAGAAGTGGAACTCCAGACGACTTGCACATCCGTAAGTGCTTTGGCCCTTCCTTTTTACACTTCCATCCTTGTCTGGAAGCTTCGTTGCGTAGCAGCTAAGTGCTTCTCATCACCTTTGTTCTTCAAGCTTCTCTTTGTAGCACTCATGGAACTAAGATGTTCCATTTTTGTGACAAAATCACTTACGGAACGAAGAGGCATCGTTTTTGCATCAAAAAGCACTCATTTAACGAAGAGGTACCATTTTTGTATCAAAAGCGCTCATGGAACGAAGAGATACCATTTTTGCTTCAAAAAACGCTCTCAACTGCTGTCTGTAATGCTCACAACCATGTTCTTCTTGTTGGCCAAAGTGTATTCCAGTTTGGATTTCGCCCTCGTCACTCTGTCTCACACGCCGTTTTGACCACCATTTGGTCATAAAATTGTCAAAATATTTTGACAGGTTTTCCTATCGTAAGGAATGACAAAAAGTGGAATATTTTAAATTCCTTGACAAAACGTTCGCCTATAGGAATTTTTTAGATGACATCTTCTTACATATGCATACCTATCATATGTACATTCTAGGCAAATCCGTTTGCGCGGATTCAATCATTTTATTATGATCACAAACCTGAAGCCTCATTCTTCTACACTCTCGACGGGAACGACCCGACTCGGCTCGCTAATGGATACTCAATTAATGAAACTGGACGTTCGTTAGCATTGCTTTCAGATATGCACGTACACAGTAGACCAGGAAAATTCAGCCGCCACGTAGTCCATACCAAAATGCGGCCCGATTTTGTCACTCACTTCTCTATCGAAGCGGATTCTTTCTTACTTCATCAAACGTTGTTTTTTTAAAGATTCCTGCGCACATTCTCTCTCATTACCACAACTGCATCTTAGTTTTCTTTTCTCTGGAGAGCTGTTCTTTAAAAAACCGTAGTCTATATATGTACATATATCAAATTTCCTCGCCATTGTTATCGCGTCTCTCTAAGTCATACGCGCATTCGCCCTTATCTCAGGCAAAGGGCTCGAATTCAAGCAAGAATCTTCGGCTTCTCTGAAGACAATTAATTTTCATTAATGTATTTTTAGAATACGATGACAATGGCTACGCCGTGAAGCCCGACGCGCTTGACTTGGCGCGATCCTCCTGTCCGGCATTTGATGAGTGCGCCGTTACCATATGCCGCAGCCAGGAAGAGGGTCAAGAGATGCGAGAGAGAGCCGGCCATCCTTGGGGACCGTGGTCTAGGCTCATCTTGAAACCTAACATTGCAACGTGCGACAGCGGACATGAAGTTCCTATTTGATATTGTTTATTTCGCTCTCATTAATCTTCATAATAATTTTTTCTCAATTCACCTTACATCGAAGTAGAAATATATTTCTCTCATAAATAGCTAATATTAAATATGTAGACAAAGAAGCGAAAATGTAGTTGATCTTTCATCGTTTATAGCTCGTTGGCTACGCCTCATCGACCTCCTCTCCGTGTTGTGGTGCAAATATCGAGAATATCGAATTCGTCCGCGGTGCTCCAGAACAATGTTGGCTCTTGAGCTTTTCACAATAGAAAAGAAAATAAATATTTAAATGTTATAATCTTGTCCGCTAGAATTGTAATTTATTTACTATTTTTCCATAACGAAGAATTGAACGAAAGCAACTTGATAATTTAATTGACCAAACCTAACTGAATACTCAGCCATTTATCGATTGGCACCCGAAATATTTTGCAATACATTTTTTATTTAATTGTAATTTTCAAGCTCTTGCACAGGTCGCATCTACACGAATCCGAACACGGAGCGGTACGAGAGCCTTGTCGTTAATCTCAAACATCAATTTAACCAAAGCGGTGTTCGCTTCCTTTCGTGGGAATCACCAGCATTTTCTTAAACAGGACACACACACACATAAACATTATCATACATACTCTTTTAACACTACTGATTGGTTTATCAGTGCCTTTCACTGTTTCAAAACTGTATCGGCAAAAGAAGCCGATATACTTCCATATTCCATTCGCCCTCCCCCCCACTTCCCTATAGCTGTCCAATGTATCAGCAAGAGAATCCAATAGCCTTCAGTCGCAGACTCTCTCTCTCTCTCGCTTCTCTTGTCCCACCCACTTTGCTAGTGATTCTAGTCACTTCTTGATATTGTATCGGTCCAGATTGGTCAGGAGCCGCTGGCGCTCTGGTTGGGTCGATCAATAAAGAATGTCACCGTTGGTTCGGTAATTTCCAACTAAATATACATGAACTTTTTAAGGTGAAATGTTTTGTCAGATATTATTAACCATGTTTGACTCACTGACCTACTGGCATAGTGAGATCTTTGAATGTTCGGATTAAAGAAGGCGAAATAGACATTTGCAGCCTCGGAATTCTTCCAGTTAATCCCTGAGAATTCAAAGAAGAAAAGGAGGACAAATATGATTGAAAGGATGTTAATTGTTGCCGAAGGCTGCCAATATTGCCCATATTATTAAATTTTTCCCATTTAAATATTTGGAAAGTTTGGCAAATTTTATTGTTTTTCTCATGTTTACAACGTTGGCAATTCATACATATGTACATATGAATCTACTAAATGCAGTATTCACATAGCTTTAAAATATCAAGTTATTTCCCGTCATCTGCAGATGGACAGCGTATCTTTCAGATGAATTGTATGTAACTTTCTGCTAGAAAAAAGTGATTTTGTCTGTTAGCTGTGATACATCTTATGAATTCTACTTTCCTTTCTCTTAAAGGAGGGCGATCACCGAAAAGTCGTTCACGAGATATGAGACATTTTACGTATTTTCGAATAGTTTTCAACATATAGATAAAGGATATGCAATGAAAGACCACAAAAGAGTTTCACGTTCAAGTATATGCACTTGAAAGTGCAACGTTTGAATCAAATTCATATTGGTGTCTCAGTGCAAAAATGCGGTGTAGACAGTAACTAGGGTACATTTACCATAGCGGGAAGATAAAATTTACAAAGTCATCGCCACTTTGACATTTCAGTGAGCTTAATAAAGTTTTTGTGTTAGTTTTTCTGTAAACACTTTTAGCAAGAACAAAACGACATCAAAATAGTCAATCAGAATTAGCATCCCGCTTTGGAAAAAAACAATGCATTTGGCAACAAGTGTCACGCTCTTACCGTACATTTTAGTTTGATTCTATGGACTTCCATTCGAGATTTTTGCATGTTTGAACGCATATTAGTAAATTTTCGGTGATCGCCCTTCTTTAAGGGCGACACAAAAAAGAACGATGGTGGCAATTAAACACGCGAACGACGTTTTATTCTTCCCCAAAATGAAGATAAATATTGGCAATAAAGGTGAAATGAAGGAAGAATCCCCCCGTGAGAAGGGGAACGCGCTAGTTTGATGGCTATTGTTGTATACATACATATGTATATACATAGATGCATTAAGTTGTCTGAAGGCAATCGCAGAGAATGGCGAAATCCAGAAGCGGCCGCCAAGTCCTTCTATGCATTCTGCTATCTCTTTGCGCCATTTCTCGCGTGCTAGGACAACTTGAATTCTGTCGAGGTATGATCAAAGCACTTTTTTGTGAACCATAATATAAACAGAGGTTATTTATTTATATTTTAATGCCTGCCGGCGATGCAAAGTGGCCGGCCCGGCCCGGCTTTCCAGGGCCCCGGGCCCAAAACAAATTGGGCCGGCCCGCTTGGGCCCGATAAACACACAATGTCGTCCAGTCAGGACGACTGGTGGCATTGTTAGGTGCAAAACTTTCTTCATTTGCTCAGTTTTCCCCTAAAACTCTTTCTTCTATACATTAAAATGAATATTCGTAGCACGAGCATGAAAAATTCTGAATTTCAAAACACATTGTAACTCGCCGAACTTTTTCCCCACAATTTTTTTAAATGGGGCTCAAACGGGCAGGGTCCAAAATTATAGGGCCCGGAAATAGATCGTGCCGGGCCGGCCCAAAATTTTTGGACCCGTTAGCACCTCTGATGCCATCAGCAACTTGCACAAACACGCAAGAGGTATGCGACGTTGACTGGATTCGCTCGGCGCCATTGTGGGGACGAAAAAAAATCCATGCCAGGTTTTTTATGCGACCCTGCCTCACGAAGTTTCCTTGCGAGGCGAAACGATACGAAAATACTGGAAAGTAAACTGTCAACCGTTTCCAGCTATGAGTTGCTATAACCTTCTTACACTCGTATATTTTTAGTTCACAACTCCCACAACATCTACCACCCAGTCAAGTACCACCACCACCACCACCACTCCTCCAACTACTAGTCAGGTGAAATCAAAATCCTCTCTACTTATTTATATTGTCAGTCGTGATCTTATCGGCGCGATCGGTTTCTTCTACATTAATAAATAGTATATTGCATATTTAATCTGGCCTTTGGTCATGAAGTTGTCAAAATATTTTGACGGTTATTCCTATCATAAGGAATGGCAAAAGTGGAGTATTCTAAATTACGGGACTAAATATATTGAAAACACTTTTAAACATCATCAGTATATATATATATATATATATATATATATATATAAATATATATATCATACATACCAGGCAAGACATGAGAATCCGTTTGCGACGCTTCGATTATTCTGCCGTCATTATCCAGATCTTGGCTCCTCTTTCCTCTACACTCTCGACCCTAACGACCCTTCTCTACTCGCGAATGGATACACAATTGAAGCAACTGGAAGTTCGTTATCATTCCTTCCGATGTGTACCAAGGATTCGACACAAAAATCCGGCCCGACTCAGGCTCTTCCTTCTCTGTCCAAGCTGATTCTTACTTACATCGTCAAACCTAGCTTTTTTTATTTCCTGCGCACATTCTCGATTATTACCACTACCATAAATTTAATTTTTAGTTGCTGACAACTGTGCGTTGGTAAATCAAGGATCGCATCAGAAAAGACATAATGAAAACAATAGCGCAAGAAAAGAGGTGCTGACAATGAGAAAAGCATTTATTTTTCCGGAGCGCTGTCCTTTAAAAACCATAATCCATATCAATTTTTATGGTTATTGAAAAACTTTTATGGTCTCTCTAAATCATATGCGCTCTCGCCCTTATGCATGGGTTTTCAGATACTTTAATGGAAATTAATTGTACTGATGTCAATTTTATTAAAGTTAAAATAATTTACTTTTTACTAAACTTTTATTTAGAATACGATAACAATGGCTACGCCGTGAAGCCCGACGCACTTGCCTCAGCGCGATTCTTCTGTCCCAGATTTGATCAGTGCCGCCCAGCCGTGGGGACCGTGGTCTAGGCTCGTCTTGAAACCTAACATTGCAACGTGCGACAGCGGACATGAAGTTCCTACTATGTTATTGCTTATTTTCGCTTATTATTTTTAATTATGTTCGTAATAATTTTGTTTTCACTCATTTCACCTAATATCTGCTTTTTTTTCTGACTATATTCATACATCTTTTGAATTGAAATAGAAATATATATTAGTTTATTATTCACATAACGGGCAAAACCAAATAAGTTAACAAAAGAAAAAAAACTTCATCTTTTATTGTTTATAGCTCGTTGGCTACGCCTCATCGATCAACTCTCCGTGTTGTGGCGCAACGGTCGAAAATATGGAATTCGTCCGCGATCTTCTACCAGGTTGGCGTTTGACCTTTTCGCTGTTTAAAACTAAGATAAATCAATAAATAAGTCATAACATGCATTCCTGTCCATTATAATTGTAATTAACTATTTTGTTCTTAACGAAGGATGGAAAAAAGGAACTCGATAATTTATTTGTCTACACATATGCAACTGAATACTCTGCAATTTATGAAAGGAAGCAGAATTTTTTTGCTAAATTAAAAATTAATTGTAATTTTGACGCTCTTGCACAGCTCGTCTATACCCGAACCCGCACTCAACGCAGTACAACTTACTTACCGGGAACAATCAATTTCACCAAAGCGGAGTTCGCTTCCTCACGTGGCAATCTCCGGCATTTTCCTAAACAAACACAGCAACAAAAACCTTGTAATTCATAATATACCCTTTTGCCATTACTGTGCCATTCACTGTTTCAAAACTGTGTCGACAAAAGAAGCCGATGTCCTTCTGTCGATATCTGTCACCCCCCTCCCCTTGGCAACTCCCACTTTCCTGTCGCCGCCCCGTGTATCGGCAAGAGTCGCGTCTCTCTAACCTTTCTCTTGCCCCGCCCACTTTGCTAGTGATTATAGTCAGTTCTTGTTGTTGTATCGGTCCAGATTGGTTAGGAGCCGCTGGGGCTCTGGTTCGGTCGATCAATAAAGAATGTCACCCTTGGTTCGGTTCGGTAATTTGTAACCAAATGTTACGGAAACGGAAAGGAACGGTATGGTACGGATAGGCCAAGTGCATTGTGCGGTAAGTGTCATGCCGTACAAAGACACTTAATGCCAATTGAATAAAAATGCGGGAAAACAAAATTCCCATATAAAAGGAGTTCGACTTCTCAAGGAGTTTGGGGACTCTCGGCTAAGATTTTAGAATGTTTCGGAACGTCGTTCTGCATCGTCGTCAATTCAGGAATTTCTAGTTCATTTGTAATAGTTGTCTTGTTAATTTTACATTTAATTCTATCATCCGTATTGGTTTGAAGTTGTAGCCTTGATCGCGTTGGTGTTCATGTGGACGAATGGCATGTGTTTCGAGACATTTAACACAAATCAAACTACAAGATTTATAATCTAAAGAACAATCAACCAATAATGAATGACTACTTCCTAGAAGGCATACAGCAAAGATAAAAGAGGAAGGAAAAGGTTGAGATGAGATAAGACAAAATGTCTAATGAAGGATGGAGTGGGAGAAACGAGAGAACAACATTTTACGAGATCTCAGCCGTTGTTCTGAAAGGAGTCCATCTTGCTGGCGTTTCCATTTGCCTCAAGCTGCCTGGCACAGGTTGCATCCTTTAACTCGTATTTCGTATCCGAGTATTACTTAATCAATTGAAAATTGTGAAGAGGACAACTGAGCAGCGGCCAATGCTCAGTTGTACGCTGAACGGTTTTGTCCGCCGCTCAGCCCGCATACTCCCGTTCAACAGTCACACTTCTTAAAACGGCTTCGATGAAACGAGGTAAACTAGAGACATAAGCAAGAAGGTAGAAGAATAAGAGAGTAAACGCAGGGAAGACGGAGGAGGGGATAACCGGTGAAATAGCATTGAGAACGTAGAAGTTCTCATTTCAGTGGGTAGTTTCTAGATAAATGACGCGTTTTGCCTAGGAATGTCTCCTATTATTTCTTCTCTTACATGCCGCCATCACCTAACTTCAATCAGTTGATTTCGGAGAAAAATTAAGAATCAGTGATGAGCTCCGCCCGTTTCTTCGTTCGGTTTAATATTCCTTCTATATATGTACATACATACAAATGAGATATTCATCTCAGTCGCTCAGCTTCTCTTGGCGCCATGAGGTGGCTTCCGCTGTGCATCGTCTTTGCTTCTGCGATCATGCAGGGAGCTGCTGACAATGAGGTCTGCGGTTTCATTTAATATTCATTGCTTCTCAACATTAAGGGGTCAAGATCCTTGTTGGTTTTGGCTTTTAATGGCAGCGAACATTTTCCACATATCTGAATATGGAATTTTTTTCTGTTTATTGAACATATTTAACCCAGAAATTAAGCTACTATTTGAAAAACACGCTTTTTGAAAACTATTCCTTTGAAAAATTCCAAACTGTAAATAAATTGTGTCCAAATTGTAACTAAATTGTTACTAAACTGCATCCAAGTTGTACAATTTAGTAACACTTTGGTTACAATTTACATATTTACTATTTAGTTTTACAGCTCTTCGGTCAATGTTAAAAAGTACTGTACTTACCGGATTTAAATTACCGTGTTTTTCGAACAGTGGATGATAAAGAGCGGTTCATTTTAAAAGATTAAAAAGTAATATAATATTTTCTCCTTTCTAGTCATGCATACCCTCGTGGGCAACGTGGTCGGAGTGGACTGGCGACTGTTCCCCAAAGTGCGGACTCTGCGGCGTACGAACGAGAAGTCGGCAATGCGCGACTCCGACGTGCACATGCAGGTGAGTAGACAAAAGTTATGGAGAGGTGGGCGAAAAGTTTCTTCGAAGATGTCGGTCACTGGAATCGAACCCGCGACTATTAGCGCAAGAGTCAGAGACTCTATCCAACGAGCCATAGGAGCGTGCCGAAGTGAACGACCCTTAGAAATGTCTAACACTCTTTCTGTAAGGGTTAACTTCTTACAGCAGTAATCACGAAAGTGAGAGCAGAGACCAAAAGGGAACATTGCTTGGCTGTTTTCACTACTAACCAGCCAACTTCACTTAATTCTGCAAGTGTCCTTCTCAACGACATTTACCAACGAATTGATCATTCTCTATTCCAGTGGCGACATCACTCAACGAGAGGGGTGCGGCTCGAATAAAATCTGCATATTTCCGAATCCTCAACGTTGTTGCGCGCCATATAAAAGTATGAACACGCCCGATAAAACGAAGTACTGGTGCGAATAGACACAGAAAAAATTTCTTTGTTATGACCGCGGGCCAGAAATGGTCCAGGGAATTTTGATGTTTTATCGACTTCGGCGTCAACCTTGCTACACAATAGGGTACCATGAATATTTTGTAGTTTGTACACAATCAAATGCAGCTTGTTTCCTCTTAAAAAATGGCATTTGTTTTCAATATAGTATTTTACCCATATCCTCTCCTGGCTCTCCAGTATAATTTATTCTATCTTTCATAAACGTGTGTTACATTTAATGTTTCATGCTACACCGAATAAACTGATTGATTGATTGATTGATCTAAGTGATATTCAACTAAGAACATCTATTAAACGGGAGTCCGATGTTTGCATGTCTACTTCGAACATATCTAGCATGTTAGATCCTAGTACTATTGTGAAATAATTATGTCCGAAAAAAGTACACAAAAGTTATCTTATATATCCAAGTCGGTAGTTATTCATGACTGTCTTAACAGAAGATGACCATTCTAGCGAACAGCGATGACATTTGTGATCCGAACAGCAGTGATTGTCGTGGACGATGGAGTCGGTCGAAGGGACGAAGGTAGAAGGCGGTAGAAGAGTCGCTTCAGGGCAGCACGATAGGCACTCGAGCACAGCGAGTACAGGTAGAAGTTGAAGACGAAGCTGTGCAAAGGATTTACATATATATGTATATACATATATATATATGATGACGGTGCAAACTTTGTAAGAGAAACGGCGTTTTTTCGCGTTTTCGACCCGATATGCACATTTGCGCAAAAATGTGCACGTACTTTTTGACCAGCTTGGTAGATTCGTTCAGCATATGCAAAAAAAGTCCATGTAAATTTTTCGCGAATGTACATAATGGGTCGAAAACTTTTATTTTATAGTTTGCATCGTCGTTTTTAGTCACGTGCTTCTAGACATAAGCAGTCTGAGACGAGTGATCAGAAAGTTTCTGACGAAAGATTCTGAGAGACGTTCTGAATGGCGATCCATGCGGTCCGCTCGTCTGGCTTGGGAATGATCGGCAGAGCATAGAGAGACTTAGGCAGATTGCACAACAGATAACTCGAGACTGTCGCGATGAGCAGCGCGGACAGACGCCAGTTCTCACCTGCACCTCCCTTTCGCGTTACTGCTCGACTAAAAATTACATTTCTATTTCATTTTTTTTATTCGTCAACAGAAAATATCTTTTCCATAACTAACATTTTCAATAAAATCATCTTTTTCATCACTTACTTGCGCTGAATATGGCACAACTTAAACATCATGAGGACATTGAGAAGAAGCAGGAGAATCATCGGTGACCATTTTGTATACACCTAAAGGGAATATTTTTATTTAAGTAAGCAAATTTTATTTGGATGGAAATAATGAAATATCAGACTTCGCGAAAAATTTCGTAGGCTCGGAACCAGATGGTTTTTCCAATCTCAACATCAGTGATGTAATAATAGTATTTCTTCCTGAAAAAGATTCGATTTAATAAGTTGAAGAATAACTTAAGTAAATTACTTAAGTAAATTAAGAATTACTTAAGTAAAGGATCGAGCCAAAGACCATCTTTCTGCTCATGGCGCTCCATTCAAAATGAATGAGAATGCTGACTGACGTTCCGTTCCATGTGATTATGGTAACGCCTGAAGCCAAGGCCGATGGGCCTTGTGCTCCAAAGGATGACAAGACACAAAATGCGAGGATGAGCATTCGTCCAGTATATCCGGAAGCAGAAAACTAAATGAGAGCGTATTCTTGTTATTCATTAACGAAAATATAACATAGGTTCGATCTTATACATATGTGCCTTCATGTATATGGCAAGAAATATTGTTTATTTCTCTCATATTGTCAGTATCAAGAATCTTGTAGATAAATCTTACCCTCTGGAAACGAATAGGACTCAACACACAGAGAAGTCGCTCAATTGTCATGGCGACAAGACAAAGTGCGCTAAAAATAAGTTTATGTAGGCTTTTTGAGGTGAACTTGTATGTAAGATATTAGCATTTCTTTGATTCACTGACCTACTGGCAATTAAAAATATGTACACGTTGACTTTTTAAGAAGAATTGTTGTCATATATTAACTTTGATTTGATTCACTGACCTACTGGCATGGAGAGATCTTCGAATGTTCGGATTAAAGTAGGCGAAATAGACATTTGCAGCCTCGGAGTTCTTCCAGTTAATCCCGGAGAATTCAACGCAGAAAAGGAGTACAAATATGATTGAAAGGATGTCAATTGCTGCCGATGCCTGTCAATATCGCGCATACTAGTATTATTTTAACATTTTAATAATTGGCAAGTTAGGGAAATATATGTATATATATATATATATATATATTACCGTTATTTTTTCGTATAGTACATCATATAAATATTCACAAACCTTTAAAAATATCAAGTGATTTCCCGTCATCTGCAGGAGGACACAAACGTTGATGGTTTGATTGATAAATCCTGTTGTCATTAAGATTACCGTATTTTTTATCTGTAATTCATGCCAATAATTTCTTACCAATAATGAGAATCGAGGGAATGACAATAACATTGATGATCCGAAGAAATTCCGCATCCCATGTGATCATTTTCTGGCACAGCTCGTAAAAGCAACTGGTTACATGAAAGAGCATTCAATATGTAGATAGGCGATGCCAATAGGCTCAAGTTCAATTCACGGCACCTCGATGGAATTTATAACGGAGACAGTGTTGGCTGACCATAAGCAAGAAATGAAATTTATTGCGCGAAGTAAAAACAGGAGTTTTTCACCTGTTTCTTTTTCAACATGGCTGTAGTCTTACTCGCATGCATGTTTTGATACTACTCGCATACGCATAATTACATCTGCCGCCTTCTTATCTGGCTGGTTATGCACACGGGTATCCTAACTTGTTTATGACTTTTTTCCCACATTTCCACAATTTGTTATTCATTTCGATCAAATATGCATGTGGTAGAAACACTAAAGATATTCAATTGTGATATACCTAGCGTTACGAGATTCTGAGTGAAGACATAAAAAACAATCACAGACAAACTGAATGTGCTAAATGTGAATTAACAACCTAAGTGATAGAGGGAGAGATAGCGAACGTGAGGAGCAGTCCGACACAGATACATCTATGAAGCAGTGATGCAATCAGATAGAGAGAGAGAGAGTGAGAAAGAGAAAGAAAATCATTGAGTGAATAAGAGTAGGAGATATGTATATACATAGATGCAATGAGTGCAAGATGTACATAAATGGGTAGGCCCATTCCAGTAAGTAGGTCTGCGCCCATTAATCCATTCTGTAGTGTACAATGTTGCTTAGTTATTGTTTATATTATGCCAAGTGTCTTTTAAGGTTTGATTATGCCACATGTCGTTTGCCATGGTAGGTTGTGCCGGACTATCCCTCGTCAGTGTGAGTTGTCTCCAGCCAAGCGACGGTTGACTTCGTGTTTCCTCTCGCTTAGCGAGTGGCTTTCGTCGTGAGTGTTGCTGTTTCCCAAGATAAACTTGATAGTCCTATCTCTTCCCTCGTCTCCTGCATTCCAAACGAGGGAAAAAGAAGCGTTGTGCTTCTGCAGAGAGAAAAGAGAATGAAAAAAGGATATAGGAATAGAAAGAAAGCATATATGTAACAAAAAGAAGAGAGTGATAGGGAGAGAGAAACAAACAACGAAGATGGACGTTTTTTTAAATTTAAACATTCTTTTATGTGCTCTGCACTGAACATAATTCAATGAAAGATGATTCTGCTATTTCGGCTTATCAATATAACAGAATTAGCTGCGATTTGAATTCTTCTTTCATTCTCCATAGGGCACAGAAAAGAACGACGGTAGCAATTAAATACGTGAAGGACGCTTTATTCATCCCCAAAATGTCGATAAATATGACAATAAAAGTGAAATCGGTGAAGAATTTCCTAGTGAAATGGCTTCTCTTGTATACATATGCATATAGATGCATTTAGTTACCTGAAGGCAATCGCAGAGAATGGCGAAATCCGGAAGCGGCCGCCACTCGCTTTCTGTATATTCGCTTTTGTCCTCAATTACTTCGTGCTACTTGATTTCTTTCCGCTTCCACCGTGACTATCAAGAAAATGAATATTACATTTTGTTTTGCACATTCATCCTATCGGAAGCCAACAAATTTTTCGTAATGTATGGGAAGCCAAGATTTTCTGTGGGACGCCTTTAACTTGCATGGGACGCGTATAATTCGATGGGACGCCTGCATTAGAAAACGTTCTTATCAATGTGCTTCGATTCATGCTTTCTCTTGAGATGTTCTTTTTTAATTTGTGCTGAAAAGATATCGAGCTCATATAATTTTTTTTGTCCTTTGGCCAGAAGACCATCCAACGAGATACATTCAAGCGCCTCCTCCAATGTTCTCGAAGGCGTCCATTTTGCTGGCGTTCACACTCACCGCAAGCTGCGTGGCACAGGTTGCATAATTTTTGCCGAATTTCGTATCTGTGTACTGCTTGATTAATTGATTAAGGTCTTACTCGCTTGTGAGGGGTATTTCTTTCGTTGGATATATAATGCACGCTCCATGGTGAGACAAGCTCGTGTTTAGGACAGCTGCTGTCTAGACGGTGGTGTCTGGTCAGAATGGTATTCGGCGTCGTGCACTGCGGCGTGTGGCCTCTGCGGCGCAGTGACAACGCTTACGCGCAAGTGCTGGTCCGAAGCTGACGGCTGTTCATGCGTGTCAGTTGCAGCCTCAAACACTCTTAATTTAAGTATCCGGTGAATAATTATACAGTAGCGCGATAGAACCACTTTGAATGCGCGCGCTCATAAAGTTGCCTGTCGCTCGGTCGAGAGAGCATGTGAAATAGGAGGGCGGCTATGACCTAATGCATAATTCTCTACATGTCAGTATTTACGTTACTATTGCTCAGAACGTAATGAAAGAAAATCGGTTAAACTTTCTGGATAAATGTTTAACGCCAAGATGAGCGTTGCCATTGAAGGCTCACGAAGCTCAATCATTCTTGTTTTTAAATTTTCCTTGTCTTTCAATTGGCGTGCTATCTCGTGCGTCAGTCAGGCAAAAAGGGAAACAATTCTTGATTGTGTTTTAGGCTCCTTTAATGCTGATTACGTTTTCTCTCACCATGCGTAAGCGCTTGAAGTGGCCCAACGGCGAAGACGGGCCCGTGTCCCTCCTTCAGCTGCAAGGCATACATACAGAGCCCGGAATGTTGCGCCGGCATTCTAATGAAAGATCCGAACTCAGGCGCCGATATTTGCACCAGTGAAGCATTTCCGACACGTGCGACACCGACCTGCTGCCTTCCAGGTTAGCTGATGATCTTCATGGTTTGCTGGAACTTGTTTTCGGTAAATAAAAGCTCTTGTTTTATAATAATAATAATAATAATAATAATAATAAAACTGATAATAATAATAACAATAATAATAATTATTATTATAATTGTGATTATTAATATTATTGTTATAGTGAAATAGAAATAAACTGGCTAACCAGGAATCCCTTGAAATGCTGGGAGTCGCTTCCGCTGGTTGCACTTGAAAGTAGACTGAGAGAGAGAGAGAAGTAAAGACATTTTGCTACTGAGGATAACCGAATCACCTCCCCCCCCTCCCCGTAACTTTATCCCGTTAACCACTAGGTCCCCCGAAAAGCTCCCTAAAGTGAAGTGTCCCCAAAGGTTTATTTGAAGTTCAATTTTGGACGTCCCATGCCAACGTAATCAGTAAACAACACCGAGGGAATTTTCAGTAAATTTGGATATAAAATATATGCGAGCGTAAAATTTGCAATATGCCCCGCTTACATGCGCAAATGATCGTATGTAAATATACGAGAGAGCATATGCCCGTGGGCGCAGATGTAGTGCACCCGAATCACGCGGGAAATAACTGCCGGCAAGTTTTCTTATGCACATTTAATGGACACAGGTAGCGCCGGCTACTGGAACGAAGAATTAAATAAATATGTGAAAGATAATTTAAAAGAATTGCAGACTATTCGTTCTTCAGTCAAATTAATCTTACAGTAACATAAAACAACAGTTTCTATAGCTTTTCTTTTGGAAAAATAACAAATTACCATTATAATGGACAGAATGTACATTATAGTATAATATGTTACTGTACGATTTATTTGACTGAAGCACGAATACTCTTCAACTTACGATAGAAATATCTCATAAAATTTATTAAAAAGTATAATTTAACTGAAATATTGACGCCCTTCCACAGCTCGCATCTACACGACTCCGAACTCGGCGCAGTACAACATGTTTGCCATCTCTGAATTTCACCAAAGTGGCGTTCGCTTCTTCGCGTGGAAATCCCCTGCCTTTTCTCCCGCTTCACCGGTAACTAAGCCGCCCACACACAGAAAAATATCCGTTTCAAGTAACGGAGATAAAGTACGCGCTCCGCCTTTAGCCTCAACATGTTTGAAAAACATAACCGCATGAATTGCATGTGCTGTTGAACGTAAACAAAGAAGTCAGTGTATTCTTGCAGCCACAGAATCCGTTTGTGAAGATTCAACGATTCGCCCGAGATTATGGAAATCAACAGGGAGCCTCTCACATCTTCACTCTCGACCGGAGTGACCCTACTCTGGCCGCCTATCGATACACATTTGACGAAACTGGTGGTTCTTTATTATGCCTTCAGTTATGCACATAAACAATAGACCATACGTGGAAAATCCGGCTCGCTAGGACCGACAAAAAAAAAATCCGGCCAGACATTGGCATTTCATGCTCGGTCTAGGTTGATTATTTCTGACATCACGCACATTCTTTGATTATAACCACGGCTGTATCTATTTTTGTCCCCCTCCCCTCCTTCACATTATCTCTTTCCATACACTATTTCCTTGCACACTCGCATGCTCGCTCAACTTTTTACTTCATATCACTTATTGTTAGAGAAAGAGAGATATTCGAAAGAAGTGATCAAGAAAGGAGGCGCTAGGAATAGCACTTTTTATCGTTTCGAGCGCAGTTCTTTATCTACATATATCAATTCTCCTGACCACTGTAATCGCATCACATTAAATCATAAATGCGCTCTTGTACATTTGTTATGATAAATGTGCGAATTTAAGATTGAGTTTTGGACACCTTTGATGGTATTAAATTTTAATGATTAATTTTTTTTTGCCTTTGCTTATGGCTATACCGTGAAGCCCGGCCCGCTTGACTCGGCACGACTCTACTGTCCCACATTTGATCAGTGCGCCGTTACCATATGCCGCCGCAAGGAAGGCGTCGGCCAGCAGTGGGGGCCGTGGTTTACGCTCGTCGTGAAACCCCGCGTTGTGGCGTGTGACAGCGGAACAGAAGTGAAGTCTCATTCATTTTAATCTTATTTTTTAGTTACATACATACAGGCAGTTATTCTGAAGAAATGGAAATATTTCTAGCATAACGTAGTTGAATTAAATTTGTAATCAGAGAAGCAAATCAATGGTTTATAGCTCTTTGGCTACGCCTCATCGATCTCCACTCCGTGTTGTGGTGCAAATGTCGAGTATGCCGAATTGATCCGCAATAATCGACCAAGTTAGCGCTTGAGAACTAAAAAATAATATTTAAAAAGGCTAAATATGTATGCGTGACTGATTTTTTGTGTACCTAGATATTTTTTGTAAGAAGACGACTGAATAATCTGCAATTTATGATGGGTGGCGGAATTAAATTTAAATTTAACTTTAAACAGCTCGGATCTACAACACTCCGAAGTCGGCGGAGTACGTCCAGTTTATTAAACACTCCGAATTTCACCCGAGCGGAGTCCGCTTCCTCGTGTGGCAATCCCCAGCCTTTTCTTAATAAACAAAAAAAGCATTATAATGCATTGTCTATCCTTTGGAGATGTCTCAGTTGAGCACGCTTTTCAGTATTCAAAATGTTTGATAAATGATGTTTAAAATTCGCATATAAAGAAATAAAAACAATAAATTAAAGGTTCATTGGAGGATACGGTGAGGTGTGTACAAGTAAATTTTTTTTAATATTCTTTGTTTTGTCATGAATAGTGAAGAATGACTCCATGTTATTTTCAGAGTTACTATTGTATTGTTTCACTGAATAAAGAAAAGTAAACCAGAATTCAAATGTTGTTCTCGTGAAAAAATGTCGAACATTCGAATCAAGTGCAAAAAGCTCATACATTCATATTCTAAATTTTTTGCCCCAACAGAAGTCCTACTATGAGTAGTGGATCTTATGAGTATTCTCAGGCTGTCACTTAAAGTAGCAAGAAAGTCAGTTGAGTATTCCTGGAGCCTTCGCCCTTGTGTCAGGCAAAATGGCGCGAATTCAAGATTGAGTTTATGGCTCCTTTAAATCTGCAGTTACGCCGACTGTCTTGTGAGCAGCATAGAACTTTTAGGTATACAACAGAAATCTTTGTTGTATTCATTAATTCACATCCTACATCAGTTTTCAAAGAAATGAAGGCGATAGCAACTGCAAAGAGAAGCGCCATCAAAGTAACGCCGTCCTCTTCTCGCGAGAGTGGATTCTTCCTCGACTTCTCTTTTATTGTCAATATTTATCGTTGTTCTGGGGAAGAATAAAAGCTCGATTGCCTACGTCAATCTCGTCGTGATGCACTAACGAGAAAGCAATGGAGAATTCATAAAATGAAACACAGCTAACAGGCATGCTAACGCTTTCTTTCAACCCGAACGTTACAATTCGCGAATTCACGCTGCACTTATGTTGAACCGGCTCATTGTGGTCAATCAGCAGACGTAGCTCAAGAATATATATATATATATATATATATAAATATATATATATATATATATAAAAGCTTATCCCGCTTTTCCAAATCGGCAACTGCTGCCCCGAAATCTGACCTACTTATTTTTTTATCGGCAACAAGTCCACTCAGCCCTTTAAGCTTCCTCTTCTTCGACAAACGTAAAGCTGGCTGAATGGAGAATGAGGAGGTGGGGCAAGAACAAGAAAAAAAGACAAGCCAACGTCGAATGTTGTCATGGTTTTTCGATAGAAAGTGACGGGAAGGGGGCCAGCAAGCAAGAGAAAATGAAACTGTCAGTCTTAGAAGAAAGAAGTTAACATACAAATGCTTGGCTTGGCAATCAAGGCCTTTTTGTGTATTTCAACATCAGGCTAGGACGAAGTGATGATGGCCGGACTTTGCGGGAGTCAGCCAGAGAAAGCGAGAGGGAGGCTCGAGCATGCACTAACGCCGAGTCTATCAATGATTTTGCGAGGTCGAGACAAGCCTCTGCGGCCAATCGGCAACAAGAGCAAACAGCCGCTAAAATAATCGCTCCGGGCGAATGTTTTTCACGCCATGGCAAACCAGAGTTTGCGCATTGTTACTCTCGAAAAAAAAACGCTCCCCATATATTCCCGCCGTTTCCAACCAACTTTGGCATTTCGATGGTGCCTCTGTAATGAAGCTCACCGGCTTCTTAACTGTTGTTTGGATTTGGAAAGGAGTTCCTTACATAGGGTGAACAGGGAGGCTGGTAGAAGGAGTTCTCTACGGTCTTTGGTCGGTGCTCAGCCGGATATATACGCCAACAAGAAGAACGTGCGTTCGAGACAGCAGTTGAGAGCGTCCGAGTGATGAGTAGGAAAGCGCGGGTTCGAATCCCGCCGCTTCCAATGGTCTTTTACCGTCGATGGTTCCTCTTCGTAACATGAGCGCTTTGTGGCACAAAAATGAGCTTTTGATTCGCAAGAGAAGCTTGAAGAAACATTATGATGATGATGAGCACTTGCTGCTACGCAACGAAACATCCATGACAAGGATGGGAGTGTCGAATGAAGCTCTAAAACGTATACGGATAGGCTAGTGCGATTCTCATTCAACAGAAAATGCAGTACGCAATCGTTCTCGCAATCCTCCTCCCGCTGATGGTAGGATTCACTCACCATCAGCTTATATTCACTTTTACATAAATGTTATCTCAAATAATTTCGTTATAGGCCGCAGAAACTTTCACTCGATTCCAGCGGATTGGCGAGTCGCGCCAAAGCATCACAACAAGCGAACATCAGCCTTGCTTTCAAGACTGCATGCGATACGAGGCAAGTACACACTTTTTTTGCAGTTTTGTTTGTTTCGCTAGAATAGCACAATTGAGAAACGAATTTGGAATAAGACTCAAGTAATGAAAAGCGAGTGCAAAAAATAATATAATGAAGGCGTAAAATTGTATTTTCATAACTATTCTTCCCCGAATCTTTCCATGTTCAGGCAGACCAGTGCGTTGGCGTCGCAGTCTATGGTGGTGGGGCGTGCAGTGTCGTCCTTGCCTCTCAAGCAGCCCCTGCAGGCTCCGTCTACTTTGATCGCCTAACAGGCGGTTCTTGCGCGGCGGGTTCAGGGGAGGTTCTTCGCTTCAACTCGGAGGATCTCACGACAACCACGACCACCACAACGACCACAACGCTCCCGCCAGTAACTTTTTGTTTGGATAGAGGATTCATTTGATTATTCAGCTTTCCACAATCAGGGATTGGGCCCGATGGGTGAAGGCAAGATGAAAGGCATCGGGTTTCATGACAATATAAAAAAAGAACAGTTTCGTGGCATGACGTTATATAAGAAATGTTACATTTTGAGTTAAACACACAATGTGACGACATGTGCAGACAAAGAAAATAGAAATATTGATGCCTACTTTCAGTAGAGGATATATTCAATGAAGGTACATACATATGTACATATGTACGGTGTTTTCTATATTAGTACCCCCGGGGGTATTATTTTTCAATACCCTCGCGGTGGAGGGGTACTATTAGAGGGGGGGGGGTCAATGTAAGAAGCTAAAAGTTCAATAACAAAATTGTATTCCCAAAAAAGAAGAATAGTAGGTCGAATTCAATGGAATCATCTTTGGAATATCAGTTTAAGAACAGATTTTTCATGAATTTGCCGTCAGTTCTTTGGTTAGAGCACCCCATGCCTCCAGGATCCGTTCGAAACACATCTAGAAATTCTAGACTGTTAAGGGGGGGGGGGGGTGGTACTATTGGAGAAGGGGGGGGGTTCTACTAGAGGGAGGGGTTCTATTTTTCAATGGCATTTTCAGAAGGGGGGTACTATTAGAGGGGGGGGGGTTCTAATAAAGGGGGGTACTAATAGAGAAAATACGGTATGTATGTACATACATTTACTGCTCCTTAATCTGGTCTTTCAAAACCAAGTCACCGACACATAAATTTAGACCACTACCACAACACTCGCGACCACCACGACTACGACTCCAGCAGTAAGCCTTCCATTTGATTTGATCATTGCTACAATTTTCTTTTTTAAGAATTTTTTAAACCAAAAAAATTAAAACGCTGAAAAGTTAATATTTTTTTTTGATAAAATAGTCATGAATCTGTACTACAATTGACCACAGCGCAGTGCCTGCCTCGCTTATCTTTTGGTATTGTGCCTTCAGAACCAACATATTTGCAAAACATGGCCGCATGAACAAAATACATACTATGTACATGCACTTGAACGTACACAAAGGTGTGAATGGGTTTGTAGAATCCGTTTGCGAGGATTCTACTTTTCGGCCATAATTATCCCAATATTGGCGCCTCCCACTTCTACACTCTCGACCGGAACGACCCTACTCGACTCGCAAATGGATACACAGCTGAAGCAACTGATGGTTCGTTTTCATGAATTCAGATGTGTACAGTTGCAAAAATTCGGCCCCACTGAGTCGACACAAAAATCCGGCATAACATATATTTTTTTTTCATTCTCGGTCCAAGCTGATTCTTTCTTACATCATCAAACCTAGTTTTTTAAAGAGCATATATTTCATTTTTTAGTTGCTGACAACTGTTACAATTTTCTATTAAAGAATTTTAAACAACAAAAAAATGCTGAAACCTTAATATAATTTTTTTTGATATGAACGTGCATGCCCATCTGAAGAAATTTTCCGTTCAGATTGTCTATTCACGACCCGCTATTTCTTTGAACGCTCTTTTTTACAAATACGCAGCGAGATAATGGAAAGATGAGAGCACAAGATGAGGCGCTGAGAAAGGCATTTATTTTCAATGCCCTTAGGAAAGCCATAATCTACATACATATATCAATTTTCATGGATGTTATATGTACATATATCAATTTTCATGGACGTTGTAGTCTCGTCTCTGTAAATCAAATGTGCTCTCGCTCTTATGTCAGGCATAGGGCACTAATTCAAGTATGAGTTTTCAGCTCCTTTAAAGTAAGTTAATTTTTTTTAAATTTAGAATACGATAATAATGGCTACGCCGTGAAGCCCGACGCGCTTGCCTCGGCGCGATTCTACTGTCCCACATTTGATAAGTGCGCGGTTACCGTATGCCGCAGCAAGGAAAACGCCGACTCGCCTTGGGGACCGTGGTCGAGGCTCATCTTGAAACCCAACGTTGTGGCATGCGATGGCAGGCATGAAGTTCTTATTTTGATACTCTCTATTTTCGTTTTAAAATCATTACTTTTATAATAATTTTTTCTCATTTGTCCTAACAATAAGATTCTCTGCTTGTTTTTTCTAATTACATACATATGTATATTCAATTAGTCTACTGAAATAGAAATATATTTATGGCATAAATACGGATGTTACATCGTTTATAGCTCCTTGGCTACGCCTCATCGGTCTCCACTCCGTGTTCTGGCGCAATGGTCGAGAACATCGAATTCGTCCGCAATAATCACCCGAGTAGGCTCTTGAGCTTTTCGCTCTAGAAAAGAAAATAAATATTTAAAAGATATATTCTTGTGTAATATAAATTTAATTTATTTACTATTTTTCTTAACGAAGAATAGAAAAACTAACAAGTTAGTTTATTTGTTTAAACATAACTGAACACACTGCAATTTATGGTAGGCAGCGGAATTTTTTTTTTGGTAAAATTAGATTTTTATTTAATTGTAATTTTGGCTCTCTTGCACAGCTCGCATGTACCCGAATCCGAACACGAAGCAGTACAACATACTGATAGGCAACGCTGAATTTCACCAAAGCGGAGTTCGCTTCCTCACTTGGCCATCCCCAGCCTTTTCTCAAACAGGATAATAACATCATAGGGCATGATATAACCTTTAGCCATAACTGATTGAATTATACATATATACGTGCCTTTCGCTGTTTCATAACACTTGATGCCTATTGAATTGGAATGCGAAAAAAAGTAAAAATTCCCAAATACGTAAAGGGTGATCCTTATCCCTGCTTTACTTGTGATCAGAAGGATCTTTTGTTCGAACAACAGGGGGAATAAATGTCGTCTATGTTGCTTCCCGTTTTTATCATCAATTCTGCACCGAGAGACCTGCCATTAAGAGAGCATTTCTGAGAGATTAGACCATGGGTCTATTAAAGGAAATATCCGACGAAAGAAAGAAGTTAACAGTGAAACCAGATATGTATGTAAGTTTAAATGTTAATATTTATCTTTAAAAAACCAATCCTTTTTTTTTAAATCTCATCGAAATGTTCAAATTTTCAAAGTGAACATTGAAATTAAAGACAATCCACTGGCACAATCGTCTTGTGCAAGCCCCAGTTGGGGGGAGGGCAATCACAACGAGTCGTCGTCATCGCGCGGATATGCCATTGAAAAGGGACAAAATAGTAGATGGTACACTATACCCACTTGGGCACGCAATTGGACCTCTCTCTCTCGCATTCTCATGGATTGACTCGGCGATAGGGCGCTCTCGAGCATCCCATCGCTTTCTCTCGCTGAAACCTGCAAAGTCCCGCCATCATCACTTCGTCCTGGCCAGTTGTTGAAATATGCAAATAGACTTTGTATTATTCCGAGATTGCCAGGACAAGCATTTGAATGTTAATTTCTTTCTTCTTACAATTAGTACCGCGTGGCAGCTAGCTAAATTATCGACTTTTGCGATTTTTCTTGGCATATTATTCTATTTCACTGCTGTTTTGTTCACAGAAAGGCTAAACGCAGTGAACCATGCCATCGCAAAAGACGATATTTCGCTTACCAGATCTGTATGATGGTCGGGCAGAGAGAGAGAGAGAGAGAGAGAGAGAGAGAGGGAGAGAGATAAGAGAGAGAGAGAGAGAGAGAGAGAGCGAGAAGAGAAAATGCTTCGGAAGCGCTCGAATACTGAAGAAAAGGCACTTTAAAAGGGTGAAAACATACATAATAGTGGCGGGAAAAGGTACAGTTGGGCAGAGAGATGCAGAGAGAGAAAATACATAGAGAGAGAGAGAGTTTTATCCAGAGAAGCAGAGAAACAAAGCAAAACGATGCGAAATCGGCATCTGTGTGTATGCGCGGCTGGCTCAGCCGATTAAAAACTACAAAATGTCCTCTGAAGATACAGAATGTGCTCGACCAAACAACAAATAATTCTGTTAGTGCTAGTTCTCTAGATATATCTGTACCTCATTTTGTAGAATATGACCAAATATTTTTCTGTGTGTAGGTGGTACACATTACCAACCCACGCCACACTTATTTATTTCACTTTTGAATAAAAAATAAGAGCAGAATACAAGAACAAAATTCATTTAAAAAAATGCTACGAAGTTGCCCAAGCATCCCCCGTTTACTGGTCAATTGAAATATCGAAAGACTTTACGACAACATTCGCTGAACCCCGTCACACCGGCTAGGCTTTTTTTTGCTGTTGCCCCACCCTATTTCATATTTCATACATTCATGGTCAGCTCGCATTTCGTTTGTCGAAGAAAAGAAGGCGCGTGTTTAAGGAATGCAATTTAAGTATAGAATTTTCTTTCGTAATACTACCCTCAACTGGAAGAACCGAACGCAAAAACCATAAGTACTAACTGGATCCAGCCGCCATAGTAAAGTAAAGCCTTTGAGGAATAACCCTATGGTGGTTACATACTACGAGGGTGAAACCTTTACCACTTAATTTCGCCAGACATTAACCTGTGGATAGTGCCTGGGAAATTAAACTTTTCGTATTCTACTGTTATAATTGCTGTTGCTGTTCCTTCCTGCTTCGTCGCCTTCTGAAGATTGCCAAAATAGACTTTCGTCGCCTTCGTGTTTTATTGACGAAATTTTGACAGAAAATTTTTCATAGAATGTGTTCGCTTTTACAGTTGCGTCATTTCGATTCCATGTTTCAAACAAAGGAGAATTGAATATTATATATTATGAAAACTGGTCGTAATATTTAAAAAGAACACATTTGGAAATCCTTTACCTTGAAACCAATTCCCTCTTCGCCGATGTATCAGCAGTCCCTTTCAACAGTCACACTTCTTGAAATGGCTTCGATGAAAAAAGCTAATAGTAAGTCAAGATAGGAGAAAATAAAGTAGAAGAACAAGAGAGAAGAACCGGTGAAATAACATGGGCAAGAGTGTTAGAGCAAAGTAGGCAGAGTGTTAGAGCGCGTGAAAACTGTCCCTCCAATTTGTATTACATGAGGTTCGGCAAAATTTGAAGATAAATGGTGTCTTCGTATCCTTTTTTTGTTTTACTTCTGCATGCCTCTTGCGGTCACAGCATACGCCTCTAACAACATACATAGTAGATACATACTTCAACGTATTGGTTTCCATAAAAAAATTGAAGATCCATGTGATCGGCTCCGCCCATTTCCTCGTTCGGTTTTATATTCCTTCTGTATAAATGCATACAATGAGAAATTCTTCTGAGTCGGTCATCTTCTCTTGGTGCCATGAGGTGGCTTCCGTTGTGCATCACTTTGCTTCAGCGAGCATGCAGGGAGTGGCTGCTGATGAGGCATGTGGTTCATTTTTTTATTGTCATATTGACACCTTGCCAAACCATGCATTGGCTTCAATTGCCTACTCTATGTTAAGTTCGTCTGCTACTCTGACAAGGAATGCGAAGAGTTTAAGAAGACCGCGCTCTGCAAAGCCGACAGGTCCTGCTGTGATCCAGAATGGGTATGGGATCTCTTATGTGGTTGATTTGTTCAGGTTTACATAGTGCATCATCATAATAACAGGATTCGTCATGTATTCGCACCTCATCAACGGCGCCAACCACAACTCCCTCAACGTCTACCACTCAGTCAAGCACCACCACCAGCACCACTACCATAACAACTCCTTCAACTACTACTCAGGTGAAATCAAAATCCCCCAACTTATGTATATTGTCAGTCGTGGTCTTATCGGCGCGAGTGGTTTGTTCTGCATGCATCTGGCCTTTGGTCATGATGTTGCCAAAAAGACAGTTTATCCTATCGTAAGGGATGGCAAGAAGTGGAAAACTCTATATTGAAATTTTAATTCATGTACGATAAAAAAAATATATCTATTTCTGATCCAAATTATTCGTCTATACTGAATAAATTAACCAAATTTCTTAGTTTATATCTTAAATGTACGTTCCATACATAACAGGCAAGACGTGAGAATCCGTTTGCGCGCGTTCTACTATTCAGCCATCAATATGAAGGGCAAGGCTCCTCTTTCTTCTACACTCTGGACCCGAACGAGCCTACTCGAATCCCTAATGGATACACAGATCCCAAAACTGGAAGTTCGTTATCATTCCTTCAGATGTGCACGAAAACATGCATAGCTAAAACTCGGCCCCCACGGAATCGATACAAAAAGTCGGCCAGACCTTGCCACTTCTCTGTCCAAGCTGATTCTTTCTTACTTCGTCAAATCTATTTTTTTTTTAGATTTCCTGAAAACTAACTCTATCATTACCACTGCGCCATCCATGATAAAATGGAAAGAAGAGAGCAAAAAAAAGATGCTGAGAAAAGCATTTATTTTTGTTTAATCGCATGCCTTAAAAAACCATTATCTATATCAATTTTCCTGGCAATTTTAGTCTCGTCTCTCAGGTCGAAAGGCGCGAATTCAAACATGAGTTTTCGGCTCGATAAAAAAAATTTTTTAAAAGTATTTTTTAGTGCACGATGACAATGGATACGCCGTGAAGCCGGACGCGCTTGACTCGGCGCGATACTTCTGCCCCACGTTTGATCAGTGCGCCGTTACCATGTGCCGCAAGCAGGAATACGCTGCCGCACCTTGGGGGCCGTGGTCTCGGCTCGTCCTGAAACCTCGCGTTGTAGCGTGCGACGGCGGATTTGAAGTTGATTTCACCTAATACATATTTGCTGATTTTTATGGTTGGATACATACATGCATACATCTATGCAATTGAAATATGAATATATTCTAGCATTCATATAACTATATGTTTTAATTATACTGTTTATTCGCATACCGGGCCAAATGAAATTTGTAAACAAAGAAGAAAAATGAAATAATTTTTTTCGTCTCTTTATAGCTCGTTGGTTACGCCTCATCATACGGCTCTCCGTATTGTAGCGCAAGGATATTGAATATCGAATTTGTCCGCAATTATCGACCAGGTTTGCTCTTGAACTTTTCTAAATTAAATAAATAACTAAGCCATAATATGCATTCCTTGTGCGGTATGACGGCGTTCACGCAGTTCTGTTTGGAAAGAGTAATTTCTGGTATAATGACAAGTATTTATCAACAAGCACAATGGTCTTGAAAAACAAGTCTATCCTCGTTGGTACTTCAGGTGAAAATACGGTAATTGAAACTTATTAATGTTTCCGTAACAAAGAATAGAAAAAAGTAACTAAATAATATATTTGTCTAAAAAATACTCCGCAATGTATGGTAATCAATGAAATTTTTTAAATTAAAATTTTAATTTACTTGTAATTTTGATGCTCTTGCACAGCTCGCATGTACACGAATGCCTACTCGAAGCAGTACTACTTACTTTCCGGGAACACTGAATTTCACCAAAGTGGAGTTCGCTTCCTCACGTGGCAATCCGATTCCTTTTCTTAAACAAACACAACAATAGTCATTATAAAGCATGCTATACCCTTTTGCCATTTCTGGTAGTATAATCCGTGCCCTTCTCTTTTTCAAAACGGTATCGGATAAAGAAACCGATATTCTTCTGTCGAAATCCGTCCCCGAGTCCCCTTGCACCTTCCCCTCTTTCCTGTGCCCAGTGTATCGGCAAGAGATGCCTCTAGTCGCTGTCTCTCTCACTCTTCTATTGCCCCGCCTACTTTGCTACTGATCCTATTCACTTCTTGATGTTGTAACGGTCGAGATTATATTGGAGCTGTTGGGGCTCAGGTTCGGTCGGTCAATAATGAATATCACTGTTGGTTCGGTTCGGAACAGAGTAATCAAAGGATGAGTATGTTTATCTGAACTAGTCATAATAGATAGTGTTCACTAGCATGTGTGTTCGTCAGCGCCGCAACAGCATTGCTTTGGCTGAATTTCGGTAGAAATAAACAGAACAGGCAACAATAGTGTGAAATTAACGGGTAGAGCATGCAATATTGAAAGCAAGCCAAATAATCGCCTATTTTTTGAGCCTCTCAATTGTATTTCTTTAACTTTCGATGGCACCTCCTCCTTCACCGAGCTCAAGGAGTGGTGCCGCGCTGCTCCGGAGAATCTCACTTTCGACTTCTCACTTAGTGCTTGCGATTAAGCACGCGCTACGGCCGGCTTTTAAGCGGAAACTGAATTCTTTGTTGCAGACATTGTATTGTCATGGGTGATTGATATTTGTATAATACAAGTCCATGATAAAAAAAAACTAAATTATTATTCGTTAGTAATAAAGAAATAGCGGTTAGGGCGGTGATTAGAGCAAATGCTGGAGTAAGCCAGAGAGAGAGAGAGAGAGAGAGAGAGAGAGACAGAGAGACAGAGTGAGAGAAATTTTTACAGCCCCACGATGAAACAATAAAAGAAAGATGGAGGCGATGAAAGAGCGTGTTTTGAAAATAGAACCGAATCTCATAAATGATAAGCTGTTTCGTGCGCTCTGATAAGGAGCAATCGGAATGCAAAGCATCTGTTATCACTCACATTCATAACATTTTTCACCGTTTTACCATTTTTGCACGTATATGGTACATAGATATGCCCATATGCATAGATAAGAACGGCAGCCATGATTAACTACATATGGTCGCATTGTCGTGGTTGTCTCCGGCTTGGGACAGTCGCCCTTCAAGGCCTGCCAACTCTTGTTCACCAGTGTTGGAGACTGCAACATTTAAGAACATTAGGAATAGGTTACCGACGGAAATGTGGTGAAATTTGTCATTCATAATAACCGCGGGAATAAAAAAAAAATTTTTTGTTAATGTACAAAAATACTGCTTTTGCTCGATGCACCTTGAACTCTGCGTCCGCAATGAGTTGCCGTGCACTTGCCGTGCCATTCGCCACTTCGCAGGCTTACGTTGAGCGAAGTCTGAATATTTCACGATGGTTGCGGAGGGAGACGCCGGCCGCCTCTCGCGCCATGCCCGTCAGAAGGGCGTCCTCAGGCTCAAGGATCATTCACTACCACTACAAATGGACAGCGTTCAAGCAGCCAAAAACTCATGCGCTTAAATTAGCGCCTTTAACCATTATGACACAGGGTCAGAGCGCATGTGATTTGAAGAGACCGACTACAATCGCCAGGAACATTCAAATACGTTCGTGATCATAAAAAAAAAAATTTACATATGATGATGAAAGTGAGTAAGGATAAGGTATCTCTAATACGAGTGCATATCATTCATCTAGAAAAATTTTCACTAGACAAACAAAGAATCAAAAAGAATGATCCTTGGTATGTTGTGTAATCAGGACATATATACAATACTAACAATAAGTATGTAGAATGGCTCGGTGCGGGCAAGGATGCGAAGAGCAGCTTCTCTTGAGAGAAGATACGCGTAGCCATAGCAGTAGCCGGGGTAGACATCGGGCGAGTAAGCAGAACGAGGAACGAATCTCAATTGTCTTCATTTTATTCATTTATTTATGTCATCTTACTTTTTTGATTGTAAGCAGCATGTGCAGAATAAAAAACTTACACCATTGCATAAATAAACCAATAATCAGTTTTAAACAACCGCCCAATTCTGGCGGAACTTTAATTGTTTTACAAACCAGACGCTTTCGTTGTTTCGGATAACGTGTTCAGAGTGATAGGCGTCGCAATGGATGGAGATGGAGGAGGTCAGGAAGGGGTCGTCCACGAAGGAGAGGAGGCGGTCGATGTGTACTACTGTATCCTGATGATGAAAGGAGAGAGAGAGAGAGAGAGAGAGAGGATGAGGAGAGCTCAAGGATAAGAGAGAGAACGAGGGAGAAAGGAAAGCTGAGAGAGGTACCTGATCCACTTTCAGCACAAAATTCGCCTTGCACAAAATAGAGCCGACAGTCAAAGCTGCTACCGCCTAAAATCATTCCGTAATGTGAGATTGCACGTTTAGCCATGATACCTTGTATAATAGATTAAGATAGTGTTCTATGCTGTTAATGATGACGAGATCATCATTGTCATTGGCCTCCTTCAGCAGCTCCTCTCCACTAACGCGCGCACTCTCACCGACGATGAAGAACACGCGAGCACGACCGGTCTGTATTCAACGTTTTATTTTCTATTTTTTTATTCATTTAAATACTATTCAATTTTCCACAATATTGCCCTCCAATAGTACACTCATCCAACGGACTAATCATGCAAATCATTTCGCGCCTGAATTGCTCTCGACTCGGCAGATGAGGCCCATGTTTGACGGATCACCACCCTCATCTAAATCTTTATTATTCGAATATGAAAGGCAGACGGAGGTGAGATAAGCAGAGAGAGAGAGAGAACAGAGTGAGATATTGATAAGAGTGAGAGAACAGCGTACATCTTTGCTTTGAGCTGCAGAGCTGACGCAAACTGCCAGGTCATAGACCTGTGAGGATCCACAGCTGCCAGGTATTCGAAGGAAATTCAGAGCGAGGACAACCGATCGAAAAGGCAGTTTGATTTCACCTGAGTCTCGAACCTGCTAAACTGTATGTCCGAATTGCGAAGGAAAATAAATATTGAAAAACCGTTCGAAATAACAAATATTGTCAATTCGAAATCAGTCAGACCTTCTTTACATACAATCTGCACAAGTCCAGTGAATGAGACTAATGTTGAAAAATGTAACTTGTAAAATTTCTAGGGAAAAGTTGAAGAAAAAATAAATATCGAAAATTTTCGAAATGACAAACCGCGAACATCATTTGGATTCGCTTTTCTTCATCTCGAAGACGTGAGTGGCAGATGAGCAGAAGGAATGATAAAGCTGGAATATCCGTGAAGTTTGCCATGTCAACAAGCTTCCAAAAATGATCCGCAGAAATTTACCAAGCAGTACAAAGATGACGCAGTAGACTGCGGCTCTTCCTGCTTTCCGAGAACGTAGCATTAAGAGCAGGATCTCCATTCCTTATGCAAATACGGAAGATTCTACCTCTTCTCGCTTTTCAGTAACATTGCAGGACAACTAGTTGATGTTGTACATATAATATCTTGGTTTTTTGCACCCCTAACGATACTTTTTAATATATGCATGAAATAACAACACATTTGGCCAGAAAGGATTATCAGAAAAGCTACATATATATGGCTGACTTCTCAAGGTGACTACTGGTATGTAAGGTCAATTTACCCATCTGAGCAGACAGCACGAAATAAATACAAGTGTCACGATATGAAGAGATAAGGACGTATGCTATCACAGCGATGGCGTACTTGTGTGGGGCAGTCGCTGTTAACAAATTGTTCTATTGCTCACACTTTTCCGCATACTCTTTTACGCTCCATTTTTGCTAGCTCTCTGAATAATCTTTCTCCTCAACCTTTTTACAATTACTTTTTACAACCATCTTTCCTTTGACAAAGGATGAGAGAGAAAGAGACAGAGAGGGACAGACAGACAGAGAGAGAGAGATGTCTCCGGTTCGGCTCAATCTTCTTCATCTTCTTCCTTCAAAATGATGAATAATTCTGACATTTAGCAGAACTAATCGTAAGTAAGCAAGATGGAAAAGTGCAACGCTGCCTATGGTTCGACAAGTGCAAGCCGACCAATCCTCCACGTTCAATAATCAACATATAGAAAGAGAAGCAGAGAGATAGACAGAGAAGGCCGAGATTACTAAAAGTAATTGTATTATTGCTTACATCATTGAAGAATTGAATAATTCTTCTACCTTTAAAAAGTGATTATATTCCAATATAATAATACATCTCTTTCCCTCACAACTATTTACCCACAGGCCTTCAGTTGCTTGCCGCTTGTTGCCCCTGCCAGATCTGTCTAAAATCGGAGGGGATTCGTATTTTACCATATCAGATCATAAGGAAAAACTCCTACCACGAAGGCCTGCCCGCTAGATAAAAAGTACGGTGTACGCAATCCACAGAAGTGTTTTATTCGCCAGAGATCGTCTTTTACCCACTCCGTTACATGAGTGGTTTTGACATATATGAGAGCTTAACGAAATATTATGATTTGGAGCACTTGTCGCTACGAAACGAAACTTCAGGAGAAGGATAGGAATGCTGAAGAAAGCGCGAAAACATAAATGGATTGGCCAGTCATCTTGAAGTCCACTTCTGTAGGAAGCTTGAGGCGCTTATCATTCAATAGAGAATGCAGTGCGCAATCGTTCTCGCAAGCGTCTTCCCGTAAGATATTCGCTCGGATAATATCCACGTCATGTACTTCCATCCCTTATAATTTCTTTATAGATCACAGCAACTTTCACTCGATTCGAGCGGGCTGGCGAGTCGCGCCAAAACATCAAAACAAGCGATCATCATTCTTGCTTTCAAGACTGCATGCGATACCAGGCAAGAACACACTTTTTTTACTGTTTGTTTGTTTCGCTAGAATAGAACAATTGAGAAACGAATTTGGAATAAGACTCAGTTAATAAAAAAGGAATCCAATAAGTAATATTATGAAGGCGCAAAATTTTCCTTTCCAGAAGTCATGAATGAGAATCCGTAATGAATTCTCATTCATGACTTCTGGTTTGGAGTATTTTCGTGTACTGTCGAATCTTAAGTTCGTTTCACTGATTTTAGTGGTTGAATTGTTGTTTCTGAGATACCATTCACTTGATCTCTTTTTCCCTCACTCTCTCTCTCTCTCTCTCTCTCTCTTTGTCTTGCTAATATTGGTCACGCAATTGGACCTCTCCCTCGCATTCTTATGGACTGTCTCGATGCTAGGGCCCGTTCGAGCCTCCCCTCGCTTTCTCTCGCTGACTCCTGCAAAGTCCCGCCATCATCACTTCGTCCTAGAATGCTGTTGAAGCACACAATAGGGCTTTGTATTATTCCGATGCTGCCAGACAAGCATGTTGCTGCGCAACCATATTTCAGGACAAGGATGGGACTGAAGAAAGCGCGAAAACATATACGTATAGGCCAGTCGTCTTCAAGTCCACTTCTATAGGAAGCTTGAGGCGCTTATCATTCAATTGAAAATGCAGTGCGCAATCGTTCTCGCAAGCGTCTTCCCGCTGATGGTAAGATATTCGCTTGGATAATATCCACGTCACCAGCTTTTATAAATAATGTCTTTATAGACCGCAGCAACTTTCACACGATTCCAGCGGGCTGGTGAGTCGCGCCAAAGCATTAAAACAAGCGAACATCAGTCTTGCTTTCAAGACTGCATGCGATACCAGGCAAGTACACACTTTTTTGCTGGTTTGTTTGTTTCGCTAGAATAGCACAATTGAGAAAAGAATTTGGAATAAGACTCAACTAATAAAAAACGAGTGCAATAAATAATACAATGAAGGCGCAAAATTTTATTTTCATAACTATTTTTTTTCCGTATCTTTCCATGTTCAGGCAGACCAGTGCGTGGGCGTCGTAGTAGATGGTGTTGGGGTGTGCAGTGTCGTCCTTGCCCCTCAAGCAGCCCCTGCAGGCTCCGTCTACTTTGATCGCCTAACAGGCGGTTCTTGCGCGGCGGGTTCAAGGGAGGTTCTTCGCTTCAACGCGGATACACCTGTTACGGAACCACCAACGACGGCAGTGACAACGACAACGTATGACATTTCAAAGCATATAAATGAAACATTTGCTGTTGAGTAGATATGTAGATATCTACTCATGTTAATATGTACTTTGCACATTTGTATATGGACTCTGTGAGTCATGTTACATTATACTCGTCTACGTGAGGCTGCCAGCTCGAATGGTATTTAAACAACCGGCTGGTCTCTTCATGGTCACTTCCCGTCACTTCATTTCCTGTTCCCTCTCGCAAGCGGTCGAGCTTTCTCTCTCTCCCCCTCTTCCTGTTTCCCCTCACTTCATAAACCTCTCACTGTTAATCTCGTCTCCCACATTCTATACCTTGTCCCCTCTGGCGGAGGACACAACATTTGCTAACCTGAGTAGAGACACTCGCATGAAAGAATTGATATACATCATGTCCAATTGTGGAAATAGAAGCGAAACATTTTCATCATTCCTTATTCATCTTATGTCATTTTGATTAGTCACCCCTCACACCTATTGTAATAGAAATGGATCGGCACCATTAAAGGAACATGAACACCCAAAACTCCTGCGCGGAAAAATACGCTGGAAGCTGCCGAGATACTGTCGCATACTTTGCTGTTTATTTTAGTATTTGTACTAACAATGTTACGCACGGACTCGTAAAAGTCACGGAAATTTTTGAAAAAGTGCAAATTTGCAAGTTCCATTTCGAGGTTTTTTGTTCTACAGTGTTAATTACTTTTACTTGCCGTTATATTTATCCTGCTTGTCCATTTTCAGACGACATATTGCTGAGCCGCCCCAAAGCGAGACATTGTCCGTTTTTAACAGCTACCTCTATTGATGTTTATTGCCGATTTTATAACAATCGCACATTTGCTAGGCATTCCTTGACAAACTTAACTCCAAACCTTTCTGAAAAGTGCCACTTTCCTAACAGAGAAGCGTCCTCGCATCTTGACAACTTGTCCACGAACACGAAGGAGACCGCGGCCGGCAGCTCGGACATGGCTTCGACAGCTATCTGCCGTGTTAGCCCTTTGAGTCTTTTATTTAGAAATTGTTAAGATTAAGTATAGCAACACTTGTTAAAAGCGCACTGTTAAGTTTGTGATGTGTGCCTTTTCAAAAGCGACCGCCATGTGTTATACCTTCATTATTGGTGATTTTGTATCCAAACAGAAAAGTGCGCGTCCACATGCCGTATTTATTTTGATTTGTAGTTATTTTCAATAGGAGTTACAATGTGGGTTTCCCCTGTCAATCTTATTTCGCTCTTATGAAACCGGATGTTTCCCTGTTATATTCAATCACTTTTTTTGAGATGGTCAAGAGTTCTTTCTGTGCGAGCTCGAGGCCCCCGATCAAGCTGCGTCTGTCGCCCTTTCAATAACAAGGTGAGCCTTAACGTTTTGTATTTTAGTGAAGTGTTTTGCTTGCTGTTCCCACATCATTTGAATTGCATTGAAGCTTAATTGCAGTTGAATTAAATTGGGTATCCTTCAATAGTTTCTTTTTTCCAAAACTTATGAAAGTAATGTCATTGAAATATTTCGATTTTGGGTGGAGTTTAACCACATCATATATACCATTCGATAGCTTCTGTCCCGCTGATTACGAATATGATATCCTTTTTTATGAAAAACGATCGATTTGAAATAGGAATTATCGATTTTCCCCAAAATGTGCCATCCACACATACAATTTATTTTTACAATGTCAATAGCGATTAATAATAATCCAATGCGATGCTATAGTTATAAGAAAACTTTTGTTTAATAAATCCGCTCGGAGAATCCTTATTTAGAAAATAATGCGATGGATCTTCCAGAGAAATCACCGGAATGTCACCAGCGATTACTGTTGTCTACAGTAACTATTGAAATCATATTCATTGGATCTAATAGTAACTGTAGACTACAGTAATCGCTAGTCATGAGCACTAGGTGGAATAATTCGATGAGTGGTTTGCTGGGATGTTTATGGTAGCTCTTTATTGACTCGCTAATTGTAAGATTATAGTGTTAATAAAATACATCGAATTTTTTTCTCTCTCTCATGGTTAATTCGCTCTTTTTCAGGCATGAAGTCCTGGTCTTTCTGCAAGAAGAAGACGTCAGATTTCGGCGCTTTCCTCGACCAAAAAGACTGCGAGAGTGACGAGCATGCCTGGTCAAAGGTAGTTTTAGTTTTTACAGCTTTTTTGAATCTTTTTTTTCGAAAACATCTAATATTTTATCATCATTCGTAAGGGATACATTAAGCTGCCTCTTGTAGTAGAATATGCGGCTCCAAGTTGTCTTATTTTGTATCGTTCTTTTTCATCTTTAGTGAGGAGAGAAAAAGGATTTTTTTATTTCACGCGTAATAATCATTCCTGCTAGTGTTTGGAAAATATTTTTAAAAAAACAAAGTGTTTCAGGTTTCTCTCTCTCTCTCTCTTTCACTCTCTTTCTCTCTCTCTTTCTCTCTCTCTCTCTCTCTTTATCTCTCTCTCTCTTCCAGGTGTCCGTCTGCTCTCCTCCCTCTCGTTCTCCCAATCTCGCACCGACCTCTCTGCCCTTCTCCGCACTGCTTCCCACCGCCTCGACGCTACTCGAACTTCCTCTTCCGAACGGCTTCTCGTCATTCTCTCCGATTTGTTAATCTATAATTTATTTAATTCATTTCCCTATTTTAAGAAAATTTTGTTTGAACCAGCATCATATGCTTGCCAAGCTAGAGTTTCTTATTATTATAAATATATAGCGATGAATATTTTTTTACTAAACGAGTCTGCTATAATGAATTGAAATTTATTTTAAAAATAATTATGAAAATATAAATAAATAAAAACTCATTCTGCTTCAGCCGCGGTGTCCGCGCGGACGGCTTGTCGCCCCTCCGAACGGCCCTCGCCTCGCTGCACCCGACTACCGTACTCTTCGTGATCCTGGTCTGCGGGGCCAAGTCCATCAACGACCTTTCGGTGGCCTCCTTCCAGAAGAACAAGGTGACCCAGGTGCCTTATCTCTCCGTCTTCCCTTTCCCTCTCTACGTCGTCGTCTCTTCCATCACTCATGTCCCAGCTGTTCTGGCCGAGGCGCTGAGGCAGTGGATTGAAATGGGTTCACTTCAGATGTGATACTTGTTAGCAGAGAAATATTTTATTCTTCTTTGTTTCTTTATTCCTAGTTTTATTCATACTCAATTCTTATGCAAATATAGAAATTGTTAGGTGAATATTGAGTTCTGTGTCAAGTTTTTTGGTTATTTACTGCAGAGTTTCCTGTTGGATTGGCACAGATAATTGTTGTTGTTGGTTCTTGTTGTTACTGAAGATGTTGAGACTTTTTGTTTTCATGTTTTGTTTGGATGGAAAGTTGAAAAATGGAAATTTAATTCGATGCTAGAGAAATGAAGATGTTAACTTATTCAACGTGTTTCAACAGCATTTGAGGAGAGGGCGAGAAAGAGGGATTGGAAGACGGACAGTAAATGAGAAAGTCTGAGAAAGAGAGAGAGAGAGACAGACAGAGGGAGAAGGGAAGGCAAGAATACTGAACTGCTTCCTCTTGATGTTAAAGCTTGTTGGCCACATGATTTGCTTGCAATGAGAAAATCTCATGTTAGTGAGGGAAGAAAGGAATTTTGCGGTTAGTTAGTATCGTGAATAATTGAATTTTTTGCGAACAAAAACAAACAAATAAACAAAACAGGAGAAAAGCTGTGTTTATTTAGATGTGAATTGCAAAAGAATTTTTCAAAAACTTTATTTTACCGCAAATGGACCGGTGGTGAATATGTATCCTGGCATTACATTTCTGTGAAATAGAAACCCGAAAAATACCGTATAGCACCAAAAATCTCCCTCATTCAGGGTATTGAAATGAACATTTTGGAATGCAAATTTCTCGTATATCTTGGACTTTCGAGTCTTTTTGTTTTGCTGAAGTGTTCACACCAAGGAAATAGAACGAATAGTGTAATCGCTTTAGTCATGAAAAAAATGGGTTTCATGCTCCTTTAAAAGGATTGCAAATCCTCTCTTAGACTTGTTTGTTTCAGTCCAACTACGACGACACCGTCGCCCACGACAACTACGGAGACTACCACAACAGAACCGACAACGACGACGTGAGAATCTCTTCTTAAACGTGACATGAACATCGGCCTGTCTTACAATTAGATTAAAGGATCACCCAATCGAACCTGCATTTATTATTTTTTTCTTCGATCGTCCTCCTTTAATTGTGCAAAGTAGGTAATACACGCTCAAGACAGTGTGGTTCTTTGCTGTGAAAGGTGTCTATACTTTCCGAGTGAAATTCAATATTTACTAATCAATCATACAACAATCGATTCCTTCCGAGCGAAATTCATCAAAGTCGGGTCCATTTGCCATATTAGTACGGAGTGTACGCCGGCGCCAAAGTACTACACGGATATGCTTGCAACTTCGCGATCGATTGGACCCTGTCCCGACTCCCCGGTCGGCATGAACTGTGTGTTAGTATCGCATCTCCATTCTTCTGCTCTATAAGTATGCCGTTCTGTTTTACATATGTATAATTGAGCAGCATTAATTTACACATATTAAATTCGTTCAGAAATTGACGAAGTAGCTTGAATCTTAAAAAAAGTAGTTACAAGTTGATAGAATATTCGAGATAAACATTAGAAAGCGCACGTTCCTTTGAAGCGGCGCCCGCCTCTGCTGCAAACTCAGATTTACCGAAGGCAACCAGGATCCGAACGTGTATTGGTCGACGTGTTGGCCGTGCTACTACACGTGCGACAACAATGATCGCATACCGGAGAAAACCGAGTTTGACAAGTCATGCGAAGACGTACTGTAGTCGAAATACATACATACATACATATCTACTTCTTCTTCAGTTCTACAAGTACTACTCCTTCGAGAACTTTGCGCTGACTCGTCCGTCTTGGGACTACACAAAGGATGAAGGCAGAATGCCTCAGAATTGGTGTGACAATCCCTCCGTCTGCAACAATGGTGTCGGTATTCCGGTCGGCTACGAGACAAGAGGCTCAGGCCGTCGCAAAAGGTTTTATCAAATGTAAATAATTCACCTAAATTGATAATGGTGAAAAGCATGTACATACATATGTGTTCCAGAGACGTTGATGAATACGACCTTGAAGATTACGCTGAGGAAATATCGGCGAACAACGACATGCTCTCGGTTTTTGAAGCTGATGAGAATGTCGTACGTTAAGACTAATGTGGACTCACAACATATCAGATTGATAAGCTCGAATTGATTTTAGACTGACAATGCGTCGCGGTCGCGTCGCGTTCGTCAGTCGTCGGATTGGACCAACAGCTGCAAGCCTAACTGGCAAATCGACTACGCGAAGTATGAGGCCAAGCAGACCACCGCCGGAGGAGGTAGAAGAAGGCGCGACCTTGTCAACGAGGTCCTCAGAATAAGAACGGAGAAGACAACGACTGCGCTGCCGACTACGCCAGAATTGCCGACGGCACCCGTGCCCCTGCCCGTCAGGAATGTCTAAGACCTTTGTAATTTTTCCTGGTTAATTTCAGACTTAATCCTACCACCCGCTTTGATTTGAAATTATCCCAAGATCGTGTATAGTATGCTCATGTAGATGAATGGCAAAACACAACACAGAGTACACCACTACCAGATCATTTATCTAAAGAAGAATCCATGAATAATGGATGCCTACTTCTTAGAATACAACAAAGATAAAAGAGGAACGATACATTTATACTTCTCCTTCTGGAGTGTACAATCGATGCTACACGTGTCCTTCTTGCCAAGACTTACTGGGCTGTTAAGTGATTCGAGAGCGACGGTAACGAGGCGGAGAAGAGCGAGAGCATCCAGCCGGTGAGATATTGGATAATGAAAAGAATTGTCACGACGACGTTGGTGTGTCGCCTCTCGTGTGTATGTGCAAATCGCATGTGACCCCGGATCTCCCCATTGACGGTCTTACTACTGGGCTTCTTACATATAGATTTATCAGTTACACTTAGACTTATCTCTTAACACAAGGGGCATATCTAGAGGGGGAGATCCGTGGCCGGGGGAGCTGCCAGCCTCTCTGTGCAGGTGTTCTCTCAACTCTGGCTGGCAAGAGCTCGGAGCAGCCTCACCCCCTGAGGGGCGGGGCTACTCCTCTCCCCGGCCACGTAACAGAATGAAGTGTGTACGGAAAGGAGAGCTAAGAGAACGTATCTGTCTGTCCTTTACACCTCCCCTCCCCCCATCCGAACCACACTGAACTGTTCTTATGACTTAATGTGACAGAAGAGACGTTATAAAACTTATGAGCTAACTGAAACCGAGCAAAAGAACGTATGTAGATGAGAGCGAAGAAGTAAACGAGACAGTGGCTGATGTGAGGCCACGGTATACCTGCTGGAAACAGGAGAAGTTACCACGGAAATGCAAAGTTGTTTCGTTCTGAATATGTTTGGTATATCAGGGTATACTGTAGGCTTACATAATTGAGAAATAATAGATTAAAAAATGTTTTTGGGAAGCCATTTAATCCCTTCACACACTGCAATAAGGAAATTACAAAACAAATTTGGTTCCCCTTCAAAAAATTATTTTGATCCGTATTCCGCGATGCCCGAGTTTCTCAGACAAGTTCGAATTGCCGCGTTCACCCTGAGAGTAGGTGCGAAACGAAATAGAATTCACGTCACCCGCTTTACGCGCAAATAAGTTCCGACCAGATAAGAGTTGAACCTTCTTCAACCTTTATATAATTACAAGAGCGGCCTCGTACAATTTTGTGAGAATATCTAATGATCAGTTTGAAACAATGTGATATGTTATATTTTGCTAGACAACAACATTTTTTGAAGTTAATCGCACACTCATACGCGCGAGATACTCTCATGCAGCATGTTTACGGGGCCAGCGAAAAAGCGCGTGAGAATGAGAGTGCATTTTCGTATGAAAACCTGCATTAATTATTCTTCGGTGATAATCTAAAGATTTTTTTAATTAGCTCAATTCTTTGCGCGGAAGGCACTCTCATTATTATCTGTTTTTCTCATGCAGACCGAAATCGGCGTCATTAAAAGAGCACCTGAGAATAAGAGTGCGAACGGAAGAAGTAATTCTGAAATGGTTTGTACCCTTTTTGGAAGTGGTTTTTTTTAGGTTAGGAACATTGGTACATATTAACTTGCTAGATATTGTATCAGCGTGCATGTTTCCTTCTCCACATTCCCACAGAAATGTGCGAAGCAGACACTGATGTTGTTGAAGTAACCTTTAAGTAAATTATGTACTTAACTGATGCAATAACCGTTGAATAACAGTGACTTGCTCAACAGCCAAGATTTCCTTTAAATTTACTTGTGTGAGGAATCCAAGTTATTTGGACAAGTAAACTTTTTCGGACATGCTGTCTCATACTTCGGACATGGTTCCCGCCGAAGTGATCGACATTCTGGTAATGCAAAAATTATACAATAAAAAATATCAAAAGATGAATTCTTTAGAAATCATTATTTCTCTACTGCGCGCCAATTTATACCCCAGTAGCAATGGCCATTTCTTTACCGACCTTTGCGATAGCAACGGTTGTCTATCTTCGCATTCTCAAGGACCAAGCTTTCGCGGAATTCGAGATCATTCAACTCATCGTATATTGTGGCTTTGTGGTTGGTCCGGAAGGTTTGAGTGGACGGGTGGGCGGAGCTAAAATAACTTCACTATCAGGACATGGTCGCTTGGCTCATGAACATGGTGTCAATCCTACTTACTGGCTTTCCATTCTTGACAAGATTCTATCAGTTCCTGAATGACAGCAACACATCTGGGGTATTAAATGGTCTAGGTCATTATGCACAGGTAGGCATTTTTCCCAATCATATAATTACATATGTTTTTTTCCAAAAATTTTTTTTCAATTGTTACCTTCCGATTTCCAGGGTATGCAACTGCAGGGCCTCTTCCTCATCGCGTTCAGTCGTGCGTTCAGCCTCGCAAATCTCGCTAGGTCTACGGCAAAAAAAGAGGTCTCACAACGCAAGATAATGGCGCCCGTTTAGTTTATCTAAAGGCTTTTGCACTTATGTTTCTGGTCGAAACTTGTTTACGCCTAAAACTGCTGATTTGGAAGCCTAGTCTACTCATCGGCGAGCTTAAAGGAGGTCTCCGGCGAATAAATAATGTTTCGTTTTTTCGCCGTATTTGGTCAGGCTGTGCTAGAAACATCGATTGCAAGTGGTCCGAATTCACAAAAATTCCTCTATGCCGAGAAAATAACATTTTAATTGGAGGATTACGGTGTATTTCTCTACCACTCACGTACTTTGAACTCTGAGTCAAGAGCGCTAGGGCATAGCGTCCACGTGAATGAAAGAGGGAAAGGTGCGAAATAGCAAACATCGCAATCCCGCTTAGCCGATGCAGTCTGCTATGTACATATTTACAAGATTGCAAGAGTTTATGTTCATACTCTCGATAATATTTTATGGTTGTAAATATAAAGCACGTGCAAATACAGGTAATGGATGACCTTGTTCATCCTCACGTTTTCGACCCCACCCCTGAGCAACTGGAGAGGACGGAAGAGCGTCGGCGGCTAATGGAAAGTAAGCGTGCCTCAAAGGTCTTCAGTTCAGAAACGACCGCGGACATTCTGCGATGTTCCTGTGGCCGATGTGGAGTGGTCAGCGAATGAATACTCGACGTCTTATTGCTGCCAGTCCGTGATGCGCCATCCAGAGAGGCTTCTCCGTCGAGAAAGGGAAGTTCTTGCATTCCTGGGCGGTCTCGTAGAGGAGCCCGTCAACTGCGTCACTGACTCAGATGCCTTTCAAAGGCAGTTTTTAGACGAGAATGGAGCTCGGCTTGCTTCTCGTTTGTACGACATGTATGAAGGAAGCAGCACCAGACCCATAGCTACTACTCCAAGCAACAAGTAAGAGAGAGAGAGAGAGAGAGAGAGAGAGAGAGAGAGAGAGATAGAACGAGTAGAGAAGAGAGAGAGAGAATAGAGATAGAAGTAGCGAGTTTTAGAGAGAAAAAGGTAAACAAATTAGAGGTCAAAGAGATACGCGATATATCGCTGCCTTGCGGCGGAGATATGGGGAAGAGCTGGTCGCAGCAATCGAATCGAGCTTCCAGCCTGTGTGGTCATGGCCATCCGACAGAAGTGGCCAGAGCAAGACGGCCAGTACACTGGCTTTTTTGATGTTGAATAGTTCACGTGATAAATGCATTGAATCTCTTTTTCACTGGAACAGAAATAGCATACACATTTCAAAGAAAATGGAAGGCGGCTACTGTCTCAGGCAAATCTTGGCGCCAAGAAACAGAGCCTAAGGGAATGAACGAATTTGGGAAGGTACGAATGAAGATTCTGCTTGCCGCCGAGTAAGTCATTCACCATGGTTATATCAGTAACATGCGTGATATGTGCTCGTACCAAGACAGTCAGCCAGATGTCGATGTTCACATGCCATCAGACTAAGAGAACTGCTTGGATATCCGCCATCTGTCGAAATGACCCGTCTCAAGAAGCTACTCTACGTCGTAACATCTCCCTCTTCATCGACCCCTACCTTTGCCGTGAACATTTTGACTCTGACTCCACCGATTTTCATGTTCTAGGGAAGAGTACTGAGCAACGTCTGCCTGCTGCTCTTCCAATGGCATCAACTGTGGCAACACTCCAGGTTCTACATTCCTTTATTCACTTATAGAACAATCAAAAGAGAAAGAGAGGAGAAAGAGAGATAGAGTCAAACTGAGAGGGAGAGACAAAGAGAGAGAGAGAGAGAGAGAGAGAAAGAGAGAGAGAGAGAACAAACTGGTAGCTCACCTAAAAACCAAACTAATCCAGGGCCCGCCGAGATTTCAACGAGGTCGAGCGGGAAGCGACAGCCTCCTTCTTCCGTTGAGAACTCCAGCGGTGCGGCCGTTGCCGCCCTCTTTCCGGCACTACTTCATCGCAGCGCCTCCACCACGTCGACCGTCTCTCGATTCTGAAATGACACTTTTGTGTGATGCTGGAGCTGTTCCGGGAAGACATGTAAGCGCAAAATTAGCAATATTATCAAGTGCTTCACCTTGCCAACCACCTGCTTTGACACCAATGTACAAAGAAGAATCCAGTGAAGAGGTTAGTCAAAATATTACTATTCGTAATAACGATAAACTAACTGACCCATTTCGTAGGAGGACCAGGAGGTCGAGTCGGTCTTTGAAGAGGAGGTAGCCGTTCGCCCATCAACCAGACGTCATGCAGACGTCGGCTAAGTACGGACTAGTCTTCTTGGATAATCTAGCTATGCTCTTCCGAGATTGCTTGCAATGCTCTAAGGAAGGAGTATGTGATGTTAGTTTGAATAGAATGCTTCTAATCATCATTGTGCCATAACTTCTTTAGGTGACAATAAGGACTGAAGGTCCGGTGGTCACGTGCATTCTATTTGTACGATCAACCCTGACCACAAAAGGGTATGGAGCAGTAGTCCCAAGGTAGCTACAGCGGCCAATTCAAGCAAAGAAAAACTGCATGGTGTCTCCATAGATCTGGTGGGAGCAGTAACAACGACTACGCATGGATTCGGGGTATGTCTCTCTTTCAATAATTTTTTGCTTTTCATCCTAACTACTCACAATCAGGCTGTCTCATCCACCTTTGAAACACTCGGAATGGCCTTTATGTCCGAGAGTTCATACTACGAAATAAGAGAGAACTACATTTCCCCGGCTGTTGATAGAGTCTACCTGCGACAGCACGACTACTGGATCAAGCGACTACTTACTGATATAACAAATGTGTTATATCTCAATACAATGGATCCAAAATAAGAAATCTGAATTTCAGGGGGAACCTATTCATCTCGCTGGCGATGGGGCATACGATTCACGCGGATACAGCGCAATGTGCTGCCGATATGAGATCATGCTCCTTCCTTACAACGTTATCATTGCGTTCAGCGTTACCGAGAAAAAGGAAACTAGTAAGTTACCCCAATGATGTGTTTGATGAACATAACGAACTAACCCCCAGATGGCTCATCGCCTGCCATGGAGCCCTTGGGAATGACGAAATGACGAAGGCGCTCGACTCCTTGCTGGCAGAGATCGGCGGCGCCAGTGCTCATCCCATCACGTCCATCACGACCGATAGGAGTCGCTCAGTGGCCGCAGCACTTCGACCCTATAATATAAGACATATGAACGACGCCTGGCACCTTGTAAGGAATCACACGAAGCTGATCTTAGAGGTTACTTTTCCTTTGAAAAGAAATATTCTAATATTTCAGCATGTTTTTTAGAAAGCGAAGAGAAAGAGCAGTGGTACTATGAAAGACTGGAGTCGCAGCATTATCAATCACATTTGGTATGCTATCACTTCTGCTAGGGGAGACGGTGCGTTGGCCATGCAGAAATACCTCGCTACACTCAACCACCTCGACGGCATCCACTCATGGACAAAGGTGAAAACAATGCAAATGTGTAAAATTCTTATGACATAATTAAGAGCGCCCGTTTTCCTACTCTTACTGGATGTGACCACGGGAATATCCCGAATGCCATAACTAACAGTCGTCTTCCTGCGAGTGTTAGGGAGTGGCTAGGCGAATACTTTGAAAGCCAAGCAGATGATGTGGCAAAAACGTCACCATTTCTAGCAACATCTCAGGTAAATGAGAAAGCCACAAACCTATGATAACATAAACTACATTTCAGGTGGAATCCTTCCATTCCTACTCCGCTCGCTACGTGCCAAAAGATCATTATTATACGGTGAAAGGCACCGAACTGAGAATGAAGATTGCGATTATGGGATGGAATACGAGGAAGCGTGAGAAAGACGAAGGGCTGATAAAGCAAACGGGATCTCAGAGGGTTTACAACAAGACCCGTCGTGAATACCGAGAGAGAGCTGTTTATAGTTCGGCAACAAACAATTTCAGGCATGACAATAATGCAAAATTTCTTTTTAAAAGGTTTCACATATTTCAGGAAAGAAGTCATTGAAGAAGCGCACCTCATTCGACGTTCCATGGCAAGCGCACCGCTGAAGAAACGTCAGAGCAATCATGCCGATGCGGAGAAAGAAAGCGATGAAGAGCTCGAGCCAGAGGACAGCCTCACCGCCCTCCTGGATGAAGTGGAAGATGAATTAGATGAGGAGGAATACTTTAGCGATGAGTTTTAACTCGTACGATTGACATGGTTGACTTACTTATAGAGCATTGAAGATACGACGAATTTAGTATTGGATATATATATATATATATATATATATATATATATATATATATATATATATATATATATAGTGATATTAGTATATAAGTAGCAGATTTATATATAGAAAACAAATATTATTATTTGGATATTCACTTAGATCGTGGAATATAAAGAGCTTTTTCCACAACTACCAACTACAAAAGTCAAGCTTTTCCTAAGAAGGGAAAATCGTGCCAACCTAAGAAATGCTCAGAATTGTAGAACTCGGTGAAGGAGGAGCAAGCGTAGTTAGACCGTTCCGCCGTTGAAGCTGAAAAAATTTCCTCACAAGCAACAACCTGCATTTATTAATCCTCCTAATAACCATTCTACGAGCAACATCATGTTTTCGAATAGTGGAAACCGAAAAGAAAAGTTTTCGTTGAAACCAAAGATTTTAAAACCCATCTAAACATCTACTGCTGGTGTTGGAAGAAGAGAAACATCTACCGGTTGCGCTGCTTGGACCTTAACAACCGAAATTATTTCATTTTATTATGTTACAAAGATAAACTCACAAAACATGGACAGCAAAAAGTAATTAGCCACGCTAAACGCAATGAACATCACATCCTTCCGAAAACATACTTCCGGGTAGAAAATCCTTGGCATACTGTACTTGCAAGTATGCTTGAAAATGAGGCATTTCCGCACGGGACACGCATGACTCAAATGCCTATTTTCAGTTGTTTGATCCAACATTCGCCAAAGACATCCTTTAAAGAAGGAGAAAACTGAAATGTTTTGCTACAACGATTATTTTGTTTATGTGTCCGGAATGTGCTTTTAAATGCATCAGCAAAGTGTGAGTTTTCTAAATTCAAAGTTAAAGGAGTAATTTGCATTCGATATGTGTCTGATTGTAAGGGAATATTAGTATGTTCAACCGTGCTCTAAATTTAACGTCTGCCGCCAAATTAATTATGCCCAAAAAGGTTTGCTCGAGAATAAAGTGATCAGTGACCGTGAAATATGTTTGTCCCGTGCCTGATTTACGCGCCGGACGCAAAGCACAATTTTTTAAATCATCAAAACAAACATTTGATTAATGAAAAACAAATTACCTGGAACGCATTGCTCAGACATACCATACTCTCTGATCGGCCTTGTTAATGTTTGGAGTTAGTGACTTTAGAGTTCTTTTGAGCGAGCTATTGGCTAGTGGTTTTTTTTAGCGTTTTGTTGTCTTACTTTCACCATCTCTCATATTCATCTCGCTCTCAGCAGCGGAGACGCCACTTTCGTGGTTGCCTCGTCGCTCTCTTCGTGCTTCCTCTTCCCTTCTGCTTCCCAAATGGCTGCATCGGTTTCCAGTATTTCTGCTTCATTTCGCCCCTCAACGACACGCTCTGCTTGCCGAAGACACTTGACGATAAGAATGTTCGCGAATCATTTTCGCAATTTGGGTCACACTATTTTTCAAATTTTACATAAATTCACAAAATAGACAACAATTAATTCCATATTGAATGTTTCTCTAATTGTTAGTGTCGAGAGCCGCCATTCAGAACCAAAACAAGATCACCAACCAGTCTTATTGTTAATTGTCAGCTCAAAAAAGTATTTTGCAGATTCAAGAAATGGCGGAAACAGTCTACCTCGCTAGCCTGAACACCTTAACAATTTTGCTGAATCTCTTCTTGCTGTTTGGCATTGCTAGAGAAAAGCGAAAGATTCATACTGTTGGAGTCTACAGCACTATAATACCGATTATATGGTAAATTTCAAGAAATTATCACCAATGTTTAGATTTGGATTTGTTCTTAATTGGTTTTTCGAATTATTTACTCCCTCTCTCTCTCTTTTTCAATCGTTAGGTTTTTCTTAATAATTTCTCAGTTATTTTCTCAACATAAAAGTCTGCATTTTGAGACGATTGCACCTACCTACCAATTTTTTTTAAAGCAGGCATTGAAAGGCCAGTCAAAGACAAACATCGAGCAAGGTCTCATTGTTATGTCCGCCGCTAGCTTCGCCACACATCTTTTCTACTTGTCAACGCAGGTTAAATCCTTTGAGGAAGCAAAATTGTATATAATATAGGGGAAGCAAAATTCTCTAAATTTAACGAAACTAAGTTTTTCTTGCAAATATTATGTACTGCATATGTAATTACAGAATTAATACGTAGTAACATATATTCTATCAATATGTTCTCTGTTTGACAAATTTACCATTCAAAACAAGTACTAAAATTCCACGAAAAATGCTCAGTTGAAAAATCTGGCATCTTTTTTTTTAGCTGTGCGCCAAGTATTGCGACAAGAGGCTGAGCTATCTGACCATCTTTATCGGATCGCCATTATCGCATACGCTAGCGTGCGTATCGCCATTCTGGTTGGCACTGATTTTTTTCTTACTCAACCCCCCCCCCCACCCCCCGCCCCCATCACTCCCACAAATCACCGACAGTTTCATGGGCAAGCAAAAGTCCCGCCCAACATTTCAGGTACATAAATTAGTCAGATTAATTCACAGCGTTTTACGAAGTATGGAGCTTTTTGACCCGCAACTCTCGTGTTGAGAGCCTTCTCTTTATTTGGAATGTCTCATTTTGGACCGCACGCGTAGTTGACGCGTTGCGGCCTAACAAAAATAGTTGCGAGGGTGGTTTACCCGGTCAGCTTTTCGTGGCGCTTAAGAAGAGTATTTTCCTGTGATAGGTTTAGTTTGTGATTGGTTTAAGTTTAACTTGTTTTATCCATTTTCAGACTTCCGCCCCACTCTCTCCCACATGCCAGCTGTCGACGGGAAACGCTCGCGAGACCATAAAGTTCGTTCTTTTTCTCCCATACATCTAAGTAATAACTTCTTTTTGAATGAATGTTACAGGATTCTTGCACGCGCAGCCGGTAAGAGATGCCATTTACCTCTTCACTTCAACAAATGCTCCTTCCAAGATGGAGAAACTGGCCATTCATGAGAAGTGGCCTCTTGTTGATGACAGATATATTCCCGGCCGCTCCGTCACTCAAGCCAGAAAAATGCAAGTTCGTTTAATATTGTTCCCGGTGTTCGCTTTCATAACAGTTTTGTATTTTTGTATAATTAAGAATGCTTGAAATATGGAGACGGACTCTACTCGTACCGAGACCTTTGCCTTCGGAATCGGTACCATCACTTCCATCCCCGCCGTGCAAACATGACAAGTGTGATATTTTTAGTTGTATTGCTTCAAATGTTTCTTCTTTTCCCTCTTCTCTCACAAGAACTGTTTTGGATTATAGAAAGATATCATCGACATATCAGAAGTGGTTCAATATGGGATCTTGACCCTCGATAGCTTCCTCCTCTGTTACAGAGCAACCAACCAATATTCCTGCCACATCTCTCTTCTTCGATAAATGGTCTATTTGAATTGTGCTGCTTATTGTGAAATGGCCCCGTTGAAGGTTTGCGCCTGTTCTGATGAACCCCCTGGCGTGTGGCCTCGTCATTGCCTGGTATGCCATCTACCTGCTCATCTCCTATTATGGATGCACGCCACTCAAAGAGGGTCTCGAGTCTAGCAATCTGCTTGTACAGGATTCGTATGCCATTCCACACTACAGAATACCTCGAGACCATGCCTGGAAGTATGGTTCAAATCTTCAGGTGGGTGAGATCTCTCTGCCTCCCTCATCCCATCTTTCTTTCGCTCTATCATCCTTCTTAAGGTGGTTGTGAACAACGCTCCCGACATGAGCCTGCCCAAGGAACGAGCTGGCCTTTTGTCTCTGACCCATTAAAATGGCTGGAACTGTGCATTCAGTTGGGGACGACTCGGGCCAGTTTTGGCTCATTGAGATGCTCAAGACTTTATTTTCTCTTGAGATGTTAATTGAAGTGGAAGGCGTTATAAATGTTACTCTGAATATATGACAATATTTGTGAATGCTGTATTTCTCCTGCGAGTAAAGATGGCCTTTTACGAATTTTGTATTGAAAATGTTTCTTGATCGCGAAGAAGAACGCCATCATTTTTTTTTTCGATATCGAGGGTGTGAAATGTGTGATGGTTATCAGGAAGTGGCTGAATTTGGTGAGAATGACGAAACACGTGGTGAATTTTTACAATCTCGAGCTTATTTGGTGAAGCCTTTCGTTGCATGGGTAGTGTTATTTATGAAATTCTTTTGAATGGAAGGTTGCTAAATTTGGTGGGAAATTTGGGACTTGAAGTGCGGTGTAAACATTTTGAATAATTTGGTGCACCTTGTGTAACTTGCATGGTGTGCATTCTGAAATTCCTGCGCAAAATTATTTTGAATTTGCCGCACAGAAATGCTCTCTACTATCGCTCTGGATACGCTGTGTTAATTAGATACTGATGAAAACGGTCGTAACATCAATTTCTCAAAAGAAGTTGACACTGATGAGAAAATTCATGTTTTAGCCAGAAGCCTGTTTGAAAATGACTCGAAATGCGCTGCATTATATACGCAATTCGCTGCATTTCTCAAATCGCTTTCTGGGTAAAATATGAATTTTCTCATAAGTGTCAACTTTTTTTGAAAAAAATAATGTTACAAATGTATTTAGCTGTTTAGAATTAGTCTAGTTTGCACAGAAAACTACGTTGAAATTCGCCTTGAGCACTGAAAAATCAATTGAAATTATTCAGATTAATCTTAATTAATCTGATTAATTCATGTACCTCAAATGTTGGGCATGCCTGTATAGCTAATCAGTTTTTGAATAGTCGGGCGAATATGCCATGGAGGTGCGCACTTGCTTAGCTCCTCCCACCCGTCCACTTGGAAAAAACACTTTCAATGTTCAATTAGAAAGAATGAGAATAAGAAAAACATGTTCAATTAGAAAGAATGAGAATAAACAAAAGGTAATATTAGTTTTATAGGTTTCTCATGTGCTTCTCTCACTCGATTCGGAAGACTTTCTTTCATTTTCGTATGCCGCAGACACATCGTGATATCGTTTTCTCCAAATGGTCATAAGCCTCGCAGCGTTGAAGAAGCCAAAAACTCACTCTTGAATTCGCGGCTTTTGCCAAAAACAAGTAAAATTTAAATTGCACATAACAAGTATATTAATTATTACATTAAACCAGTTATTAGTGGCGCCACCCTTCGTTTGCTCGGTTACCAAATATGGCATGTTGCGTTTGGGTTTTATCGAATTCATTCATTCGCGTAGACCAGCTCGTTTCAAAAATTTTTAATAATACGTATCTACGAATACAATTTTGAAGACTGGTGTTAGACAGTATTTCCTCGACGGTAGGAAATACACACAGCGGAGTTAGTGCGGAACTATTAGCATACTTATATTATTGAGACACTTTTTTATTTAAAAAAAATGCTCTTTTGGGTAGCCATTAGGCCCTACACGACGGAAATGAGGAACAAAAAAAATATGTTTGTTAACTTACAAAAAATATTTTTGTTCCCTATCCCGCGATGCCCGAGTTTCTCAGTCAAGTTCGAATTGCCGCATTCTTCATGGGAGTAGGTCCACTGTGTCTCTGCGGTGCGTAAACAATTTTCGTCCATATACATATGCTTTGAACCTGCCTTGACCTTCAAATAGATTGCACGTGCAGCCTCCTACAATTTTGTGAGAATATATAATGATCACTTTGAAACTATGTTATATTTTATATTTTGCTTGACAACAACAGTTATTGAAGTTAAATTTTATAATCTATCATTGCGAAAAACAATGAAATTGCATTATTCTTCGTGTGACAATTTGATTGCTATGAGCATTTGAATATGATGTAGCCAACCAGGTAATTCCACCACTATTATAGTCGAACAGTTATGTATCTAACCATAAAAGGTGCGATGTTTTAAATTACTTTTAAATTACCCATTGCACTCTCATTCTCAATAGCACTTTTTAATACGGCGTTTCTTTTTAAAATTTTAAAAATATTTTTTTATAAGGGATTGCATCTTAATGTCTTATTCCAATCGCACTCTCATACGGGCGAGCTAGCTAGCTCTATATAGCTATTTTCATGCAGTAGCGAAAAATCACATCTCGCAGAGAGGACATGCAATCATATCTTTTTTATGATAATCTATATATTTTAGAAATTCGCTCAATTCTATGTGCGGCAGTCTCATTGGTACCTGTTTTTTCAAAGGCAGACCGAAACCGGAGTCGTGGAAAAAGAACTTGAGGATGAAAGTCCAAAAGGACCGCAATTCTAAAATATTTCACCTTTTTTGGCAATAATTATTTAGGTTGGGATCATTGGTACATATTACCTTGCAAGCCATTGTATCAATATGTGTGTTTCACCCTCCACATTCCCACAGAAATGTGCGAAGCAGACACTCTTATGTTCTTGAAGTTAATTTTGTATTTATCTGATGCAATAACAATGGCTAAGTAATGCTGTGACTTCATGAACAGCCGAAGAGTTTCTTTAAATTCACCTGGGTGAGAATCCATGTTATTTGGACAAGTGAACATTTTCGAGCATGCTGTCTCATACTTCGGACTACGTCGATGCCCCAATGGTCTACTTTCTGGTAATATAGCAAATCTACAATTAAAAACAATATCGTAAGATGAGCTCTTTAGAAACCATTATTTCTCTACTGCGCGCCAATTTATACCTCCGTAGCGATGGCCATTTCGTTACCGACCTTTGCGATAGCAACGGTTGTATATCTTCGCATTCTCAAGGACCCAGATTTCGCGGATTTCGAGACCATTCAACTCATCGTATATTGCGGATTTGTGGTTGGTCCGGAAGGTTTGAGTGGACGGGTGGGCGGAGCTAAAATAATTTTCAATACCAGGACATGGTTTCTTGGCTAATGAACATGGTGTCCATCCTATTGACCGGCTTTGCATTCTTCACAAGATTCTATCAGTTCCTCAATTACAGCCACACATCTGGGATATTAAATGGTTTCGGTCATTATACACAGGTAAACATTTTATCAATCATATAATTAAATAAATTTTTTGTAAACAATATATGTTTCAATTGTTACCTTCCGATTTCCAGGGAATGCAACTGCAGGGCCTCTTCCTCATCGCGTTCAGTCGAGCGCTCAACCTCACAACTCTCTCAAGGCCAACGGGGACAAAAGAGGTCGGAAAGCGAGTCACAATCGTTTAGTCTATATGTAGCTTATAACTGTGTCGAAGCTAATCTGGCAGGAACTTGTTCAAGCCAAAGTTGGTTAAATGCCTTGACTAATTGGAACATGCATAGTTCGTCCTTTAATGCCGAGTATGGCCACTTCAATTCTTTCAAGAAACTGCGAGCACATTAATTCTTCTAGTGCTTTGTAATCAGGTTGCCTAAAAGCTGAAAGTTACGAACCTTTTTTCCGACGTGGCTTGGAAGATGTTGATATTAAGTGACAATGCTGCATTATTTGCGTACCGGACGCAAACCACAAATTTAAAATCTTCAAAACTAATACTTGATTAACGAAAAAAAGTTCTCGAAACCAGGATCTTGGCAAATTGCCAGGAACGCGTTGCTCAGACCTACCGTATTGTCTGATCGGCCTTTTTGTTGTAAAGAGTTTGTAACTTTCAAGCTCAATATAAAAAAATATATACATATTTGAAGCGCGCTATTGCACGTTCGATACTCTTGGCTGTCAAACTTGTTGGCCGTTTTTTTAAGAGTTTTGTTGTCGTAATTTCACTCTCTCTCCTACCGCCTTACTCTCAGCAAAGCAGACGCCTCTTTCGTGTTTGCCTCGTCGCTCCCTTCGTGCTTCCTTTTCCCTTCTGCTTCCCGAATGGCTACATCGGCTTCCAGTATTTATGCTACATTTCGCCCCTCAACGACACCCTCTGCTTTCCGAAGACACTTGACGATAAGAATGTACGAAATTGTTTTCGCAATTTGGTGCATTATATTTTTCAAATTTTACATTCTTTCTAATAATAAGCTTGGGTATGCTTTCTGGAACCTTCAATGCTCCTCCTGATTTCATTACCCAAATTTAAGGTTTCCAAATTGTAAAACCCACTGCGAGCGTTTCGACTTTCCGTACCTCTACGAATGCTGCAACTTTCGCATTTGAGACCGACTTCTGCCCCTACCCTTTCAACATTCCAAAAGATTCCGGAAAGGACCGAGTTCTGCCCCGTGTCATGAAATTTAATTTTCTGTCCGGGAAAGGTCTTAAAATGATTCATAACATTCCGAAACTGGCCAAAGTTCCCCAATCCTGGGAAAATTCCAAAGGGTTGTAAAAGGTGCTGACTTCTATCACGGGCCCTGGGATTTTCCAGAACATTCCAGAAAATGCCGACTTCTACCCTTGGGACTGAGAAAATTCCAGAAGGTTCCCTAATCGAGTTCTGCCACGGCGACAAGGAATGTTCATGAATATTCTGGAAAGGGCCAAAGTCTGGGATCGGTCTTGAAAACATTCCATAAGATTCTGGAAGGGACTGAGTTCCATCCCCGGGCAGGGAATAACCAGCCGATGAAGCGCGCGCAAGCGCGTGGTAATCAGCAGACAAATTTCAAAATATACAACAAATTTACAGACTGGACGCCGTCTACAATTCTTTCCTACTAAATGTTTCTCAAATTATTGCTGTCGAACATTGCCATTGTTCGTATTGTTATTACAAAAACAAGTTGTTAATGGTCAACATAAAAAAAGCAATTTGCAGGTTCACGAAATGGCAGAAACAGTCTACCTCGCTAGCCTGAACGCCTTGACACTATTGCTGAATCTCTTCTTGCTGTTTGTCGTTTCAAGAGAAAAGCGAAAGATTCATACTGTTGTCAGTGGAGTCTACAGTACAATAATACCAATTATATAAATTTCGAGAAATTATAACCAAAGTTCCTGAGGATTAGTTTTGACTTGGCTTTCATTAATCAAATTACAATCAAATTGCCAGGTTTTTTTTTCTTAATATGTTTGCAGTTGTAATCAATTGTATCATCATATTTAATTATGTTGCGAAGCATTAATATTTTCAATGCCAAATTACTCTAAAAATAACTTTTAAGCATTTGCTTTAGCGATTCTTTTCAAGCATTATATTTTTTGTGCATGATCTGCATTTTAAAACTTTTGTACTTGCCTACACGTCTTCCTTATAATCAGGCACTGAAATGTCAGTCAAAGACTAACTTCGAGCAAGGTCTCATTGTTATGTCCGCCGCTAGCTTCGCCACAAATCTTTTCTACTTGTCGACGCAGGTTAAAAAGTTTGAGGAAGCAAAATTGTATAATATTGAGGAACTATAACTTATCTTTTCGACAAATTCGACATCTAAACGAGCTAAAATTCCACTGTTTGAAAGTTGGGCATAAGTTTAGATGTGCGCCAAGTATTGCTGCTTGAAACTGCGATTTCTCAACGTCTTTATCAGATCGCCGATAGCGTATACGGTAGCGTGCGTATCGCCATTTTGGTTGGCACTGATTTTTTTTCCTCTCACCCCCCCCCCCCCTCCACAAATCACCGACAGTTCCACGTACACCCATCCATTCTAACTTTGCCTAAAGGAGGGCGATCACCGAAAAATATTTAATGCAGGTTCGAATTGCCGCGTCTGCCCTGTGATTGCTCACACTCATTCTCGCTTGCTATTTCGATGGTCGCACAAACCCGCTGTAGCTCGCGCGAATGAGAGTGCGAAGGGCCGCGGCAATATGAAATAACACATAATTTTTCGGTGTTCGCCCTCCTTTAAAAGACGTAGTTTTTTCAATGTTACTTGAGAAAAAAATGAGAAGAAAAAATAAGGCTTAATTGATATTATACTGAGGCTAATACAATATTTATAGGTTTCTCATTCTCTTCGCTCACTCGATCCGGAGGACTTTCTTTCACTTTCGCATGCCGCAGATGCATCGTGATCTCATTTTCCCGCCATGGTCCTAACCCAATAAAGCTCATAGCGTCAAAGGAGCAAAACGAAATCACTATTACAATAATCAGGAAAATGCAAATAGATTAAGGTAGGGCGAAAATGAACATTACCGTGTTTGCTCCATTAGTATTGCCATTTATTAGAACCCCTTCCCTCTTTAATAAATAATGAATGTCCTTGAAAAATAGTAGAACCAAAAATTCTTCCTCTTCTCCATCAGTGGCCGCAACGGCTGGGAGTCTCTCATGCCGAGGTACTTGAGAGCAATGACCTTGGATAAAATTTCTTGGAGTGTACGACTGTTGGAGTGACCTCCTATAAATTTCATGAATTTTCTTTTGCAAAAATCCAAAATATACACTTTAATTGCACGCTACTGTACATCTACATTACATATTCTTTGTACGTGAGTACGAATGTTGTGCAATTGTTGTGATTATGAAACATGCACTTTTTAAATCAGGTGCTCAGCAAAAAGTCACGCAATCATAATAGCCCAGTTGTTATATCGAAACTCTTCCTCGCCACTTCACTCTTCTACTCTCGTCTCGCGCGGCTGGCCAACTCTTCCTCGCCACTTAACTCTTCTACTCTCTTCTCGCGCGGCTGGCCAACTCTTCCTCGCCACTTCGCTCTTCTACTCTCGTCTCGCTCGGCTGGCCTTCATCGAAGATCCGATTGAAACGTCAGTCAATATCTCACAATTATTTTTTTTTTTCAACTTTAAATATTATGTAAAAACATTTGGCTTCAATGTCCAACTATGTTTATTATATAGTTATAATATTACCAAATTGCAAAATTGTAATTATTCGTTAAAAAAATTATATGATTTTCAGGGAACCAGAATGGCCCAACCGCAGCAGCAGAACCCTGGCCCCCCTGGGGGAGCCCATCGTGGACCTCCTGCGGCTGGAGGAGCGCAGCCCCCTCAGAATCAGAACGCAGTCGCCATTCCCCTTGCCCAGGGCTTCCTTCAGCGTCTGAGTCAGACTTATACAAACGAAAATTGCCGACATTTATGAGAAGTCTAGAAAATTATGTAAATTATCACGTTCCCTCGAATTTGCCACATTTTATTTTTAGAATTTCCGACTATCTATCTGCATATTTTGGACGAACTGCGAAATATTTTCATCGTTCTCTGCTCTTATTTCACTGGCTTTATTTGCCGGGCATCTTTCCTTTTACGCATAAGCTCCGCCCACCCGTCCACATTCCAGGAGCGGCTGGCATCGCGGCACCGCGCGCTTTCCGCCCTCGCCGGCGCGCCGCCGACGCCGACCTCGACACCGCGATCGAAATGAACGAAGGCACCGATCGACTCCGCGAGTCGCTTGCCGGTTCGAATTTTTGAATCTCCCTCCAATTATTTCAGGCTACTAGAAAAGACAGATTCTGCTGTTCGTTGTAAAATTCCTATTTTAATTTCTGATATCTAATATATGTAAATTTTTTGATGACCTCGGCGACCATTTCGGACGCCTCGTTCCGCACCAGAAGAAGCGTGCCCGCCGTCACTGCGAGTCGCTCACGCTGGTGGCTGAGTTTTTTAAACTCCGCCCACCCGTCCCGGACCAAAATTCAAATTTAAACTCCAGCGCTTTTTCTTGCAGGGCCTTCCGACGCTGGCGGACAAGCGCGAGCGGCCCGAACGCGAACTTCTCCGCCCGTGTCTCGGCACTTCTCTAGAAGCCGATTGAGTATGGGAATTACTGTTATTGTTGGAAAAATCCGAAAAGCAATAAATTAATAGATCACTTGGAATTATTTTGATTCAAGTATTAATTATATTATTATGATCAAACAATAAACCAGCTATTAAAAAAATGATTCAGAGAAGATTCCTGCGATGATGACGAAGCTGACGAGGAGGAACTCAAGCTGATTCAGCAGCTCACGGAATGGAAGGAAAGATGCGTCGGCGAGAGGCAGCAGGTTGGAGGGAGAGAGAGAGAGAGAGAGAGAGAGAGAGAGGGAGAAAGATGGAGAGAGGAGCAAAGAGAGGAGAGAGCGAGAGAGAGATTATAAAAGGGGGCAACACGATACGGATCGATAGTGTTGAGCAGAGAATTGAATAGTCAACCATGGATCTCCCATATCTGAAGACAACAAAAGTGAAATAAATGTCCAACCGCAACTTCCCCTGTCTTCTCTCAGCTCTCCGCCCTGCAGTCCTCTCTCGCCACTCGCTCTGCCGCTCTCTCTTCCGCCCTCACGCACTTGGACGCGGCAATCAACGCTGCCCGCCACTCTACTCTTAATTGAACTTTTTAAAAAATCTAATGTAAGACTGAAGGAAGAAGTTTGCTATTCTAGATATTATAAACTCGTAATAATCATCTCATTTTGTTCACTTTTGAAGGCTCAGATGTCGGCGTTGCCCCGTCGACCTCGGCTCGCCCCGCCGAACTCGCAACTTCTTCCCGCTCCTTCAACTACGTCACGGCGCGCTCGACCTTGAGCAACAATCGTCGCCAAGGATAAGACGGACGTGCTGCTTGCCCCGCCCAGTTTAGCTTGCCCCGCCCAGTTTTGCTTGCCCCACCCACTCTCGCTTGCCCCGCCCACGTTTGCTAGCCCGCCTACTTGGGCTGTATCAGCTAATTCTAGTCATTCGAAACCCACTTCCACTCCTTCTCCCGCACCTCTCAGCTCGACTCGGAATAAATCAGTAAACGTTATTATCAGCTTTTGGTTGAAGACAGCTAGAGAGCGAGAGGACTCTCTTCGGCTTATGCTTTACGACTTTAAGAGGACTAAATAGTTCATCATATCCGTACTATCAAAACTGCCAAACTACCATTCCACTCATCTGCAAACATATAACAAACCTGTACGCATAGCGCTATGAAGAGCTGCTTCTGCAGCCGACGCGCCTTCTCGCTGATGGCGTCGGATCGAAGACGGCGCACGATGCAGACGGTGCAGATGGTCATGATCACCATGCAGGCAGCCATGATCGAGAGGAAGTAGCTCCACGCTATCAGCGGCCACTGATTCAGCTTCCCGTCCTCCTGGAGATCCATTTTAAATTGGCGATTAGAGTAGCTTTTAATGTGTGTTTCTAACATTGACTAGTAAGACAGTCATATGGAAGCATACTCTGGCTAAATACATACATTCTATGTTCAATTTACTGAACGTGCGAAACAATAATCTTGTATTCTCAGCCTAACCTTGTATCGTGCGATCATGACGCTAACTTTGCGTATGTCAACGTCGTGTTTTTCCCGATAGATTGGAGCCATTTCTCAATTTTTTCTTTACTAAATTTTATTTTTACTATAATTTTTTATATTGTTTTTTAGACATAGGAAGAAGCCTCAGACCTTGATATCCAGCTTCCGTGGGATATTATCCGAATTCACAGAAGATAAACCACACGAAGACTTCCGTCCAGAAGATGACGATGAGTAGAACAACGAACCAATGTTTGCCAAGCATGGCAAGCTTCGATGGGCTCAATACACACGAACATAACATAAGCGACGGAACCGATTGGTCACACCGCATCAAATTATGCACAGATGCTTTTTTCTATAGAATGCTCATGAAATTTCTGTAAAGTAAAAAAAAAACCACGAGACGGCGAGGGCGCGATAGACAAAGTGGTAGGCGAGAAGGACAAATGCTTGCGAGAACGATGCGGCGTAGAAGCTGACAAGCACCTATATGCATTAATATATCAAACATATCGATTACTACTATTAATATTAGGTTAAAAAAATTATAGTAGTGTCCATCGATAACTTCAATGTCGTAGATTCCTGTGCATTCCACACTGGCCCGTTAAATGAATACAGCAATTTACTAATAAGAAAATGAACATTTCTTTCAAAAAATTAACATAATGTAATTAACCGATGCATACTCGTTTATGAGAAAACATTACAAGAGTATGAGGCAAAAGAATGAGAGAATGACTAACGCTCTGAAATGGAGCATGAGCAAACGCGTCAATTTGCGCAGAAAACATTGAGAAAGTGTTCGTGGTGATTACAATATGCTGAAATGTTATTAATTTATTGAAATCAAATGTCAAAAACATCTTTATTCAAAAAGTTTCGTTATTACTAATAAAGAAACTTCAACTAAAACTAATTTACGATAGTTTGCATGTTTTACTAATTCTGCTAATTTTTTAAAAGTAACTGTACAGTATACTCCGGCTAACCGGTGATAGCAGAAACTGTACGAGTGAGAAGTAAGCGTCGCTCGCGGCAAAGGCCATCAGCAGATATTTGTAGCGGCCAATCTCTCGAGACGAGCAGCGATAGGCGCACCAGAAGAGAAGCGAGTTGAAGAGGACGGCGAGGCCTCAAGTTAAAGGAGGGTTTTCACCGAAATCTAATTAATGAAAATAACAAAATTCAACCAAAAGCGAGAAACATGACATCACTTTTAACATTATTAAGAATAATAGAAGAAATGAAAAAAAATAAATCTAACCGAAATTGCCTTTCTCGACGACTCTTATGATTTTCCAGAATGAATCCATTTTTCAATGTCTATAAAACTTTGCCTCTCCATACATAATTTCATAACATTATACATAGATAATATTTTCAACGACGGAAAGCATATCGTTAGATTTGCTTTCCAGGATACAATTTACAATCATTAGCGCGACATTTATGCGAAATGATAAAGGCGGTTTTATTAAAGAAACACGACAAATATGACTATTTTTTAACGAAAACATTGATTTATAAGTTATTGCAACCAAAATTCTGATCGGACTGTGAACTCAAGATCATCTTTTCGAGCAAATAGGAAGTCAAGATAGTGCGAACAGAATACATGTTATGCCGAATTTTGTGCTCCACAAGATACAACTTTAGAAATATTATACTCTGCCTTGTTACTAAATGCTGGGAAAGAAGTTGAGCTTGATTCTAGCATAAAAACATATGCTGTACTGTTTCTCATGCTCTATAATTTGAAATAAACACCCCCGAAAACATGATGTTTAGGTGCACAACGACTGAAAACAAATAATCAAGACAACATTAAACAATGAAAACGAAACTTTTCGAAAGAAAGTCTTGAGATATTTTCTGTTAAGCAATCGTAGACAAATCGAAAGAAAGAAATAATAGCAAAAATTTTTACTTCAAAGCTGACTACGAATTTTAAAATTTTGAGCACACTTTAAGCCATTCCTACAAAGAAAAGTTTTGTAAAAAGTAAAAATTTCCCAAAACCTTAATAGGGTGGCGTTGGTCATGAATGAAAAATCCTCAATTTTTGCATCTGCATTTGCATCTAGCGCAGGTCTGGATGGAACTCACCTTGAGTCTTGCGGAAAGGCTCTTTTTATATGCGGATTATGATTGTCGTCATTTGCAAGGATAAGATAAGAGACCAAAGAAATCGAAAACAACAAAAAATCCTTTTTTTCAGGTAGTAGAATTCTATGCAAAAATTGGTAAAAACAAATGTTTTTTAAGACTTTTTTAAACTCAAGAGTTCCATTCAATATACAACACTACTTCTAGGGAGAGAAGATTCTAACCTTCACTCGATTTCATCTCGACATTCTATGACCACTTTCTGGTAAAAACGCACGCATCATCCTTATATTCCAGTTGCTATATCGGCTAGCATGAGCCTTTTGTCTCATTCATCCACAATCCAGTTTTTTTTTCGTCTCACCTCAACAAGGATTGGTTTTACATTTTTATTTCGATCATTTTTTTTAAGAAACTGCGCGCGCATTAATTCTTCTAGTGCTTTGTAATCAGGTTGCCTAAAAGCTGAAAGTTACGAACCTTTTTTCCGACGTGGCTTGGAAGATTTTGATATTAAGTTACAATGCATGCATTATTTGCGTATCGAACGCAAACCACAAATTTAAAATCTTCAAAACAAATACTTGATTAACGAAAAAAAAGTTCTCGAAACCAGGATCTTGGCAAATTGCCAGGAACGCGTTGCTCAGACCTACCGTATTGTCTGATCGGCCTTTTTGTTGTAAAGAGTTTGTAACTTTCAAGCTCAATATAAAAAAATATATACATATTTGAAGCGCGCTATTGCACGTTCGATACTCTTGGCTGTCAAACTTGTTGGCCGTTTTTTTAAGAGTTTTGTTGTCGTAATTTCACTATCTCTCCTACCGCCTTACTCTCAGCAAAGCAGACGCCTCTTTCGTGTTTGCCTCGTCGCTCCCTTCGTGCTTCCTTTTCCCTTCTGCTTCCCGAATGGCTACATCGGCTTCCAGTATTTATGCTACATTTCGCCCCTCAACGACACCCTCTGCTTTCCGAAGACACTTGACGATAAGAATGTACGAAATTGTTTTCGCAATTTGGTGCATTATATTTTTCAAATTTTACATTCTTTCTAATAATAAGCTTGGGTATGCTTTCTGGAACCTTCAATGCTCCTCCCGATTTCATTACCCAAATATAAGGTGTCCAAATTGTAAAACCCACTGCGAGCATTTCGACTTTCCTACCACTACGAATGCTTCAACTTTCGCACTTGAGGCCGACTTCTGCCCCCGTCCTTTTAACATTCCAAAAGATTCCGGAAGGGACCGAGTTCTACCCCGGGACATGATATTTTCTGTCACTGAGAGGTCTTTAAATGTTTCATAACATTCCGAAACTGACCAAGGACATGGAATGGGGGTGAAGGTCTGTCATGCGGCCTTGGACCATTCAATAAGGTTCCCGTTCAAGAACAAAAAGACAGATTGCGCGGCCGCGAAGCGTACACACAAGAAAAAATACCATTTAAAACGACGGTTCTGGCTACGGTATTTACCGTAGTTAGAGCCTGGTAAGGGTATTAACCGTACTAATTCGCAAATGATAACCGTTGCCGCAAACCGCTGGTCAAAAACCGTCCAAAAACGGATAACCGTTGCGGCAACGGTTTTTTCGCAGCTAAGGAGGACGCGGCTTGAACCTCGTTTTTGGCCATTTCTTTCACTCTTTCGTCTCTCTCTCTCTCTCTCTTTCTCTCTCTTTCTCTCTCTTTCTCTCTCTTTCTTTCAATATCTCTTCTTTCCCTACTTCTCTCTCGTTGTCTGCTTCTCTCTCCTTCCCTATTCTACTTGAAATATGGCTGGAACCACGTAAATAGGCGATTTCTCAAATTGTGTGGTTTAATTGGATTAAATACTTCTTTGGTTATAATTTCTTTAATAAAGAAGAAACTAGAAACTAATAAGGTGTTAAAAAAGCAAAAGTGATTTAAATATCACTGACCTGATTTGCGTAGTGGAGTTGGCGTGGACGACGGTGAACCTGAAAGCAGACAGAGAGTTTTGCGCCCGCGCGGAACCGAACCCGTACCCAACCAAGCGACCACCCATTTTCGCATTTTCCCAGCTCGCGCGCCTTAGACCACTGCACCACCCGCACCCCGCGACTGAATTCGGAAGAAGATAGCCAACTGAAAACGGAGGTCGGCATGAAGCTATGTTAAGATCGCGAGCGCGCGCTTGAGAAAGACAGAGAAAGAGAGAGAGAGAGAGAGAGAGAGAGAGAGAGAGAGAGAGAGAGCTGGAGAGCACGGGAGGGAGTGGTAACCTGAGAGCTTCGTTCTCTATGTATCGATTTTTTTAAGCTGCCAATTGCAAGCAGGCTAAACTTTGCATCCATATAAGCATACACTTACCATGCTTCAACTTACGTTTTACAATTACAGTATACAACAGTTTTTATCGTTATGCAGTGGCCAATGTGATAACAAGCGGAATGTAAGCACTATAAAGAATCGAGCGACATTTTGACAGAAATGTACAGGTATTCACAGGATATTCCAAACAATGCTACAAGATAAACTAGATTTTCACTCGTAATTAGTACATTCACATAGTGCACCCGGTCAAAATTAAAGCAATGATTACAAAATTTCACAAAGAAGGAAGAAATACAAAAGACGCGTTCTCACAGAATACATATACAATCTTTGGCAAATATGATGAAAAGATTTTTTTTACAAGGTTACTCTTCGCCTATTTCTAGGAAACTCAACAGATCACTCTACAAATCCATTATAAAATTTGACAAGAAGAATCATACCAAATGTATTTGGATGCTGTCTACCAGGTTGATAGCTGTATTCGACTTGACCGAATGTGGCGCGCCGATGAGAAGCGAGAACACGCCCCAGATGTCGGCAACCTCAGAGTGGAATCGGAGATGGAAGAGGAAGTGGCAGGCCAGGGCAACAACAACAGGCTCAATGAACGATTCGCCGAAGAGAATCTCGATTGCTTGGAAATATACATCTTTTATTTACTGTTTTCTTATACCTGTTCTAGCAGAGATATGCAGGCAGTGAGCGAGACAGAGAGAGAAAGAGAGAGAGAGAGAGAGAGAGACAACGAGAGAGAGAGAGAGAGAGAGTAGGAAGGGATAGAAGCAAAACAGCCTCAATTTGCATGATCTTATATCCGGACAGTACTGCACCTTTTCTGACTCGAGAGATGAAACTATTGCAAAAAGAAAACTTTACACTGACGTTGCAAAATACGGAGAACTGCTTCCTGCTCTGACCGTACTTGACTACGAGCGGCTGACGGAGGCCCATTTCGCAGAGTCGATCGACGACGTGCCTTGCATCAGGCTCAGACTATAAGTATTGATTGACAATTTCTCTAAAGCGCAAAGAACATTTTAAACGAGAACACTTATCAAAGAAAATCACATACAAATCTATTGCTGCTTTCAATTTGGTAAAAGTATCCAGCAAACTGTCTGACCAGGAATGTAGAGAAGACTCTGCCAAAGCGTGACATCTGCTTACGTGGGCAGAACTTCTTAAAGTGGACAACTACGGCGAGAACGGCTTGTACAGATGCTGTTTCTGCAACCATCTCTTTTCAACATAGATCGACTAGATTCAACTGAAAAATCGGGAAATTGATAAAAAATTCTCCTCTTACCTGAACCTGTAACTGTATTCATGGCAGAAATTGACATCTGCTCGGCCGAGGAGAAGTTAGTCTTGAATATGCTGCTCAGATACTCCTCGATTCGGGGCCACTTCTGCACAAAGGCGTTGGAGTCGACCTTGAATCCTCTGTCAAAGTCGGACAGTATCTGCAATGAAAGAACTACAGTAATTTAGACCTGCTCTTTACAAACGAGTACGGTATTGCCGTATATCAAGAAAAGTACCTGCTTGGAAGAAGAGAGCTGTCTAAATTCTTCAATCGCCTTCGCAGCACCCATCTCACGACATAGCTGGAGTCGGTAGTCACTTAAGAATAAATAAAGGCCGTAATTCAGGCAAATTCATTTACGATTGTTATTCTATTAATAAAAGTACCGTAATATATATACAGGTTATGCCATAAGCAAAATATCATTTAAAAAATAAGTGACAGTAGCAATATCCCCAATTAATTAATTTATACAAATTATAATTAATAATAAAATTCAAAAATAGGTGTAGAAAGACTGACCGCGACTTTTCGAGCATCTGAAGCGCAGTGTCACTGTCATCAGGAAAGTGCCTCAGCTGCATGGCGATGAGACGCTGACCTTCGAAGTTCCTTGGAGACGTGTCCGTCTTCTTCCTCTTGTATGGTCTCAGTACAGCGTCTCCATGAAGCGCCATGCGTCTTCGCCGATTGCTAACGTACACGATGAGGAAGCTCTTGTTGCCGCGGACGAAGGCGTCTAAAGTAAATATACAGTTTGCTCTAAAGTTATTTGCAGTTATTAAGGATGAATAAAAAAATAATACGAAGTGAAACCTGGTTTGTCTTTGGGAAGGGGTGCATGAGCCTGGTGAAGAAGCAGGCAATCTCACGTGTGGTTGGACGATTCTTGCTAAAGAAGGTATGGAAGATTGCTTCAATATTCAAAAAATAATAATGAAAATAATATTAAGGTAAATAAAACACAAGTGAATAAGGAGAATAGGCTCACTTGTCCGCATGCTGCATAAGATATTCGCCGACCCTCCGAACGAACTGCCTCCTGACGTTACAACGATACTCTTCGGTGATGTCACCGGAGCGCAGAGAGGAGAGGATGAGATCAGTTTCTGGATGAGTCCTCAGAATATCTTAACATGTATATCTAATTCACTTTGATCACGAAATTGTAATGTAAAGAGTACCTTCCATGGACGCAGTACTTAATTTTTCATTAAGTCTTTGGACAAGCACATCTCCGCCATAGCGATTTTCGCGATCTAAGTTGAGGGGGGCGAGTTTTGTTTTTAAATATAAACATAAACAGCTTACTTTTCAGAAGCTCGCCAACGCAATGACCATCCAGTACAGAAGCTGAAGAGCTACTCTTGTGACGACTTCCAATTTCATCGATTTCTTCTTCATCGTCAGAACTACCCAGCATTATTCTCTTTCGCGAGGGAGAAGCGGAATCACGAGCCTGATAACGGAAAATATCGCCCTTTGAAAGATAAAGAAGCACATAGTTTAGATCAAAAATTTCTAACGTTTGAAAATGAGCTGTATTCCTCTTGAGAATGGACAGCATTCTACAAATGAGCAAACTCAACTTGTGCAGGATAACATAGAAAAGTGAATTAAACATTTTGGGTAACTTGCAAGCGTAACCTCTTCCTGACAATGAGCAAGATAGACTGTTAGCTGGCAGTCGTCATCGGGGAATATACCCAAAACGGGGTACTCGATGCGACCCACTGATCTGGTAACTCGACAAATTCGCGAGCGATGGATTTCGTAACGGCCAAAAAGCTCCATCGTCAGCTCCTCCAATGTAGTTGCAGCGGACTCTTCGGAACCAAGTTCTGCTTCAACCGACTTTCCATCTTCAGCCAAAACTTGCAACCGGAAACGCATTCTAAATTAACAAATCAAATATATGCTTAAAATCAGTTTACAAGTAGTAATTGCGTTATAACGCCTTAATTTTTATAAGGAATAACACTCATTTGAAAGCGCAATTCTTCGTTTATTCCAAAGGGAAATGTCTGATTGGAATGTACACAACATCAACAAAGAAGTAGGAGTCAAGTGGGTGAGCAGAGTTAAGATTTTCGAAGGAAACAACACAAAGAACATCGGACATCTGAACAGTGTAACAGTTGATAGAATCAAGCCAAGAGATCGAGATCGTTTCGCACTTTTGAATCACAAGTTGCCACTCACCATCAACATAAACAGCAAAGCGAATCTGACCAAAGGATGGGAGCGCGCCTGCTAACAAGACAACAATATCGCGGTCACTGTAGCACATTCCATGGTAGTCAATTCTATATCACAACATGTCTACGACAATTGCGAGGTCATCAATGATGGAGATCAGGGGAGAATCGGATGGAAGCTCGCTGTAATACCGTACCCCTGCTCGCGGCAACGCTTCCAAATTGAATGATGCGCGCTGAGATGCAAGGAAATGCTGCGCGTGGTTGATCATGGAGAATGGCAAGTTTTGAGCGTTCCTAGACATGTAGGAGTGGTACTTGATGGATGCATTAAGTTGCTCAAAATCAATACGCCAATTCGGGATGGGGGCATAGTGCTTGTCCCGCCCACTGTTGCTTGCCTCGACTACTTTTGCTTGCCCCGCCCAGTTTTGCTTGCCCCGCCCACTCTCGCTTGCCCCGCCCACTTTTGCTAGCCCGCCTACTTGGGCTGTATCAGCAAATTCTAGTCATTCGAAACCCACCTCCGCTCCTTCTCCCGCACCTCTCAGGTTGACTCGGAATAAATCATATGGTAGTAGTAAACGTTATTATCAGCTTTTGGTTGAAGACAGCTAGAGAGCGAGAGGTCTCTATTCGACTTATGCTTTACGACTTTAAGAGGATATCCATGGAGCATAAAAAAAATCTTCGTTTAAGGAGACCATAAGGGAAAAACGCCTACCACGAAGTCCCTGACAGATTGGTAAAACGTAAGGTGTAAAGAATAGACAGAAATTGTGCTACTGCCCCACGCCTCTCTCCACAGAAACTTATGGTTTGCACAACTGGCATGTGAGGCGACGAGTTAAGCAAAAGACGGCCAATGTTGGTTGCGCTCACCATATTCATGTGTTTCAAGCCCAGGGGTTTAATGGTCCAGTCGGTCACGGTCTTTCTCTGCCAAAACTTTTTTGAAAATGGCGGGAAATAAAATATTCACGAATCCAAAGTTGAGAATAGTGTTAATTTCCTTAGGACACTGGACCAAAAAAAAGATGGAGACTGAAGACTGGATATTATTATATCGGATATGATGGCATTAAATATTCCTTATATTTTCTTATGTAAATATGTAAATAAAATGAGAAAAAATATGTCAATACAGGAATTTGCCGTCTAAGACGTCAAGTCGTCATTTGGTGACAAAGACTCTGAGATTATGACACATACATATTTATGCATAGAAACATGTACATATGTTTGCTTTTGGTTTTATTCGAATTCATTCAGGAATTCCTTGTTGACAGCTTGTTTAAAGAGTGTTGCATGCAGGTTAAATGATAAACATTGTATCTGCACATGTGCGTCTATGATTTGGAAGGCTGACGTTGGGAAAATAGAAAGAATTAAAGGATATCGAAAGAGAGAGAGAGAGAGAGAGAATTAATAGGGCGACGAAAGAAATGTGCTATTCTAGGAGACCTTTTTTATTCTTCTTAAATTCACGCTTGAATTCGCGCCATTTTGTCTGACACAATGGCGAGATTGCATATGATTTAGTGAGACGCGCGACGTTCATGCTTCATTAATTACGCATATGCCGTGAATGGCCGCACGCCGGACGCGGTTGAAATAACTGAAGGTTGCCGTGCGGCCAGCTCAACACTTCTGCTGGTGTTGCTTCCATCGGTCTCCACCACAGAAGACCAGAATCTAAAGTTGCCAAAAATTTTATTGGAATGGAAAAGAATTAATGTTGGGCGATGAAAAAAGGAAGAAGCAATTTGACACTCATCGTCAGAACTTGATTCAAAAATTGCATCCTTTGAATTTCTTTAAATTTTAATATGAAATTTTGTGTGCTCTTTCATACTCATTTTCGACAGAAAGTGACAGAAACTATTCGAAAAATACTATAAATAAATGCTCTCTTCCGCTCAAGAGGGATTTGGCTGGCGTAACTGGTGATGCTAAAGGCCAAAAACTCATTCTTGAACTCGCACCTTTGTGCCTGATACATGGAAGATTCAAGGAAGATTAGGATTACGGTTGTGTTTAGTGCTCCTTCATACGCCAACCTGAGAATCCTCATTAGCTCCACCCTATAGGGCTTGACGATGCACATGACGATGAGCGCATCCACGAACGGGAAGAAGGAGACGATCCAGATGGCGTGGTCGCCGTACGCAGAGAAGTCGATGCCGAGCACGGGACAGGAGATGGACAGGCCGCAGGGGCAGTACGTACAGATGAGTGGAACGGCAGTCTGGCAATTGGATAGTATCGGTACTGATATGGACAACGCAGAACTATTGAACTTGTCATTGGAACTGCATAGTTCACCCAAATGATACTATATAAGGGTTTACATAATAGCGTGAATGTGAACTAGGGAGATGACGAACTAAATAGTTCGTCATCTCCTTAGTTCATATCAGTACTATCCAACTGCCAGACTGCCGTTCCACTCATCTGCAAACATATAACAAACCTGTACGCATAGCGCTATGAAGAGCTGCTTCTGCAGCCGACGCGACTTCTCGCTGATGGCGTCTGAGCGAAGGCGGCGGACGATGCAGACGGTGCAGACGGTCATGATCACCATGCAGGCAACCATGATCGAGAGGAAGTAGCTCCATGCTATCAGCGGCCACTTGTTCAGCTTCCCGTCCTCCTGGAGATCCATTTTAATTTGGCAATTAGAGTAGCTTTTCAAGTGTGTGTTTCTTACAATGACGAGTAAGACAGTCATATGGGAGCATACTCTGGCCAAATAGATAACTTTTACATTCAATTTGCAGAACATGCGAAACAATTATCTTGTATTCTCAGCCTAACCTTGTATCTTGCGATCATGACGCTAACTTTGCGTATATCAACGTCGTGCTTTTCCCGATAGATTGGAGCCATTTCTGAATTTTTTCTTTTATAAATTTTATTTCCATTATAATTTTTTTTAATTTTGTTTTTTAGACATAAGAAGAAGCCTCGGACCTTGATATCCAGCTTCCGTGGGATAATATCCGAATTCACAGAAGATAAACCACACGAAGACTTCCGTCCAGAAGATGACGATGAGAACAACAACAAACCAAGGCTTACCAAGGACGGCAAGCTTCGATGGGCTCAATACAAACGAGCTTAACATTTACACGAGCATAAAATTGACGACGGAATCGGCGGGTCCCATCGTATCAAATTATGAACACATGTTTTTTTTCTGGAGAATGCTCATGGAAATTTCTGTTAACCATAAGTAAAAAAAAAGTATACCAGTACTTGAAATTCTCTATGCCCATTTTGGTGAAGAAGTATATTATTTGATTAAAGGAGAACGTGCGAGAGCAAACCACGAGACGGCGAGAGCGCGATAGACGAAGTGGTAGGCGAGAAGGACGAATGCTTGTGAGAACGATGCAGCGTAGAAACTGACAAGCACCTGTAGGGCCAAAAAATGTAATTTTGACCTAGGCAAAGGCCGACGAGCTTCTACATTCATTAAGAGGTGCAAAGATATTTATTAATACTATTATAATTAGATTCAAAAATTATACTAGTGTCCATCGATCGCCCACTTACATGTGATAGATCCCTGCGCATTCCATCAGCACATTTTCCCGATAAGCGAATAAATATTGCTCTTATACTAGTTAAGTTTGCATTTCATTCGAAAACGTTGACATAATATTATTAGCCTTTGCATTCCCGTTTATGAGAAAACATAATAAAAGTATGAGGAAAATAATGAGAGAATGACCAACGCTCTGAAGTGGAGCATGTGCAAACGCGTCAATCTGTGCAGAAAACATTGAGAATGTGTTGGTGGTGATTACAATATGCTGAAATGTTATTAGTTTATTGAAACCAAAGAAATCGATATGGACAAAAGTGATCCAAAATAAATTTTAAAAAAAACTTAAAATTTGAGTTTTTCCTAAGTAACCGGCGAGAGTAAAAATTGCACGAGTGAGTAGTAAGCGTCGCTCGCGGCAAAGGCCATCAGCAGATATTTGTAGCGGCCAATCTCTCGAGACGAGCAGCGATAGGCGCACCAGAAGAGAAGCGAGTTGAAGAGGACGGCGAGGCCTCAAGTTAAAGGAGGGTTTTCACCGAAATCTAATTAATGAAAATAACAAAATTCAACCAAAAGCGAGAAACATGACATCACTTTTAACATTATTAAGAATAATAGAAGAAATGAAAAAAAATAAATCTAACCGAAATTGCCTTTCTCGACGACTCTTATGATTTTCCAGAATGAATCCATTTTTCAATGTCTATAAAACTTTGCCTCTCCATACATAATTTCATAACATTATACATAGATAATATTTTCAACGACGGAAAGCATATCGTTAGATTTGCTTTCCAGGATACAATTTACAATCATTAGCGCGACATTTATGCGAAATGATAAAGGCGGTTTTATTAAAGAAACACGACAAATATGACTCTTTTTTTAACGAAAACATTGATTTATGTTATTGCAACCAAAATTTTGATCGGACTGTGAACTCAAGATCAACTTTTCGAAGCAAATAGGAAGTCAAGATGTGAGAAGAGAATACATGTTGTGCCAAATTTTGTGCTCCACAAGATACAACATTAGAAATATTATACTCAGCCATGTTACAAAATGCTGGGAAAGAAGTTGAGCTTGATTCTGACATTTAAAAAAAAACATTTTTTGTACAGTTTCTCATGCTTCTACACCTCCGCAAAAATGAGGTTTAGGTGATCAACGACTGAAAAAAATAATCATGACAACATTAAACAATGAAAACGAAACTTTTCGAAAGAAAGTCTTGAGATATTTTCTGTCAAGCAATCGAGGACAAATCGAAAGAAAGAAATAATAGCAAAAACTTTTGACTTTAAAACTGAGTATGAACTTTATAATTTTGAGCACACTTCAAGTCATTCCTACAAAGAAAATTTTTTAAATAAAAGTTTCCCAAAACCTTAATAGGGAGGCGTTGGTTAAGCCTGAAAATCCTCAATTTTGAATCTAGCGCAGGTCTGCGTGGTACTCACCTTGAGTCTTGCGGAAAGGCTCTTTTTATATGCGGATTATGATTGCCGTCATTTGCAAGGATAAGATAAGAGACCAAAGAAATCGAAAACAACAAAAAATCCTTTTTTTTCATTAAGTAGAATTCTCAGCAAACTAGGTAAAAACAAATGTTTTAAAGACTTTTTTAAACTCAAGAGTTCCATTCAATATACAACACTACTTCTAGGGAGAGAAGATTCTAACCTTCACTCGATTTCATCTCGACATCCTATGACAACCTTTCTGCTACTTACGCATAAATATTCCTTGTATTCCAGTAGCGAGATCAGAAAGAATGAGTCTTTAAACCAGATTCCAGTATTTTTCGCCTCAACAACAGATAAGGAATATTAAAAAAAAAATTTTTTAGATCATTCGTGTCCAATCAAAAAAACCTCCATTATCATCGAACGAAGTTCGAGCAGTTCAAGAATGAGATTAACGCGTCATAACAAGCTTATTAAAAAACCAATTCCTAGACCCGGGTGCATCTGCACTTTACATAAAGCAATTGGAATTAAGAGGCAAAAGAGAATTTAAGTACATATATGGAGATTTAGTTACAAAATTCGAAAAAGGAAATATAATTGGATCTTTATTCACGAGGATCCAGTTGACGCGTCCAATTGGACCATTAATCCCCCTAGTTTTAAATTTCAAATCTCATTCAGTATACATACATAAGTGCAAATTCCTCGCACATTATAAATTTTTCAATATTCATGCTTCGGCATTGTATAAGTTAAAGCAGACAATATTTATCACTTACATCTCCTAAACAGAGAAAGCGATGATTCACCGCTCCTATATAAAATGAACATGTTTGTACCAAATTCGATTGTCATTTTCCGTGTTCGTGGGTGCAATTGAACGGAAAAAATTTTTGCCTTTTTACCCAACTTTTTGGAGAAAGTTGGCATAAAATATGGGAATAGTATGGCTTCATACAAATCATCCGTTTTTATGCAGTACAAAACTGAACGAAATGTGTACAGAAATGAACTCAAAAAATAATTTATGTAGAACGTTAATGGGATTATGAAAGAAGAAATGTTGGTGTCAAAGAGTTTATTATGACACCAACATTTCATCCTTGAACTTTTCAACTTCGCAAGAAGATTTTTTTATTCGTGCGCGAAGCTCTTATATTCCTTGATCTATACCAAAGGAGACGGAGTCTGACTATTACAATCTTCGATATCTTGGCATTAAATAATCCTTATATCTTCATATGTAGGTAAAATGAAAATAAGAATTAATCGTCAAAGAAGGAATCAGGCGTCTAAGACGTCAAGTCGGCATTTTCTTTTGCATAGACTCTGCGATTATGACACGCATGTGTGCATACAATCCTGTGTACATATGTATATATTTTTCTGTTTGGGTTCAATCGAACTCATTCATCCATTCCGGTTAGGCAGCTTGTTTAAAGATTATGCATATAGATTAAATGATAAAAAATGGCGTATGCACATGTTGAAATAGAATTTGGATGGCAGCAGTATTGTTTTTGAGTTACAGAAGATAAAGCATTCAACTTTTTTGAAGAAAAAAATCAAAGCTAGCGAGCGGAAAAATTGAAAAGACTAAAGGATATTGAAGGAGAACATATGTAAATAAACGTTCATCCAGTTGGGAGTTTTGCACCGCTTGAAGCGTAAGTTTATTAAATACGGTTTTCTTTCGTCGGATATTTCCTTTAGGTGGGATGTTAGCATTAAATACTCCTTTTAGCTACATATCTAAAATTTAAAAAAAGGTGTCATATGTTTGCCCTCGGCTTTAATCAAATTCATTCATTCATTCCTGTTTGCCAGCCTTTTTCAAGATTATACATGCAGAATAAATGATAAAAAAGGTATTATCATATTCATGTTCATACATATACAATTTAGAAGGTTGATTTTAGACAGTTTACTAAATGATAGCGATATAAACGGAATAATATAAAGCGGAAAAGTGTTAAGAATTAAAGGATATCGAAAGAGAAAAAATAATAGGGTGAAGTACATATGTACATATGTACATAGAGATTCTGATGTTGTAAAAGACCTGCCGCGCGTTTAATCTGTCCAAAGTATGAAACATGTTCGGAACGCTTGTTCGCAACATTGGCGTTGTTGTCACAGGCTGAGAACAAGAGGCAGGGCGCTAGAGGCGACGTCTTTTTTTCTCTGCCCTGTGCTATTTCGTTGGTGACGAGCAAAAGCACACCGGAGCAGCTTTTGCTCGCCACAACCTGCGCCTCCATCTTTGCGTTGTCTCTACATTTTCGTGCTTGTTCTGACCAAGTGACCACTTCAGAACTTCGAAACAGGAAGTGCGCACATGCGATAAAGTTATCACAAGCTGGATACATGTTCGGAACCCATGTGTATTAAGATAGGCTGGAACACTGCCAATTCTTTTGTTTCGAACATGTTTCAAACAAGATTGTTTTGAACATGTTTCAAACTTTTGACAGATTAAAGGCGCGGCTGTTTTTTCTAAATGTTTCCTTCGGCTAACTGAAGGAGTCTGAAAATCGTTCAAGTAAAGAACAGAAAGAAGATTAGTGAAGTGTATCAGTAGCATTTTGCATGTAGCCAAAACTTTAAGTTCTCACTCGAAGTTCTCTGAACAAATAAATATCTCAACAACAAGATTCTTCGACCGTTCCCAATGCAATCCTCGCAGGTGGAGTTCAATCCTGAGAAGCTCCTCTTTCATCACATTATTACTCAAAACTTTCGTAATATATGTATGTATTTCCAGGAACGTATCTCATTTAATAACACCCATTCAAGGATGTAGTTTAACACTGAATTTTAGTAACAACGCATCCACTGTGAAACAACTGAAGAGAGCGATGTGCAGAGAAGTCGTCAAATAGCGGAGCGCAGAGAAACAATTAAAAGAAAAGACAATCGGTCTGGTGGAAATAGACGGATACTGTATCATTCCATGTAAGACCACTAGCATTCAAATATACTCCAAAGATGCCAAACACTTGCCAAATTTAAAGAAACAAATCCAAAAATTTGTCAGGAGGGTTATTAGAGCGATAGAGAGAGTAAGAGAGTGGAGAGTTAGAGAGCGAGAGTGGAGGGTTAGAGAGAGAGAGAGAGAGCGAGAGAGAGAGAGAGAGAGCGAGAGAGTATGCATCTAGACGAGACCGGCCTTCCGCCAGGCCGGCAGCGGATCGGCGCGGCGTCCAGTTCGCATGTCCATCGTGAGCAGGACGGGCGCGCCGTGTTCGCAGTTTACCTTAATGAAAGAGTCTCAGTAGGCAAAAAAAATAGTTAGCAAGAAAACTCTCCACAACCAACGTAACTGAAATATTTCCCGCTAATGCCAGTCTGGATGCAGCCCCTTCATGTGTGCTCGCTATATGTATGTCACACTCTCTGTCCCTCCTCTTGTGGTCTCTAGCAATCTCTCGCGCTCTCTCTCTCTCTCTCTTCCCTTCATCTTTCACTCCGCATGTCATCTCTCACAATCTCTCTTCATCTTTCGCTCCTCTTGTCCTCTCTCAGAACCGTTCTCTTTCTCCCCTACTTTCATTCTCTAACCAGCTCGCCATCCATCCCTCGTGGCGGGCTGCCCACTCCAACAACGTTGAATCCAAGGCTGAGAAAGGCGCGATTGTGAAAGACGCGGAGTTGCGATTGTAGCTGTGCGCTGTAGTGATGTGGATACCGCGCTTCTGCGGAAACAAAATGAGGGGCTCGTCTCTACTTCTTAAATCGTTTGAAGAAGAAGAAAAAACTGCTTTCGGTGGAAAATAGGATAAGCGATAGCAAAAAGGAAAAAATATGACAAGGCAAGAAAAAATCTCTTCACGAGATACTCGTCGAAGTCCATGTTGTACATCAGCAGCCCTTCAAACAATTGAAGAACACGGAAGGGTTTCGCAGTGAAGCCAAACTTCTGGAGCAATCTAACTATTCCATCCGGTAAATATGTACCTAACTGCCAAAATAGTTATTGAACTCAAAAAAATGATGAAATAAAATTAGTCTTTGAAAGAGGTCTCCGTCGTGCTGTTTTTTAACATGAAACGTCGTGAAATAAAGATTCAGAAAGTTAGAACGATTGTCATTTATGACTTCAGAATTATAGTCATGTTAAATCTCACGGGTAGTGAAATAGCTGCTGTAGATTTGGGCACCCACCTATTTTGTCTTTAGGGCCTAGAAAATGGGAGATTGTACAGTGGCGCTACATAACGTGCGCATGCGCTCGAAACAATAATTGTTCCGCACCTAGAGACAATAATTCTTCCCCATTTGATTCCTTAAAAGTTGTATATTGAGAAATACATTCTCTTTCGGATAGAGGGCGAGCGCCATCTCGCGAGTCTACTGCTTTATCCATTCTTAAAGCGCAACAGTTGAGAGAGCGGTTTCGAATTTTTTTTCGTATTAGACGCCGTGCGTTTTTATCCAAATGCTATTGAAAATATGCACGAGAACATATCGTCGACATCCTCGAATTAATTCTCGAACCAATGTGCGCGCTTTCCTCGGAGAGAGCGGGAGGAGGCAACTTGACCGCATCGTCCTTCGGGTCGCGGAAGATCAGTTCTCTGCACGCGAATCCAGCAGGGCGACCAGTCTTCTAAATAAGTAGAAAGCTTCGATTATGTTAAGTATGCATACTACATACTACATATGATGGTGTTCTTGATTTCGTTACTTGTACGTGTAGTATTGCGAGGCCGCACTATAGGGCGGAACGAGATGACAAGCTATTTACTTCAGGAAATTGAGTTTAAAAAAACTGGTGAATGATTGAAAACTATGAATTCTGAATAAGTAAATTAATGAAATCGCCTTCTCGATGGCGACGTGTGCAACTGGAAACTCCTTTACGGCGCAAGAGCGTCGGATGACATGTTGCACAGTAGGCAAGCGGTCTTCGCCAGAAACACCCAGAGCCTGCAAGTTGGTTTCCATTCGGACCTCTTTTTTCAAGCTGACATATGTACGACAGAATATGACCAAGTTATTCAATATATCAATCAATTGATTGATTGCTTGATTGATTTATTAATACATTTTTTTGCATTAGCTAAATTCTTCTTTCCAATTTGAGATCGAGTTACCATCGTAATTCTTTTTTTTAGTATGAGTAAAAATTATGGACATTCGAGAAAGAAATGCTTTACCATTTATTCTCGTTTATTGAGCACTACTCAACGTACTGTTAAGTCATGCTATTATTGCTTTTTGATTACAATTCAAAACCTGAATATGTAATTCTAGTCGATCCTAACCTGAACGAGCGGAAATGCGGCTCCGAAGTCAACGAGGAGTTCGTTGATGGCTTCGTCCCTTGCATCCGTCACCTCGACATTCGAACATTTTCATTTTCAAGAAGCATTTATGGGCTTTCTTATGCAATCTAACCTGGCGGAATTCGAAAAGCTTCGGGAGATAAGTGTTCTTCGAAGGATGGCCAGGTTTCGTGTCGGCCGGAGGGACGAAATCGATCTGGAAGAAAAGCGGTATTCCAGTCGAGATTTAAAGGTAGCTAAAAGTTTCTTTCAAACCGCGTCGTTTCCACTGTACGAGGAGACTTTGTGATGTCTGTTATAAGAGAAGGTTCGGTTCTGCCACCAGCGAGGCCAGAACGGAAGGAGGAATCGTCGACCGGCCATGGAAGGGACAAAGACGTCAACTGATGATGAAACTAAAAAACACTATCAATTCACCTTAAGACGTTGGCCAGTTTTATTAGAGTGAAAAAACGAGATATAATAAGATCTTGTCGATAAGAACTCGACACACACACACACAACATAAAAAACTCGTTGGTTATGGTGGAAGAGAAAGAGAGAGAGAGAGAAAGAGAGTGAGAGAGAAAGAGAGAGAGAAACAGAGAGAGAGAGATCGAAAGAGAGCGAGAACGAGAGAGTTATAGTAAGAAATAAAGAGAAAGGAAGAGAGAATGAAAACAAAATTGGGAGTTGGGTTGGCTACAAATTTGCGAATTTTTCTCAAATTGCGTCTCCCTGCAGTTCCTTTTCGCTGAATGAAGAAAAAGAAGGATGGTGATAACGTACGGCCCTGCACACTGTGCCAACAAGATGTTCTATGAGGAGAGCAGATAAGAACAGCAAAGCAGCGCATCGCTCACACGCACCGCGTTCACTAATTGGGGCTAGACTGCTGGCTTTTTCTTGGCAAATATCAAAGCTAAAGCATTGAGATATACATAGCTTTAAAATCAAAAGGAATAAAACATTGGAGCTGCAACATCAATATATGACATACATACACTATATGTATGTATGTAGTATGTACAGTGATGTACAGTCAAATTTCCTGATTTGCAATGCAATGATGCAAACAGCACGCCTCGTTGCTCTTTGTCGGGTAGTCTTATATATTTAGAATCGTCTTGTTTTTCCACATACAGCAGGCCATATTCGAGAATTACATAGGTTGCCATGTTTCGAGTATTAAAATGAAGCTAAAAAAAGAGGCAAAAATTTTGAAATCATATTTCAGCCTTTCCAACTTATTTTTGGAATTATGTGATAGTTGTGCTGTATGTGGAATTTAGATAACTTTTCTATAAAAAAGAATCAATTACATACGTCCAAGGTGTTTGCTATGAGATATTTGTTGCCCGCTGATTTTAACATATCTATTATTTTAAATATAGTATGTATTATTCCGCTTATTTGCCTTCATAGGTCCGATATAACGATATTCGATAGAGAATCATCTCTACAACTCCCTCTTATGAGTAGACAGTGCTTGTTAGCTCGAAAATAAGATGAAAAAAGAAGCGAGAATCACAACGAAACTGAAAGCGGCGGAAGATAAGGTTGAACTTGTCATTGATCACTTCATTTAGCGCACACTTTGATCATCACATTGTACCCACTCCGTTCGCTGTTGTCTACGGAAATTGCGAGTGTCTCAGGGATGTGGAGGGAATTGCAGCAAGGTCGTTCTCTCATTCTTCTATAACGGCAACCTGTGTGCTTTTTGTGAGATGGATATTAAATTGTGTTCTTTGTTCATGCTTCTCTTTTTGGCTTTGACTGAAGGGCATTGGACGAAAAACACTAAATTCTAAAGGATGTTCCGAAGGTACAGGAGGATGAAATCCATCATTTACTCCTGTACCTTCTGCATCTCAGGCCGCATGCATGGATCGCGACCTGGAGGCAGGCATCATGTAACCGCATGTGATAAAATAGCTATTAGACCAAAAAGTTATCACAGAGATGTTCTAGAATAAATATCAGCCATCTATTCACTAAAAACTACCAGAGTACCAAAGAAATAAATCATTTTATCTAGCACGCATAAATGTGCAAAACTGAGAAATTCAAATTATTGATTTTTTTCTTGACCTGTAGTGGATCAATGCAACAAATAATCTGCTACTAATGATCTTACAGTATAAAGAAGCAACCCTGAAAATTTCATTAGCTTTCATAAATGTTGAAGGAAAATATGTGTGAAAAAGCAAAAGTTCACGTTTCTCTGAGCGCCACTGTAGTATGCATAGATTTGGATTGATCAATGTTTCATTAGGAAAGACAATGAAACTAAAAGTCAGCGACCATATCGTGCAGAGGGCGAGTACTAACGTATATCATGCACCTGAACGCACAGCGCGATGAAGAGCTGCTTCTGCATCCGACGCGACTTATCGCTGAGGGCGAAGGAGCGAAGACGGCGTACGATGCAGACGGTCATGATCACCATGCAGGCAACCATGATCGAGAGGAAGTAGCTCCACGCTACTTGTTCAGCTTCCCGCCCTCCTAGATTCATTTTAATTTGGCGATTATAGGAGAAACATAGGAAATTACATATGTATTTGTCTCATTTAATTTGTTTAAAGCTAACGTTGTATCGTCCGATCATGATGCTTACTTTGCGAATATCAACGTCGTGTTTTTCACGATAGATCGGGGCCAATTCTGAAGATGAAACGTATTTTTAATGTTTTAATGTTATCATTACTTTATTATTTTATTTATTGTTTTATAGGTAGAAAAGCTAAGAAGCTTCTGACCTTGATATCCAGCTTCGTGGGATAATAACCGAATTCACAACAGATAAACCACCGGACGACTTCCAGCCAGAAGATGAGGATGAGAAAAAACAACGAACCAAGGCTTCCCAAGGATGGCAAGTTTCGATGGGCTCAATACAAACGAGCAATCAGATAAAAAATACTCCAAATAGTCTTTTCAATATATATTTTTTAACATTCATAACGAAATTATGGCATTATTATCTTATTAGATAAATTAATTGTTGTGGAAAATGGGGGTGCTAATTGAGGTGACGCACGGATCGTCAGGTTGGTGAAACGACAGATACTTATTATATAGTACTCAAAACTAAAAGCAGTTATCTGCCAAAATACTTATTTTTATAAAGCCGGACAATATCAAGTCAATCTTTTAGGCTAAACTTGATACGAAAAAGGAAAGTGTTTTTTTCGGCCTTCAACTGGAAAATACGAGTGCAAGCAAACCACGAAATGGCGAGAGCGCAATAGATGAAGTGGTAGGAGAGCAGGACGAACGCTTGCGAGAACGAAGCGGCAAAGAAGCTCACGAGCACCTTTAAGCGTTAAATGAGCACGATCGTAATTATGTTGCTCATATGAGGTGAGAGATGGTGAAAAAGTATACATGATATTACAGATGTCTTCGCATATTTTTTTATGAGAAAACTTTTCCAGACCACGAGACATTAGAATGTTAAGACTGACGCCCTGAAATGGAGCATGCGCAAACGCGTCAATTTGAGCAGAAAACATTGAGAATGTGTTGGTGGTGAGTATAATCTTCTGAAATGTTGTAAATTTATTGAGGAAAGAAAGTTAAAAATTATCTTGCATTGTTACATATTGACAAAATTAGTTGTTTTTTCCCAATAATAAATCAAACTATTCTGCGATTGTTTGCCTGCTTTTTTTAATTATTCCTTTTTATTTTACAAATTCTACAGTATGCTCACCGGCGAGAGCAGAAACTGTATGAGCGCGAAATAAGCGTCGCTCGCGGCGAAGGCCATCAACAGATATTTGTAGCGGCCAATCTCTCGAGACGAGCAGCGATAGGCGCACCAGAAGAGAAGCGAGTTGAAGAGGACGGCGAGGACTCAAGTTAAAGGAGTCTAGTTTGTTCTTTTGAATTCGAGAGTAGGTAAAGACAACCCTTTCTTTCGCTTTCCGAACAGTCAATAATAACGAGATAACTTGTCGTTGTTGGAATAATTAACATAATAAGACATATGTATCCTCATGAGGAGGCGTTTAGGACATACTTACATGTGTACATACAAATGTACTTAGAGTATTACATGAGTACGGAATTTGTAATTGTTGTTTCGAGACCACGTTTGATAATCTAATTAAAGAAAAACAAATGAGCAAATAAAATCAAACCAAAATTGGCGCTCTCGACGACTCCAATGACTTTCCAGAATGAGTCCATGCTGAGACTTTGATCAAATTTTGTCGCTTCATGCACTCTTTGGCGATATTTCTAGCATTAAATACGTATTGTAAGACAATCGATGCGGGTGATATTCGACTAAAGAAAGCGGAGCCCGTCCTCGTCTCTTATAACCCCCAAAGATTAAAATAATAAGGGCGACAAAGAAACCATCGATGCGTGGTGATAGTGGATGAGTGTTATCTAATTCTGTCTGATGAGATAGAATGAATAGACGGATTATTCTTGCGATTCAATATAAAAAAACATAAAGCTTAGGCAAAATTGCTGAGAACTCATGAAGCCGCTAACTCACAATCTACTTTACCCTCAATTGCATTGAATTGATAAAATCCATGAGATTAATGGAGAAACTGACATCCGATTTTAGTCATCAATTTCTACTTCCCTTCGCAATACTTAAGTTCTAGCTTGCAGATTATGTTCACAATCGGCGGTAAAATATAACAAATATTTTTAATAATGTACGCAAAATGTGCATATCAGATGATGCCAACAAAAACATTTGGCCTCCTTTTCCTAATTTTTTGTTCCTCATCTTTAGAAATGACAAATGTTATATTTTTTAAACCGGCTAAACGAAAAATGGAGGGGAAAAGTTTTTTTAGCTGACATCATCTTTCATTTATGTGTTGAATCTTTTTCACTCTATTAAGAAGGGGATAGAAGATTAGTATTCTGATGTGAAAGACATGGTTAACATGGTGAGTCATTCTTATCTGCTCTCGAGACAGCGGATTTGGTTTTATTTTGCATTTCTTAAATGGAGATGTAAAATTCAACGTTTTTTTTTACAAATGCAGTGTGCATATTAGTTGGATATAAAAAAAAACTTTAAAAATGAGTAGCAAAGGGGAAGAAAATACATCGAATTTCCGTTTTGTCACAAATTTTTCTTATCGTATTCACCGCATCAATAACAAAAATAATAGTTTGAATAGTTATGGCAAACGGAACAAGCGTAAACAAAGGGACAGTGTGTTCACATTTCTTTTACTCTTTCTAAATAGCTGCTACATAGATAAATACATACCGTATTTTCTCTATTAGTACCCCGCTCTGAAAATCCCATTGAAAAAATAGAACCCCTCCCTCTAATAGAACCCCTCTTTCTAATAGTGCCCCCCTCTCACAAGGGTATTGAAAAATAGAACCCCCGGGGGTACTAATAGAGAAAATACGGTACGTGCATTCGTATTCACAAGCCGTTGAAGCCTTCTTAAGAAGATTGCATTATGAAAAGAAAAGAAGATTGCAGAAAAATTTACTCTAAATTTGTCAAATAATTTTTCTGTTTCTTTAAATGAGCAAAGTTAAAAGTACTCGATATCAAGTTTCCATGCTATTATAGCAACGTCTGTTTAACTCGCATGCTCTCAAACGAAAAGACTAAAATTCAACAGTGAGTTTCTTGGTTCCTTCAATTCTGTACTAGGCAGATATGGAAGAATTCACAACAGTGGTGAAGGAGAGCTCCGCCTGGATGACCGCTTCTTTCTTTCGACGGCAACAGGCGAGCAGCGTGAGCTGGCGCGGAATGGATATCTGTGACAATGAGGAGGGTTTGTGACGATTTTTTAGGCACCGTACTTTTCATACCGGGTTGTTACGATTTTTTAGGCACCGTATTTTTCATACCGGGTTGTTGCGATTTTTTAGGCACCGTATTTTTCATACCGGGTTGGTGCGATTTTGTAGGCACCGTACATATTTTATAAATAAAGGCCGCTCTTGACGAAAGTGTAACTAACCAAGTAGTAGTATCTTAAAATGGAATGAACTGATGCGAGTAGATCCACGTTCATAAAACGCTATGTTAATTATTCAATGAACTGCTCCTTTAAAATGGAATGCACCTGATCACGTAGACACTTGACTAGGCTGATGACGACGATTGGATCGGTGATTTGGAAGATGATGGTAAATCGGACGAGGAGTGCGCCGCCATTGCCGAGGTCGATTCCTGTTTAAAATAATTTTACTTATAAAAAATATTTTATTAAACTATTACTCGTCATTATTAGATGGAATTTTCGTAAACATTTTTTCGTAAACTGTTGATTTATTTAGTTAACTCAATTTTCGCCAAAAATTGTAAGCTTAACAAACCGGTGATCGGAGAGAGGAAAATCATCATAATCGGTAAGTAAGAGAACACGATGGGAATTAGAGTCTGGAACAGAAGAAAATCGGATGACTTCTAAAAGTGGTAATGGAGAAATAAGGAGTTATTTTTTCATCAAATTAAAGTGCCACTTCTTTCGATCTTTGTCGCTCATTTCGCATTCAATGTTAATATGTAATCTTCAAGATACGATAGGATAGCCAGGAATATTCTAGGAATCTTTTTTTTTCTAAAATATAATAAACATCTATCGCGGTTTTAATTTTGTTGTAATTAATTTTTTGGATAACGTAGCCAAAACTCAATCTTGAATTCTCAGCCTTTTCCTGACACAAGAGCGAGAGAGCATGTGATTAAGAGAGAAGCGGCAGCAAAGGTGAGGTAAATTTAAATATGTATATTGCAAAGGTTGAGTTTCGTGCTCGTCTTATATGTATGTACATGCCTGCATGATGAGCGCGAGGAAGAGCTGGCGGTGCAAGTCGCGAGTGCGCGCTGACATTGCGATCGTCTTGAAGGCACGACGGATGCGAGAGATGCAGAAGATGATCATCATGGCGGTAGCTGTGCGATAAGAAGGCACAATAATGGAGTGAGAGAGTGCGAGACAGCGATAAAAGTAACAACAGTGTGAGAGAGAGAGCGAGAAAAGCAGAGATAGACATAAATAATAGACAGAGAGAGAAGCTGGATAATACCAAGAGATAGAGAGAGAGTAGCAAGAGAGAAAATTAGAAAGAGAGTGAGAGAGAGAGAGAGAAAACAAGGAGAGAGAGCAAGAGATAGAGAAAATAAAAGACTGAGAGAAATGCTAGATACCAAGAGATGGAGATAGAGAGAGAAAGAGTATCAAGAGAGAAACAAGAGAGAGAGAGAGAGAGAGAGAGAGAGAGAGCAAAGCAAGAGACCGAGAAAGAAAGAATAAAAAAAACAGAGAGGAAGAGAGAGCAATTGAGTGAAGAAAGAGACAGAATGTACCAAGCACGAGCGACGTCCAAATCAAGCTCGCTTGGACATGAGGAACGTTCCAGTCGTAGCCACCCTTATCATTCGGCATTAAAAGAAATCAAGAAATATTAAGAGCTCATATTGTCAGTGAATCACTAAATTAAGGAGCAAAAAACTCACGCTTGAATTCGCGCCTCTTTGCCTGACACAATGGAGAACGTGTTTTAGAGAGAATTTTTTTTACAATGGTCAGGAGGAAAATTCTAATCAATTATGGTTGAGTATCGTGCTCCTTTGAAAATGAATGATCAATAGAATTACGTACTAGGTAATCCGACTTGAACAACTCTTCAGAAATAATCACAAACTGGCCAGCAAAACGATAGCAAAGTACCATTGTCGCTTAGGATCCAGTTCGTAGAGTGCGTAGAGTGGAAGTCGACCAAGCAACTGCATGAAAGCATCCTTGTATTCATTTTGTTGTTTTGCTTATTCAGTAACATTGAATTAGAAAAATTTTAATTAAAAAAATTAATAAATAAAAGTTTTAAAGGAAGACATATCGATTTTAGCTTGATTTTCACGTTATAATAATTATTTTATTTTTTTATTATAATTTTTATAATTTTTTTTTTACGATTTTGCAGATTATCTCAAATTCGATAATTAAACAGCAAGAAACCTCAAGCTTTTGCAGCGAATTACAACATCTATCGGCCATGTTATGAATTGCGTGAACTAGCAATCGAGAGAGTGAGAGAACAGTTCTAAGAGTTCTCTTTTTTACTGACGCTTTTATTACTTTATATTGGTGATGCTATCATTGATATCAAATACATTGTGATAAAGCTATTGTTGTAATCTCATTCTTTCTCTTTCTCTCTCCTGTTATACTCCCTTCAGTTATCTCATCTCTCTCTCTCTCCCGCTCTCTCTCTCCCGCTCTCTCTCTCCCTCTCGTTCTCTCTCTTCTCTCTCTCTCTCTCTCGTAATCGACACGCTTCTCCTATTATGGCCTTGATAAGGAATCGCTCAAATTAGGCGAGCCAGAAGCTGCCAGTCATAGAATATTACGCTTGATAAGGTTTGTGAGACTTTTAGCCCCCCACCCCGGAAACATTATTTCTGCTCGTTCACCATACACTTTTTTTCTTAAAAAAACACACACACACACAAACTCTCGCAAGGAAACAAACAGATGAGGAGAAGGAGGAGATAGAAACGGCTATCATATTTAACGTGATAAGCGATGGAGATACAACTAGTCAGAGAGAGAGAGAGTGTGTGAGAGAGGTAGAGGGGGAGAGAAAGAGAGAGAGTGGGGTGAGAGAAAGAGAACGAGTAACAGAGTGGATGAAAGAAAGAGAGAGAGAGAGAGAGAGAGAGAGAGAAGACAAAAAATGGAAAAAGAGCGATTCATTTCCTTGAGCTCTCGTGAAGTAAGCGAAGGCTAATTCATACGACTTTCATGCGATCAATAGAAAGTGTGAGAGAGATGAGAGAAAGTGAATGAGTAAAAGAGAGAGAGAGAGAGAGAGAGAGAGAGAGGGAGGGAGAGATGGAAAAGAAAGAGGGAGAGAGATAAAGAAAAAGAGAGAGAGATAAAGATACGAAATCATGATCCACCTATCCGACAAAATAAAAAAACAAGTGCAAGTCACATCCGTGATTCTCCTCAAAAATGGCTTAAATGTTCCAATCAGCGCGAATTAAATATCTCATTGCAGACACCTTGGACCATCTTGATTCTGTTTTCATTGAAAAGGAAACGAAATTCCTCATTAGCACAAATATTATCTCATTCAAAATGTAAGTTGGAAAGGAATAACATGACTTTGAACTTTTGGTATGGCACCATGCTCTAATCTTTGAGCTTTATTTTAACCCTCTAAAGATGGTCACTGTGCCCTCAATCATAGTGTGCTGGATGTTGGTAGGCGTATTAATGCATTAATAAGTAGGTGTTGATATACATTTAGTAATCGTTTCTCTCCCTCTCTCTCTTTCTCTCACTGCCTCACTCGCGCGCTCTCTCTCTCACCCTCTTTCTCTCTGCTTCTCTCGTACTCTCTCAATCTCATATGAAAATTGCATTGCCTGCTCATTGTCAGTCCATTTCACTCAATTTATCACGACGCTTTCCTTTCGCTTTCTTTCTAGGGTTTCGCTCTCCTTCCATTTCTTTCTCTCTCTCGCGCTTTCTCTCTCTCTCTCGATCTGCCTTTCTATCTCTATCTTTCTTTCGCTCTCTCCCCCCTCTCTCACTTTCTCTCTGCTCTGCGGCAGTAGCTGGTTTGCTATGGGAGGGAAAGGAGGATGCTGCTCTATCCGCTATCACAAGTAAAAAAGGAAATGGAATAAGTAGGCGAGATTTTTTCCTTTGAAGAAAAGTGCAAGCAGATTCAAAAATTAAATAATATATTTATTAAATTTTTATTGCTATTTTAAAGCCCAAAAATTTAAAAATCAATTATAATATTTGTACTGACAACAATTCATACGGACTCGTAAAAAGGTGGCGAAGAATTTTTGAATCTATAACTTTTTCCTCGCTTCCCTCCGTACCAGGGATGTATCGGAATAAAAAATTTCATAACGGAATTCGGAATTCGGAAGGCCCCCTTTCATAACGGAATTCGGAAATCGGAATTCGGAAGAGAAAAAAGGTCGGAATTCGGATCGCCAAGCATGATAATTCCATTCTCCTCGCCAGTCTTGCTGCTCCGTTACGAACGGAGTCCGCTCTCACCTCTCTCCCTACGGCATCTCTCTGGGAAACGTCAGCTGCCATCAGCACCCGCCCAACAAGGCCGAAGAGTCAGACGAAATCATGACTTTTGGAGGGGTCTGTATCTCGGGCCCCAGGGGTCCTAGAGATCTAATCCTTTTGATCGAGTTCCGTATTGTGCCTTGGCCCAAACCACTAACCGTTCTACTTTAGACGCGATAACTTTATCATTTCAGTTTATGTCAGCACTTTATATGTTGTGAAGTTTGGAAATTTATTTCAGTTTTTCCAAAATGCGCTTCCCACAAGGTCTCCTATTATGAAAGATCCGCAAAACATTTCATTGTAATTTCGCAAGACTCAAAACGAAAACTTCATTAACATTTGGTCAAACCATCGTCAGTTTTCTCAGGGCTGGCTTCAGTTTTCTTCTTAGATTAATACATAAAATGTGCACGGCTCATGGTGAGCTACAAAATTCCGAAAAAATTCCGAAGAAATGGCTTTCATAACGGAATTCGGAATTCGGAAGGCTCCCTTTCATAACGGAATTCGGAAATCGGAATTCGGAAGGGAAAAAAGGTTGGAATTCGGAATTCCGATACACCCCTGCTCCGTACTTCTTGACTTTATCTCTTTATTACCATGACTTATCTTATGTACATAAGTCTATGACAAAGTAAAAGTAGAGCACGACAACTATTGCTAATGAATTTACTATGAAAGTGTGCAGTCTCTTTCTATCTAAACGCACCATTATCTTTCTTTATTCTACCACGCTCCCGGAGGCGTCTTTGCGCAGTGCGCGGTAAAGCCATCGGGCAGTGGTGCGCCGCCGAACAACGGCGTCCAGACTGCCATGAAACAGGCGTAGAGGCTTGTGTCAAATATGTCGTTGATGAACTTGTTGGAAAAAGGGGCCACACATTCGAGTCGCTTCAAAGCTGACACCTTAAGGAAAAGCACTGAAAACCAGTAGCTTTTGAGTGCCTGCACTCATATGCACATGAATACGAGGATTCGACTAGAAAAAATTCACAGTAAAATTCATATAAACAGTGAGTCTATATCGACGTGCAGATCCCAGCATTCATTAACTCTACAGTGCACAGTTTCCCGACAGGAGGCACCACGCAACCTAGAGAGAGAAATGGCGTTGTTATCAAAGTTTTTTTGTTATTTTTTTTAGATATTAAAATTTTCAAACAAAATACTCTGAAATTACAAAAGTTATGACATTAATTGATCTCCGCCAACTTTTCTTGCAGAAGACCGTGGCGGTTGCGGCAGGGAAGACCTTAGTAACGTCACTCGTGTCCTCGTAAGTGACTCCGTCCGCCTTGCAACGAAGACTTTCATTCGAGATGGTAATGCTCATGTCTTCCTGAAGAAGCATGAGCATGTCAATGTATTAATCATGTCTCAGCTTTATGTGTGTCTAACATAAAATTGCCTGGTATCAAAAAAATCTCGTTCGTAAAATAATTTAAAAGGATCCCTTTACTATGGGGGGGAGGCATCAACAAACCTGCGACTAGGAGGGGAATTAACAGATCTATAGCTAAGAAGGATGAGCAGACTTTTGAATGAACCATGCACCGAATCATTCTACAGTAGTACATTAGGACCGTTTTCAACGTGCGCCCTGCAATATTTGGCCCTTCTTCGGCTTAGAGAGCGTGTGAAATAGGAGGGTTGTCAGAGAAAAAAATGGTTCAAGCTAGTTTGAAGTATGTTTTATAGTAATATGAATAATAAAACCAACGGCTCCGTTAAACGAATGTGGAAGAAGGGGGGGGGGGGAGGGGGGCGTATCAACCGACCTTCATAGCGATCATTTGGCTGCCCGCCGCACAAGTCGCAGTCGCACAGGTGGCTTGCGTTGTCACGAGCAGCTTATCATCGTTGCACGTGGACTCTTGAGGGCACTAAAGACATATTTAAAGCCATTTTTATTAACTTTAAAAAAAATTGCTTTAATTATGTCTAGTAAAGCAAAAGAAAAGCTCTAAACTTTTAAATCTTTTTTATTTTTATTTTATTTTTCGGCTTGTTACGCTATCCATTCCAATTCGCCAGATCGCCTACTCTCTCCTTCTCTCTCTCTCTCCCTCTCTCTTGTCATCTCTCTTTCTCCTACGCTCACCCTCTCTCTCTCTCTCTCTCTCTCTCTCTTGTTATCCCTCTTTCTCCTACTCTCTCCATCTCTCTCTCACTCTCTCTTGTTATCTCTCTTTCCCTACTCTCTCCCCCTCTCTCCCTCTCTCTTGTTATCTCTCTTTATCCTACTCTCTCCCTCTCGCTCGCTCTCTCTTATTACTCTCTTTCTCCTACTCTCTCCCTCAATCTCTCTGTCTTTCGCGGCTTCGACAAAGAATTACTACAATCTTCGGTTAAAGCGCGAGTGCTTGAACAAAAATAAAGAATGGGGTAAATTATAATAATAATAAATTACATAAACTAATTTTGAAAAAAACTTGAAATAAAAATAAATTTCCACCAACCGTATCCGGCGCCATGTACTTTGGCGCGACGCAGTTCATACAGAGATTCGGCGCGGTGGTCGTCCTTGTTGTTGACGACATCGTGGTCGACGTCGTAGACGTCGTTGTGGAGTTCGTGGTTGAGGTAGTCGGGGGCTCCGTCGTCGTGGTGGTGAGTGCTGTTGTGGTGGTTGTCAGGGTCGGAGGTCCTGAACTCACAATCGGTGCTATGTTGTCTACTAATGATCATTTTGAAATAAAGCTCAATGTATTATATTTATTTATCCTATATGAAAATAATATTTCGATGTGATGGCACAAAATATAAAAGTGACGTTTGTTTTAAGCATTAAAAAAATGCGAAAAACGAAAGGAAATGCAAATATATAATAAATATACAAAAAACCCCAAGAAATTTGAGGCTCATTTTATGCCCAAGTGGACAGTTCAAAGTCGACATTTACATGAACAAAAATAGCTTGTTCGAATTACATAATAAGTTGGACAAAACGTACTAGTAACCAACTTGTCAAAACGGGGTCTGTGGGAACATGCAAGCATGGCCATGGGGCGCGAATGTCGCGAAGAGGCAGAGGAAGAAGACAGAGGAGAGCGACTTCGTCATCTTCCTGTTTCTCTATTTTCGCCCTTGCGCAGAGTGCAAACGCGTTCAGTGAAGCGAATTGACTTTTATACTGGCAAAAGTGCCGGAGGGGGCGGGAGAACAGATTGATTAAGGGGACGTCAATTTTCTCTCACCAAATGAAAGCATCTTATTTTTCTAGATAGAGAGAGAGAGAGAAGGAGAGCGAGATAGATGAAACCTCTGTAGCTCGAGTCCTCATCTTTCGGCGTAAATGAGAATAATAGAAAAGCAAATAGTCTCTGATATTCGTTCGACTAAATAAAATTCCTTGCAAATAATGTGTAAAAAATTAGTGCTCAAACTACCGTGAGCTGCCATTTGAGTAGTAAAGTCATGGAAACGACGTTTCCAAACCATGAACATTTTTTAAAGAGTATCCTTTTAAACACTTAAAAGCTGTGTAAGAATGTGATGTCCTTTACCAGACTTTGGACGAGCTAAACTGAATTTGACCATAGTTTGCGCAGTAGGGAAAGGAGGAAAAAACAGAGGTTTCCGTGTTTCGCGCTTCCTCTTCCTCATTCATTGATTACATGGAAATGCTGGTTTCGTATTTCTTCAAGTTGAAAGGACATATCGGCGAAGGAGCACATTTTCATCCTGAAATTATCAATTTAGTGAAAGTATAAAGGAATTTTTATTTACAATCTTTGAAATTTTATTTATATTTTATATTTGCCAAGACGTGCAGTGTGGCCGGATGGTCTAGGGATATGATTCTCGCTTCGGGTGAGAGAGGTCCCGGGTTCGAATCCCGGTTCGGCCCATATTTTTCGATTTAGTCATACTATTTACCTTAACTGGTTACATTGTAACAGTCTCTGTGTTTCAACTCCTTTTCGGTATTCATTTTATATTTGTATACCACATGACATTGCATCCTTGTTTTATCACATCTCTAATGAGAGTCTACTAACCATGACTGTTGTTGCATGATATTCAAAAAAAATATAAATAAAGAGATTAATGAATGTCAGTTATGATCGGAAAGCGAGAGCGCCGATTATAATTGACATGGATGAAATGGATGCAAAATGGTATTCCGATGCGGGGAATCGAACCCCGGCCTTGCATGTGAGAGACGCAAATCATAACCACTAGACTACATCGGATACGACAGAAGAAATTTCCTCCCTTTCCTATAGAACGCTGCTTGCAAGTAATTAGCGCATCGCATGCAATGATGACTCTTTTCGAAGCAAGCGTTTTCCCCCTACATTTTATGAATATTGCTTGAGTATGGCAACGCGTTCGATTTTCATTTCTCCGTTTAGATTTAACAATTTAGTGAAGGTATAAATTAATTTTTATTTACGATCTTTGAAATTTATTTATATTTTATATTTGCCAAGACATGCAGATGGTCTAGGGGTATGATTCTCGCTTCGGGTGCGAGAGGTCCCGGGTTCGAATCCCGGTTCGGCCCATATTTTTTCGATTTAGTCATACTATTTACCTTTACTGCTAACATCAGTCTCTGTGTTTCAACTTGTTTTCGGTATTCATTTTATATTTGTATACCGCATGACATTGCATCCTTGTTTTATCGCATCTCTAATGAGAGTCTACTAAACATGACTGTTGTTGCATGATACAGTTCTGGCCAAAAGGTTATCATATTTTGGTTTTTCCTGCATAACTCTTTTCAAAGTAGACGAAAGTTTATGAAACTTTCAGGGTTTCTTCCTTATAATGACAGACTTTAATTAGCAGAATATTGGTTTAATTGATGCACTATTGATTGAGAACAAAAATCAATAACTCAAATCACCTGATTGTGCATTTCGGAGTAATGGTCGAAATAATTTATTTCTTTGAAAATCGGGAAGTCTTTATTGGAACTTTATGTTAGTTGCGTTGTGGAACATCCCGGCCATAACTTTTTGGTCTAATCTCGAATTATTCAAATGCTTTTACATGCTAGCTGTCTCCAGTGCGCTGTTAATACACTCGGCCAGAGATTCAGAAGGTGCAAGTGAATAAAATCGACCATTTACAACTGTGCGTATAGTAATAATGACCTTTATATATTCGCAGGTTATTATTGAACTTATTCAGATGGTTTGTTGAGCTGTGGAAATTAGATGCAATTTATTTGAGTGCATTTTGAACAGCGCGGCCAACTTTCGACCGTTGCTTAGAAGTGCTCAAAGTTGTGTTCTACGGGAGTTCAACTTTCAAAAACGCTTTTGCATCTGTCTAATGATATCTGATAGGCTTTTCAATATTCAGCAGCCTTATTTTATTCCTGGCTTCATGAGACTACAAGGAACTGTAGATCTTTTTAATGTAACCCTGTCATAGTGTAACGGTTTAGTATGTGAAAGCTGTCTGTTCTAGATCAATGACAACATTAAAATTTACTTTTTTGGGATTTGCTGAGCGCTCTTCTGCTCCGAATAAAGTTATTTTTGACTCGATCTTTATTTATTCGGGTTTAATTTCCTGCCTTGTAGGATACCATACTATTCTGTCCCTGGTGCACCTTCAAACGATCTACAGTTCCTTTTGGTCTCATGAAGATAGGAATGAAATAGGGCTACTGAATATGGAAAAGCCTATCAGCTATCACTACATAGAGGCAAAAGCGTTTTTGGAAGGCGGACTCCTGCAGAACACCACTTTGAGCACTTCTGTGTAGCGCTCGAAAGTTGTCCGCGGTATTCAAAATGCACTCAAATAAAGTGCATATAATTTCCACAGCTCAACAATCTATCTGAATTAGTTCAATAATAACCAGTGAATATATAAAAGTCATTATTACTATACGCATAGTGGTAAATGGTCGATTTTATTCACTTGCACCTTCTGAATGTTTGGCCAAGTGCATTAACCGCGCACTGGAGGCAGCTAGCATGTAAAAGCATTTGAATAATTCGCGATTAGACCAAAACGTTATGGCCAGGATGTTCCACAACGCAACTAACATAAAGTTCCAATAAAAACTTCCCGATTTTCAAAGAAATAAATTATTTCGACCATTAAGCCTAAATGCACAATCAGGTAATTTGAGTTATTGATTTTTGTTCTCAATCAATAGTGTATCAATTAAACCAATATTCTGTTAATTAAAGTCTGTCATTATAAGGAGGAAACACTGAAAGTTTCATAAACTTTCCTCTACTTTGAAAAAAGTTATGCAGGAAAAACCCAAATATGATAACCTTCTGGCCAGTACTGTATTCAAAAAGATATGTAAATAAAGAGATTACTGAATTTATTTATGTCAGTAATGATCGGAAACCAAGAGTGTCGATCATAATTGACATGTTATTCAGATGCGGGGAATCGAACCCCGGCCTTGCATGTGAGAGACGCAAATCATAACCAATAGACTACATAGGATACGACAGATGAAATTTCCTCCCTTTCCTAAAGAAAGCTGCATGCAAGTAATTAGCGTATCGCATGCAATGATGATTCTTTTCGAACCAAGCGTTTTCCCCCTATATTTTATGAATATTACATGCGTATGGCAACGCGTTCGATTTTTACTTCTCCGTTTAGATGTAACAATTTAGTGAAAGTATAAAGGAATTTTTATTTACAATCTTTGAAATTTTATTTATATTTTATATTTGCCAAGACAACCTGCGTGGCCGGATGGTCTAGGGGATTCTCGCTTTTGGTGAGAGAGGTCCCGGGTTCGAATCCCGGTTCGGCCCATATTTTTCGATTTAGTCATACTATTTACCTTAACTGCTTACATTGTAACAGTCTCTGTGTTTCAACTCGTTTTCGGTATTCATTTTATATTTGTATACCGCATGACTTTGCATCCTTGTTTTATCACATCTCTAATGAGAGTCTACAAACCATGACTGTTGTTGCATGATATTCAAAAAATATATAAATAAAGAGATTAATGAATGTCAGTTATGATCGGAAAGCGAGAGTGCCGATTATAATTGACGTGGATGAAATGGATGCAAAATGGTATTCCGATGCGGGGAATCGAACCCCGGCCTTGCATGTGAGAGACGCAAATCATAACCGCTAGACTACATCGGATACGACAGAAGAAATTTCCTCCCTTTCCTAAAGAAAGCTGCATGCAAGTAATTAGGGTATCGCATGCAATGATGATTCTTTTCGAAGCAAGCGTTTTCCCCCTATATTTTATGAATATTACATGCGTATGGCAACGCGTTCGATTTTTACTTCTCCGTTTAGATTTAACAATTTAGTGAAAGTATAAAGGAATTTTTATTTACAATCTTTGAAATTTTATTTATATTTTATATTTGCCAAGACAACCTGCGTGGCCGGATGGTCTAGGGGTATGATTCTCGCTTCGGGTGCGAGAGGTCCCCGGTTCGGCCCATATTTTTTCGATTTAGTCATACTATTTACCTTTACTGCTAACATCAGTCTCTGTGTTTCAACTCGTTTTCGGTATTCATTTTATATTTGTATACCACATGACATTGCATCCTTGTTTTATCGCATCTCTAATGAGAGTCTACTAACCATGACTGTTGTTGCATGATATTCAAAAAAAATATAAATAAAGAGATTAATGAATGTCAGTTATGATCGGAAAGCGAGAGTGCCGATTATAATTGACATGGATGAAATGGATGCAAAATGGTATTCCGATGCGGGGAATCGAACCCCGGCCTTGCATGTGAGAGACGCAAATCATAACCACTAGACTACATCGGATACGACAGAAGAAATTTCCTCCCTTTCCTATAGAAGTAATTAGCGCATCGCATGCAATGATGACTCTTTTCGATGCAAGCGTTTTCCCCCTACATTTTATGAATATTACATGCGTATGGCAACGCGTTCGATTTTTATTTCTCCGTTTAGATTTAACAATTTAGTGAAGGTATAAATTAATTTTTATTTACAATCTTTGAAATTTTATTTATATTTTATATTTGCCAAGACGTGCAGTGTGGCCGGATGGTCTAGGGGTATGATTCTCGCTTCGGGTGCGAGAGGTCCCGGGTTCGAATCCCGGTTCGGCCCATATTTTTTCGATTTAGTCATACTATTTACCTTTACTGCTAATATCAGTCTCTGTGTTTCAACTCGTTTTCGGTATTCATTTTATATTTGTATACCGCATGACAATCGCGTTGCTCGCTTACACGGCTGGCACTCGTCGGCCCGGCAAGCGCACTCTTCCGGCGGTGACGGAGGAGATGGAGCACGACGACTCCCCCGGAGACGAAGCAACCGAAGCGAAGCGAGCTGACAACAAGCACACTCCGCCGCCGCCCAGCTCCGAATCTCAGTTTCCCCCTTCCACCCCCTCTCACTGAGATGCAAGCATCCGGGATAACCAATCTGAAAATAATCTTAGCAAACCAAATTTGCTTTTATTTCCTGATCCGTGCCTCCCATCTCCTCATAGTTCTCAGATTCGCTGTTTTCATGCGAATTTTAGATCTATCGTATCCAAGCTTGATGTTCTGAACTTTTTTCTTTCAATTCATACAGTTGACGTGCTTGCTATATCAGAGACATGGGCGTCCCCAGATCGGTTACAAGATGTCTCGTTATCTCTTAATGGTAGATACCAGGTTTTTCGAACAGATCGTGACTCGCCCAACCCAGGTGGTGGAGTAGCCATTCTTGTCTCTGCTCATCTCCCCGCCTTTGTCCTCTCTACCCGCTCCTTCTCTCCTTTCTGCCAACTATTGGCGGTCTCTATAGCAGCCTCTCACCGATCTAGAAAAACCACTACATTTGTTGCTGTCTATCGCAGTCCTAGTTGTTCAAATGAATTCTTCTCTGAGTGTCTAGAGCATATTGGGGCGCTTTTTTCGGACAGTAGTGATCCCTTTCTTATGTGTGGTGATTTTAACTGTCATGAAATTGTCTGGTCAAACTCCACTCTAGTATCTCCTCTCTCACCGACTCATCCATCTGCCCAGCTCCTCTCATTTTCCATAGGTGCCAACCTTAAACAGCATGTTGCCGCCCCCACCCGTCAAGGTCATATCCTTGACCTGGTTTTCTCGAACGATCCATCCCTTTTGTCTGATTGTGAAGTGATACCCCCTCTCCCTTCCTTTGATCATTCCCTTGTAAAATTTAATATCTGCTTCCCTTCGTCTGTTCTTCCTGAAATCGTTATTCCCAACTATAGAAAAGCCAATTTTGAGCTAGCCTCGTCTCTCATTTCTTCTTATGACTGGAATTCTGTATTTTCTAATTATACTGATCCTGATGCACTCTACGATTTATTCCTCTCAATTATTCATGATATCATCTCTATTACAGTTCCCACATTTAAATTAAGAGCAAAACGTGTCAGGTATCCTTCTCTAATTCTTAAATTGTTGCAAAAATGTAGAAAACAATATAGAATGTCCCCTATTCATGGATTTCAGCCCTTTTTTCGTTCCTCAGCTAAACTTAGACGAACCATTCGAGCCTTCCAGCGCGGACAAGAGAAGCGCGCTGTCACCTCTGTATCCCCACGCTCCTTCTTCAACTTTGTAAACGGCCGATTGAAGCCAAAACCTGCTATTGGAGTCATTAATGATAGTACCACAGGCCGTTCACTTATAGAAAACTCCGAAAAAGCCTCATGTTTTGCCAATGTTTTTAAATCTTCCTTCTCTGCCTCTCCTACATTCATGCCTCCTTTCCCTCCTAGAACTTCTGCTAGAATTGATTTTATTAATTTCTTGTCGTCTGATGTCCATAATATGCTTCGAAATCTGCCCTCTCGTAACTCGTGTACTCCTGATAGTATTCCATATGCATTTCTAAAAGGCACTTCAATCGCCATTTCTATACCTCTGACCATTCTCTTTAAACGCTTTCTTCTTTATGGAACTTGCCCATCTCTGTGGAAAATTGCATATGTTAAGCCAATCTATAAACGACAAGGTAACTCTAGCGGCCCAGTAATTATAGACCCATCTCTCTTACATCCGGAATCTCTAAGACATTCGAGCGTCTAGTATGCAGACAGTTATTCTCTTATTTAGACGAGAACCGCCTCCTTTCTCCTTCTCAGCATGGTTTCCGGAGTAAAATGTCTTGCGCTTCTGCTCTCCTTTCCTCTCTCTCCGCCTGGCAATCGGCTGTTGATTCCTCCTCTTATGTTTCTGCCCTATATGTTGATTACTCTAAGGCTTTTGACAGCGTTCCCATTGATCTTCTCATCCTTAAGCTCTCCAGTTATGGTATCTCCGGTTCTCTTCTTCGTTGGCTTTCCTCGTTTCTTCGTGGTAGATTACAACGCGTTATAGTTGATGGCGAATTATCGGAAGAGTATCCAGTCCTTTCTGGGGTACCACAAGGTAGTGTATGCGGTCCTCTTATGTACTTAATCAACATAAATGATCTGCCTGATTGTCTACCAATTGGTTCATTCTGTTCTTTATATGCTGATGATGCCAAACTCTATACAATTGCAGACACCGTTCTTCTTCAGCGCGCCCTCGAATGCCTCGATCAGTGGTGGTCAACATGGGGACTCCGCATCAACCTGAAGAAGACGATGTTCATGCCCGTTGGCCCTGCCCATCCCCCCTTCCAACCAATCCTACACTCCTCTCCAGTACCCCTTACGAATTCGTATCGTGACCTCGGTATTCAGATATCTAGTGATCTATCACTGCATAGTCATATTGACATAATTTGTAGGAAGGCAACAATAGCCTCCTTTCACATTTTGATAAATTTTCGGTCACGTAATCTAAACTTTCTAATTCGTCTTTTTGTCATATATGTCCGCCCACTTTTAGAGTTCTGAATGGAGATCTGGTCCCCTCATCAAATGTGTCTTATCAGACAGATTGAGAACGTTCAAAGACGTTTCACTAGATTAGCATTTGCTAGATGTGGGCTCTCTCTGTCGTACCCCGAACGCTTAGAACATGTTCACTTAGAGCCTCTATCAGTCCGCCGGGAGATCAATGATCTCTTTGTAGCCCTTAAGATTGTGAAGGGGATATATGGCATCAAAGCCACCGATTTATTTAATTTTCCATCTACGAATTTCACCCGCGGCCATCGGTTTAAACTGTGCAAATTCAAGTTTAGAAGCAGCTTATATATGAATTTCTTTTCTAATAGGATTGTTGATATGTGGAATACCCTCCCCGATGCTTTGTTTACACTTTCCTTGCCGGGTGCTCGTAACTTAATTAAGAAAGTTGTGCTCTCTCGACGTAGTTAATTTTGGCTGTCTATATTTTTCCTCTTATTTTATTATTCCTGCTTTGTTTTGTTTGGTTTTTTTTTCTCTTTTCTAAGGTGCCCTAAGCACCTATTGGCCACCTCGTTGTGGCCTCTTATATATCTGATTGCGTCATATTTCTCTAATTTCTTCCGATATTCTTCTTGTACTCCTCTTAACTGCAAGCCAGATAAACAATATATATATGACATTGCATCCTTGTTTTATCGCATCTCTAATGAGAGTCTACTAACCATGACTGTTGTTGCATGATATTCAAAAAAAAAATAAATAAAGAGATTAATTAATTTATTTATCTCAGTAATGATCGGAAACCAAGAGTGCCGATCATAATTGACATGGATGAAATGGATGCAAAATGTTATTCCGACGCGGGGAATCGAACCCCGGCCTTGCCTTATAATGTATGTACATTCTAGTGCGAAAATTTGAAATATGGTAAAACCGTAAGGGGCAGAACGTCTATAAAAATATAATGTTTCAAAAGAGAAAGAGAGTGAAGCGTGGAGAGGAAAGTGTAGAGGAAAATTTTGGTGGTGTTGCTCCTTTCTGTATCCAATAGCAACCACAGGATGGTTGCTATTGGATACAGAAAGGAATTTAAAAAAAAAGGAAATTTGCAACAAGAGGAAACAAATGGTTCAAACTTTATGGAACTACGTTTTAGACAATGTTTCTTCATGATATTTTTTATAATGCCAGTAATAAAATATAGATTGGCTTATTTTGTTTAAAAAATTGCTTGAAAAGCTTTTAAAGGAAGTATCCGAAAAAAAAATTGTACAGTAGCGCTAGAGAACCACTTTGAATGCGCGCGCTCATAAAGTTGCCTGTCGCTCGGTGGAGAGAGCATGTGAAATAGGAGGGCGGCCCTGACCTACCGTAGCTAATTCTCTACCCGCCAGTTTGCACATTACTATTGCTCAGAATGTAATGAAATAAAATCGCTCAAATTTTCGGGATATATATTTTACGCCAAGATGAACTTATCCACGTAGAACCAAACATAGGTTAAAGAAGGGCGATCACCGAAAATACAGTAATGTGCGTTCAACCGTACAAACATGTCGAACGGAAGTCCGTTTAATTACTCAAAAATGTACGGTAGACAAGGAATGTGCGTGTGTTTTTTGAAGCGGGTTGTTATTGCTGTTATACCTATTTGATAATGTTTTGCGTAACAGAATTTATAAAAACATTTTCTAAAACAAATGAACCAAAAGGTGTTAAAGCATTCACCATAACAATTTCTTCAAATCCTTGTAATTTTATTTTCCCGCGATGGGTACGTGGCCGTGAAGTCTGCTTTTTCCCTGGCACACCAATCACAAATTCATTCAAAATTTGCATTTTAAAGTTTATTATACTTGAATATGGAACTTTCTTGTACATTTTCATATACATATTCTTTTTCTGCATGCCCCAGACTATTCGAAAATAACTAAGATGGCTCATTTATCGTCAATGACTTTTCGGTGATCGCCCTCCTTTAATTATTATTCGGATTCCTTCTTTAAAGACATTTAATGCAATAAAACCTCGCCGTTTTCCTTCTCGAAATCGTGTTCGAGAACTCGCGCTAAGAATTCCATGACGACATCGCTCACTCCAGCGATCGGCTTGGCGGCAACGAGAAATCTTTTAAAGAACGAGAATTACAACTATCTTTTTAAATATTAATAAAAGAAACCGTTCGCCGTTGCCGATTCGGCTCGTGTTCGGCTTGTAAATGGAGAGGCGCTCAAATGCAATGTGGGCCCAGAAGATGAGGCCTACCTGATAAGCGAAAAATACAGAAATAAAGGAAAGGAGGCATATTTCATGCTTATGCAGATGCATTTTAGTAAGCACCGTGCAGCTTTATTTATCCACCTACAGCACGAAGACGAGAATCCTACCGTATGATTGATGATGGAGTCTGCCAATTTGATGCAGGCAATGCCGTGGCTCTTGAGAACTGCGAGAGCGGCGAGAAGCTGCGCGACGTGACGAGACTTGCAGTGCCACTCCTAATTAACCAACAAATAAATAAATATTAAAATAAAACATTTAAATTTCCCGCCTAGACGTAATATAATTCGTTAAAATTTCAAAAATATAGTAAGAAAAAGGACGCACCCGATCCGTGGTATCTGAGTCGCATTCAACATCGCCCATGAGAAGATCCACTCCGTTCGGTTGCTTGCGACGTACGAATTCCTATCAAGCAAAGTCAAATATGAGCGGTAATTAAGGATTTTACTTTGAAAAAGTAAATAACTAGGTCATCATCGAACAAATTATGTTTAGTTTTTTGCTTTATTTGGTCAATTTGAGCTAGGAACTACGCTTGAAAGTCCCTACGGGACAGATTTGAAATTGTTTGGCAAAACGTTCGCCGGAGACATCCTTCAAACGTGCGCAAGATAATCGATTGAAAAGGAAATCGAGGTGAAAAATGCTTTCTAAACTCGTTATTCCATTTGTTCAAATGAATTTTATCTTGTGCTAGATTATTGGCTGGAAAAGTAATCGAAGTAAAAAGAAAAAATAATACAATTTTCTACGCAACGTACACAGAAGTCAGGTAGGGCCGACAGCAAATAGCTCTCCCATAAATCAATGCCATTCCTCTCAAACTTTACACGAGGATATTCGATCGATCTTGACGAAGACGCCGCCAATTGCTCTAAAAAAAACAAGTATACAAAACGTATCCAGAAGTCTACACATACAAAGTTTTTATAAAAATAATACGACCAAACATATTTTTAAGATGAAGTGTTTAGCGGGGCAATTAATCTAAACACGATAAAAATATACATGAACTTACTTTCGCTCCTTCTTGGAAGGTATCCGATTGCGTTGTAATAGCCCTTCCGCCAAAGGACATAGTCCGTATATCCCGGAATAGTGGCTAAAACTTATCCAATATAATCTGTCCCTTTTCTAAAATCTTCCGAACACTTTTCATATTGTTTTTATCACAGTTCACAGGATACTCGAAGAAACTCATAAGGAGAATACCATAATTTAACAGGCCTACTTTGTTAGGTAATCAGTGAAACCTTACCTCAACAAACGTAAAGATTGGAGCAGACCGAGTGGAATTTTGCGGCTCTTCACGACAGTCAAATGGATGTTTTGCCTTAAAAATTTAATCTCAAAAATTTACATTGAAATTTTTTCATCCCCTTTGCCATACTTCAAGCTAAAATAAATATACCATTTTTATGCCTGCAAGATTTGGAAACAACTACACAAGTACCACAACGCTGAAAACAGAGATTCACACTGAAGCAAACTTTTTTGGTTGACCAGGCTCGGCCTCTTCAATTTTCGGGCCCTGGAGTTTTAGGTCTGACCGCTCGATGTTTTAAACATGTCAGATTCCTACTTATAATTTGTCATTGTATGACTAATAACTTTTTCTTTTAATTTATCGTTCAAAAGTTTTCATTTAATTTTTTCCTAACAAGTTCTGCTCTGCCATGTTACATATGAGTACAATAGGAATTGGGACGGTCATGACTATTCTCAATGGCAAATCTGCGAAAAGCGGGCCGCAATCGCGCCCAGGATAGGACCCTCGGTTGGGCCCGGCCAGACCTGGGAAATTTGGGCCCGCACTGGCCGCGACTAGCTGGAACAAGTTACTAGTTTTGGCTGCATCGAAGAAAGAAAACACCCGTGCTGAACCAAGGATTTGAGTGACTTTAGAGAAGAAGCTCTGGAATTGCATATACGAAAATGGTGCTTTGTTTAATGTAGATAATTAAATAAATAATAAATAAAAGTACCAGGGCCGTCTCTTCGGTTTCCTTGGTGAGAAGAAAGCCAAAGATGGCGTCGATAGCTGCCGCCTGCATTCCGCTACGTATACAGAAGAGAATCTGTAAAGAAATATCCATTGAAAAAGTTATAATTAAAACAAGCTTCAGTGGGCATTATTCCAGAAAACTGGAGACATATTTGTATTTTACATGTTTTATTACATTTCTCAATAAAAAGTATGTGATATTCGCTGCCCTGCGGTATATATCAGAGGTGGGAATGGGCCCAAAATTTTTGGGCCAGCCCGGCCAGGGGGCCCAAAGTCTCGGCCCGGCCCGGCCGGAAATTTCCGGGCCTTGTAATTTTTTATAGAGGATTCAAAACTATTCGAATCATTTTGAACTTTTCGTTGTAGTGGCGACTTCGCGGTAGCCGCCGGAGAACGCGTCCGCCGACGCGAAGGGACGCCATGGCCGCCATCACCTCCAGAGGTTAGCATAACTTTTTTTTATTTTTATTTGTCTTATATTATTTGTTTTTGTTAAATGATAAATATAACAAGTATATATATTTCTTTGCACTGAGTTCTCATATGAACTGGTTAGATGTTGGATTATTCTGGGTGTTCGGTTTTTTTTTAAAATAGCGTAGGTGCTTCTTTCCTTATTTAGGTTGGTTACATAGGATTGAAATCCCTTGATTGTTTCAGGCTACATTAAGATTATCTTTTTTAAAGAATCCTTTGAGAATTTATAATTAATCTTGTATAAAGAATCCTTTGAGAATTCATATTCTTTTTTTAAAGATATTTTTTCGCATAATTTATCCTTTTGGCTGGTTAAAGCTTTAGCGTTGGATAGTTGTTTGCTGAGGAATTTCCTTATTCTTCCTGTATTTCGCGGAATTTTTTTCGCGTATCTCCTTATATAAGCTTTTGCTTTTGCATGTTTGTTAAATCATTCTTAGAGAACGGTAGAATTCCTTTTTTCTGCTTCGGATTTCTTCTTTTCTTATTCTTTCAAAATATATTTCGGGTAAAAAAATGCGAAACTTTTGCTTTTCTTTATTTAATATGGTTACATTGTTGAAATGCTTTATAATAACTAATTTTTCGACTCGAGGCAATAGGAATGCTTTAAGTTTTTATATGGGTGAAATAAGAATCTAACAATAAGCAGGCATACGATTATTTCTAGGTTAAGAATATTATAAGCTGAGAATTCGAATGAAATTCTCTGTTTATCTTTTTATAATGTTTATCAATGACAATATTATAATCTTTTTGAAGTATTTTTCCCTATTTTTGAATTCGAGCAGGGTATATTTGTAACATGTGCTAGCTTTAAGTGAATAATTAAGAGGGTTTCTTTTTTTAATGATCAATTGAATTATATTCACCTCATTTAAACGTTATTTCTTAGTGGCAGGAGTATGGTAATGGAAAAGTGATTTAAAGGTTGGATACTATAGTTCTAATATATATGTATTGTTTAGATGTGAAATTTAAAGATTGGATACTATAGTTGTAATGTAAGTGTAGTATTTTTTACATGTTAAATTGATTACTGTTTTCGAATGCGAGTGGGGTAGTGTAGAGCGCATTTGGAAGATTGCTTTAGTTTTGGGGATTTAAGTATAACTATCTTATATGTGTTTACTTTTTTAATGTTCTCGAATGCGTGTGGGGTACTGTAATGTAGATTTGGAAGACAATGAATTTGGTGTATTATAAAATTATATTTAAATGTTAATCGTTTAGCTGTTTTTGTTTTAATTCGAGTGGTTATTAGCTAAACTTAAGTTCATGTTTAAGGTGTTGTTTTGAGTTTTATATTTTATTTGATTTACATATTGTTTCAAGGTTGTGGGGTAAGGTTGGGGGCAGAGAAAGAGATGACACAGAGGGGGGGGGGGGGGCGAGTACAGAAAGATAGAGAAAGAAAGGTTTGCACAGAGCAGAGGAAAAAGGTACTGTCATTTTGACAGACCCACCCTGATTTTGGGCCTCCCCGAAGCCTTGTTTTTGAGTAGTATTTAGGCAGAAATAGCAAACCCACCCTGGCCCAATACCGCCTTACCCACTCTAATTTTCTGGGTCCTTCGACAGTGGCTTTTATTCCCTGGCACAGAGCGACAAGCAGAGAGTTGTCCTTCACTCTTGCAAACTGTTTCTATTACAGTCTGCGTCGATGTCGACACGAAGATCGACCGGCCTTTCAATGAAGTCGGCAAGGACTTCGGCCACACCGGCCACCCAAGAAGTGAAAGGTACTTTTATTTTGGATAAATGTATAGTTTATTTTGGGTTGTTGAAATGTAGTAGTAATTATCTATAAAGAGTTAGTTTTTTGAATTTCTTTTTGTAGATGCTGGTACTATATAGATGCGAAATAATAGTTAAATAATAGTTTAGTTAAAATTTTTAAAAATATTCATACCTTTCAATGGACCAGGGTAATGTGAGCGAACATAAGAACGAAATTGAGTTTAGGCAAATTTGTAAAGGGCAGTAAATGGGATGTAATCCTAATTATCTATTAAAAGTTAGGTTTTTTTTTAGTCGACGCGAGGATTGTATTCTTGATTCTTGCCATCGTTTATGTTTATTTTGTTAAAATGTAAATATTCATTTAATGGTTTCCTGTATAAATTGAGGTTGATGTTTATTTACATGGTGTGGCAAATACATAGGGAAGCGTATATATATAGAGAGAGGAGAGAGAGAGAGAGAGAGAGAGAGAGATCGGAAGCAGAGAGAAAGGGAAGCAGAGAGAGGGAAGGAGAGAGACGGAAGCGGAGAGAGACGGAAGCGGAGAGAGAGAAGCAGATAAAGTGAAGCAGAGTGTGCGAGAGGAGGGAAGCAGACATAAAGAAAGGGAAACAGAGAGAAAGAGGAGTGGAGAGAGGGAAACAGAGAAAGAGGAGTAGAATGAGGGAAACAGAAAGAAAGGTGGCCGACGAGAAGGAGGAGTTCGTCAATGAGATGGAGGAGGCGAGCAATTAGAAGGAGGCGGGCAACAAGAAGGATTCGCCTTCCTGTTAGTTGTCAAACTTCGGAAATTCTGGTAAGTTTCCGGTCCTACCGGACCTTTGGGTATCTCATCATTTTTCAAAAAAATATATACTACATATGTATATGTATATTATGGGGTCACGAATGCATTGAATATCCTGCATATATTCTTAGATTGGCGTAAATTGTGAGTCGTGGAACTAAATGATTTTGCCATTTCTTCTTATAATTTTCAGCCTTTATAAATTCTTTGTCTAATAGGTAAAAAAAAATATTCATTGATTTATTTACGGCAAATTAATCATATCCCCTTCTTGGAAATAGCTTAATGTTTTAAGATTTTCCATTTATTTTTATTTACATATAACTTACATTGATCTTCTTATCTATGTTTTGTACATACATATGTATGTTAGGGCATGTGACATTGCAGTTTTGTATCTCATTTTCAAGATCTTGCATGGGAATAGTTAATAGACTTGAATGAACCTAGCCGTTCGTGGAGCTCAGCAGCCAGCACTCAAATTATAGAACGTCGATTACGAATTAAATAAAAGGATGAACGAAACAGATTATAATAAAAAAAGTATATATTTATTTCAGGCTAAGGAAATCAAGAGCGGAACCGGCGTGTTTTTGAAGAAGTTGATGTTGGTGGAGGTGGAGAAGGAAATTTTCCTGCACAGTCTGGTTTGTTCACATTCTCGCGAATGTCTTCTTTTTCTATTCTCTGTGCGCTTTCCGGAATACAAAAATACTGCAGAAAGACTTTCAAAAGAAATTTTGCACACATGTCGAGTATGCTCATATGTATATGAATAGAACTGACATCTACTGAATTTAAAATGCTCAAACGTTTTTTGTATTTCGATTCCGCTGTTAATTTTTGCTTTTGATCTCCTTTTTCGATGTACAAAAAAACTAGAATTTTTGGTTTCCAGGCTTTCTGACCATTCCCTGATAAGAAGGCTCGGTCGGAATGCGCACTGAAGATTCGCTTGTGCACTGTAGGTGAGCGACTGCGAGTTCATCTGCAAGGTGCGTGGGGCCTTCAGATGCAATGGTGGCGCAATTCTCGCCACGGAGCTGGGCGAGCTCGGCGCGTTGACTAAAGTCAAGGGCTGCTTGAACGAGCAGCAGCTGGCACTCGTCTTATCCGACATCACGACTGTCAGTTTTCGCGCTCTTATATAAAAGGCAGCTACGAGAAAGAGAAAGATTATGGGAAAAGGAGGTAGACTTTTGCAAGAAGAATGAAATATAATATGCAGAAATATTTCATTTCGATGCGTACCATGGATCGTGCTCAAAAGTAGAAAATGAATATCACATTTATGTTTCTTGTCTTATTAAACCGCATGGTAAAGTTTTCGGAACATAACTTCCATTGGTACTATTTATCGCAGAACAGGTCAAAATAGTCGAATCCTGTCGTCAATTTTTTTTTCGAAATTTCAAGATTTCTGAAACATGAACTGGTATAGCTCTTTCATCTGTGGATATATTATGCAGAATTCTCTGCTCTTTCGACTGGTTTTGGCACCCCGGTTCACAAATGACCTGATAGTTGGCTCCGAATATGTTTTCGTACATTTATTTTACCATCAATTCTCGTAAAAATGAAATTTCTTGCCTTTTTTGAGTGGTATATCATAAAAGAACTTCGAAGAATTATGGAATAACCATTATTGGGTGCTAGTTTTTTCAAGAGAACACATTTTAAATATTTGCCAAAAAATATTCATCAAAATCGCCTTCAACAGTCAGCATTCAAATACATATTCCCAACAAAGGTATGCTCAGATTTTGATTATAAAGCTGTATCCGACTCAGTTTTAACTGCTCTTTCTTTGAGAATAGATATTATGTGGACAATCTGTCCACATGGCCAATTAATCGTCCAAAGAATGAGTATTTTAACACCAGAAATTGGCCAAAAACACAAGAAGTCAATTTTAGACCTTTAGATATACACCATTTGGAAGAGCATAAAAATTACATCGAATAAACCATTCCTTTTTACAATTGATGAAGTTTGAAATAAATTATGGTTTGCAGTCAAAGCCGAAATTTGCTCAGAAACCCATATTCAAATGCAGATACCCAAAAAAGTATCGAGATTTTTTTTTTCGCAGAAACATATCATATGTAGTTTTTCCTACTCATTCTCGTGGACCATCCGGTTTTTGGACGTAATAGTGAAAAAAAGTTATTGCCTGAAAACCACATTTCAAAAAATTAAGTTGGATAAAAGGTATAAAAATATTAATTTTTAAAAAAAATATTAATTTTTAATGGTTATCTGGGACTGTTTTGTGTATTTTTGGACAAGGAATCGAACATGGAAATGATTATTTAGAAATATTGAGTATAACCATAGATATGGTCATCAAAACTTTTTGACCACTCAAACCATGTTATGAATAGCAGATACATCCTTCATAAAGTTTTCAAAGTAAAAGAAAGTAAAAATTTTCCCCGGGCAGACGCTCCTTGATCTTTACAGAGAGGCTCCATTAAAAGCCTCCTAAAAGCATTCTTCACATACGGGGTTTCACCCCGAGCCCGTCTGGTGGGGCCTGATCAGCTACCCCGTCTCAGCGGAACCAAATAATTAAAGTCAAAGCAAACGAAACATTACAGGGCATCGTCTACTGCAACACTCTCGACGTGTGATATTGCGACTTGAAGCCACCGAATCTAGTGCTCTCATCCTCCGGCCAGGTCAGAGATTCGCTGCGCAAATTGTACATTTAAAAGAACTGCTGTTTTTGCTCACTGAGAACTGATCTTGGCAAAATGCTTTGTTTGAATGTTTAGTGCAAGATTGTAGACATTGGATGTGCGCAGATCTGCCCCATCAACGGCCCATTCTTGCGAGGCGCTTGCGGAAGCTTTACCTGCTCTTCTAGCTTTAGCGGTTCAGCCAGGCGCCTGAACACACTATTTGTTTTCTCTCTATTTGTCTCTCTTTGCTCCGGTTGGCAGAAACGAAGCTTCTCGTATTGTGGTTCTTAGAGAATCTCTCGCTGTTCAGTCAGGCGCCTGAAGTCTACGAAAACCGCGACTTCGACCGGAAGATTGACAGCTATGCCATCGGCAGGTCGGCCATCGACTTGGCACTCGTAAGCTGCTCTTTTCACTTACCGACATTTGATATTAAACGCACTGTACTCTTTATTTATTTTATGGCTGTTTTGCCTTTTAATCTTTAGTTTTTTTATCTTAAAAAAATATAATGTTTGCAGAACAAGAGCATCAAATTCAACAAGTCCAGCATCCTGCCCGAGGCCTTCTCGGATGAGTTTTCCGAGTAAGTTCTTAAATGGCGAAAGTGTTGGCATTGAAACAACAGAGCAAGTTATAATATGCAAAAATGATGCCTAATCATTTTGCAGGCGACGCCTTGGCTCCGGGCCCAGAGGCCCGTTCGTTTGCTTTGAAAAGTCACCATTGTTCCGTTTTTTAACCAGTCCGTTCAATCAAAATTTCGAACTCTCGTTCAAGGGCGCAGAAATATGGTCAGACGTACAACATGCGAACAATGTTTTCTATTCTAATACGTTGCTGTTTTCATTTGCGTTTTATGTTCATATCAATGTTTCTTTTGCATATTTTATTTTTGAGAAGAGAACTTACGCTTTTAGGCAGTTTGCCGTCGATGTCGTACCGAGGGAAGCAAGCAGATGAGCAGAGCAAGACTACGTCGGGCACACTTGTTCAAGACCGCCACCGAGCTATTCTTTGATTGGTGTTTTTAAGCTTTAGTTTCCATTAGGGGTTAAACGTAATACAGTGAAGTATTCAAAAATGAAACTTGGTTTTTAAGTGATAATTGAAGTTTTATGTTTTCCTTTATCACTTTGTTTTGTTTTTAGGCTTTCGTTTGCCTTAGGTAGGCACAGATGAGTGTGCCGACTGAAGATGACGATTATCGGTTGTCCGATGACGAAGACTGTGTGTATGCTCATATGTACATACATACATGGTTATGTTTTGTGAATAAATACATAGACTTACATTACCGTATACCATTGTTACCGTATACATTTGTTTTCAAAAATATGCCGAAATGAGAAACATCTGACAATGTGACAAAGCTAAGATATTTACTCGAAATTTTTGCCTCAGAGATGTGAACGACCCGGCCGGTTCGGCCCGATGGGCCGTCGGGCCCAATATTCCGTGGGCCCGGGCCGGACCCGCGGAAAGTTTGGCCGGCCCGTTGGCCCTTTTGAGTCAGATTATTCGAGAAATTGGTCCATGATCAAGTGATTTCGAAATGTTCTCGACCCATTTTACTCCTATTATCAAATCACCATGGCTGACAGCCGTCTAGAGTTAGACGGTCTATTTGAAAAAAAATTGTTATTTCAATGTTTTGTATATGAAATACCGTATTATTTTGAAAATCGGTCCGGGCAGGCCGGGCCCGTCCGGCTCGGGTCCAAAATTCTAAGGCCCATCGAAAGAATGGATGTTAGGCCCGTTATATTATGAGGAAATCGCACGACATGTCCTCATCACTTTGCATTTTCATTTGAATTATTTAAATTAATTTAATTAATTATTTTAATTCCGGAGTCAATGACAGTGTTGGACGATATAAGAAGGTAATAAGATATACAAGAAGGTTCGGAATGTGGCGGAATTCGCTTGTACATTGAAGGTGAGCGACTGCGTCTTCGTCGCCACGTTCCGTGGAGCATTCAGATGGGGAGGAAGGAGCCTTCTTGCGATGGAGCTGGGTGAGCTGATAACACTGAAGCGTCTCCAGGGCTGCCTCAACGAGCAGCAGATTGCTCTGCTTATCTCTGACATCACGGCTGTCAGTTCAGCTGTTACCGATTGGAGCAGTAAAACAAGTGATTTCAATGATATCTTCTTATACTTTAACCGTTCACTTATGTGATCTAACTTCTTAGAAAAAATTAGAAAAAATCAACATAAAAGTTTGTGATGGATGCAAGATTAAAAAAAAAAAGGTTTTTCTCTGTGTTATTTCGATTGCTATCGCGCGGGTCGGGAATGGTGTGGTGATAGTGGGTTGGGCCCATTGGGCGTGGTGGTCGGGTTCGGTTCCCCTGGGTGATTATGTCGCTTCTTCTGATTTCAGGCAATCGGCGACGACTCAACGACTCCGGACGATCACACTTAGCAGATTTTGTAAGATCAAATTAAGTTTGATTTTAGTACGAATTCTACATTTTCTTTGCAATTCGGATGTTTTCAAGCTGTTTTCAAATCAAATGGTTACTCTCAGAGGTTGTTATCTAATACGTGTTACAATTTACTTGGTGCTAACAAGTTTTCTCCACGTTATGGGTCGTTGTTGACAATAAACCTTGTTGCTTTTCTTCGTTCTCCTGGTCCTGAATGCACAATGAAAAGAAAGCGTGACATCTCGATTGCCTAGCCTAGCAGAAGAGGGTGAAGGGGCAGCCCCTACTGCGCTTGTGCGGAAGACACTTGCGGCAGATGTTATTTGCGCCGAGCAGATTTAATTGCTTTTGAACAGTGAATACGGGATTTAATAGTTTTTTGAAAAGTGGATATGAGGGACTAGTTATAAGGTCCCCATTTTAAAAGTTTAAACTCTTCGGAAGGAGTTTAAAAGATAAAGTCATTGCCGGTACTACTAGACGTAATGGTTTTTTTTCTTGTGTGAAGATGATACTCTCCAACCAGTTTCAGGAATAAATATTTTGCTGTCGCTTGGTGTTTTGTGGAAAAGATCTATCTGAGAGCGAGAAAATATGAAATTTGTTACTTCTACACTGATTTCCATACTGCGTACGGAAATATATTTTGCATAAATGAACATAATATTCAATCATAAAAGCTAACAACAACTACAGAAATAATTTCTACTTCTATGTTTATTCTTGCAAATTTTCAAAACTCCTAATTTGTATAATTATGCTTAAGAGATCGAGTAATGTCGCTGACTACCGTTCCAAGTAAACTTGCTTAAATTTTGAATTTTTGTTCATTTTGTTCGTTGAGTTTTTGTTTTCTACCAAGATTATTCACACGGCAGAGTGCATATGTATATATTGAACTATGCAATTTTCTTTTAATGTTTTATGCACGTTATCCACTGCCCGAATAATTTCCCGTTCACATGTACAAATAAGTAATTCGCCACGGAAGGATCTGTGAAAATAAATAAATCAAGAGAATTCCCCGCTATCTTATCTAAAACAAACCTTATAAACGATTGATACAAAAATCGAGCTTAACTTCATTTCTTTCTTGATTAATAGTATTTTCCTTCTCTCTCTCCCTTTCCCTTAATCAATCTTATTCAACAGCCGAACTGACAGCAGTGATGCCAGAGTGTTCTGGAGGGGAGGGGGGAGGGGTTCTATTAGAGGGAGGGGTACTATTTTTCAATGGATCTTTCAGGTGGGGGGGGGGGGGTACTATTAGAGGGGGGGGGGGTTCTAATAGAGGGAGGGGCACTAATAGAGAAAATACGGTAAAATGGCCCAGAATTATGATTCTCTCGTCTGTTGTCCTGAAATGGCGCTGTCCGTTCCCCTTCAATGCCCCCTACGACGACAAGCACACCTACCACATCAAGGTGGCGGTTAGTTCATATCTCTCTCCCTCTCCTATTTTGTTCAATTTGTCATTTCACCCTCCTGTAGCCATTTCAGTCGGTTGTAATTACTCTTTTGTCAATTCATATTCACTTTCTGGTGATCAACAGCTCGGCTCGCCGCATTAACTGGCCTTCAAGACCATGATCATGAAACGTCTTGGAGTCGAACCCTTCGAGCGGTGTAATCGACCTCAATGAGCCCGTCCTGGTCGCTGCCTCCTGCGACGCCATGGCGTACGGTCCGGTAATTCTTTTGTTGTTGTATTGGATAAATAAATAAAGAAATAAACAATTTATTAATTCATTTCAGGAGGCCACGAACAACGACCGCATAACCATCGAGTGGAGCCAACACTCCGGACGGCGCCGCCAAGCAGTTCCGCCGCGAGTAGTTCCAGAGCGACGGTATTGTCCGCCACAAGATCCTCCCCATCGAGCACAACCCCTGATCCGAACATAATCCTAGTAATAATCCAATCATTTTTGATCGAAGAAATTTATTTTCTGTGCTCCATGGTAACATTTGGTAGATCAGTGATATAGATATTTAAAAAAAGAAGAAATGAATGAAAATATGATGAAATAAAAATGTTCTCAAAACAAGAGTCTAAAAAGCCTTCAGCGAAAATGACTTTTTGTTTTTAATCTTTGAAGAAAGCAAAAATAAACATTTGTTGAAATGCGAACGAGCAAAATACGAACCTCAAGCAGGGTTTGGGAGTTTTAGTGCGGACAATGAGAAATGCGTTATTTTCATGGAAATTGAAATTTTTATGAAATTTTTGTAGGGAGACTTTATGAAAAGGAACAAGCTGAATCGAATGAAATGATTCATTTTATGTTACAACAAGAATTTAACTTATTTTTCACGCATTCCTTGAATCCCACATCTCCGAGGTACGCCTATTCGAGCCTATGTTTTCCCCCCTTGGGGACCTCTACACCCAGTGAAAAGAATATATGTTATACAGTTTTTAATGCTCTACATTTGGAGATATAACACCCACACACAAATGAGTATAACTTATTTAACCGTCAAATTCAAATATTAAAAGTAATTTTTCGATGTGAAAATGAAAAAGTTGACTGAAACATCTGGGCAGTGTTTGTTTAGAATCCAACGATGATGTCAACAAAAAAAAGAAAATTGAGAAATATTGAGTTTGAAGCGAGATACGTCTATTCATAAAATATTCATACTTTAACTGTTCACACAAAAAATTTTTTTGAAAATTTTTTTTAACCATTTAATCTTGCTAATGGGGCCCTGTGCCATGCCTGGCTATGTTTTCATACTCGAAATCCAACATCTGGATTTGGGGCAGGCCCTACTGGAGGCATACAGAGAGGCTCTCTTAACGAACGTTAATTTGGTTTGGCCATGCGCACTAGATCGTGTGTAAACGTGGGGTTTGGAAGGCTACTTACCTTCTTTTACATTCTTGTCGTCTCTGACATTTACATACACATTAGTTTAAAATATGACGCAACTCTTAACAACGAACACGTGGAATTTATAACAAGGTCGGCTTGGGAAATTTGCTTTGGAGGCAGCTGAAATATGCCTACGATCGGGCAAAGGTTGACGGCAGCTCCCACATGCGAAGTAGCTAGCAGCTTGGTCGTGTGGATAGCGTGATGCCCAAGCAGTCTAGGGTTCTGATCAAATTGCGATCAATCAAGACTTTCTGATCAATCAAGACTTTTGCAAAGATTTGACTGCGGTAATTTGACTTGATTAGATTTCACTACGAAAATTAAAGCATAGTTAGCTGAAATGGTCATTAACTTTTGTGAAACTGACACCACTTTTATCAAGATTAACAGCACAGGAGGTTTAAGTCAAAACTCTAAAAAATGTATGTCCTTCGACATGCTTCATAAAACACATCTTGTGCCATTTGGGTTTTCCTAACTTAACCTTTATAGAAAGGCTCTCGTTATTATAGAAGACGTGACTTGGAAACAATGGAAACAGGAATTATAATATCTGAACAATTCCCTTTGGGTACATTCCAAACTTCATCTTTCGTCACTATCCATATAGTTCATTTTAATTTCGTTCATTCTCTCCTTTCGCAAGCATAACACTCGGTTCGCCAGATACTCATCATCTCATATGGATCTCCCTCTTCTTAACTACGCCTGCCCCTCGGACGTCAGCATCGAGAAATTTCCAGTTAGTTTCCTGTTCTATCGGGCCTTTGGGGTCGCGAATGCATTGAATATCTTCCATATATCGTTGAGCCACACTCATTGTCAGAATTTTTTCTCTACCGAAAACATAAGAATTCTCAAATAACTTTTTGCCTTAACTCTTTTTTGAATTCGAATACATTTATTTTGCGTACAATTTTCAAGGTGCATACGAATTATAAAACTTTCAAGGTACTATAGGACGCGATTTGCGAGAGTATCAATGTGGCAGGGGAAACGCGCGTATTTCAACAGTTTAATGACTGGAAAACATCAAAGAGCTCGTACATTTCTGACAGACTCATTCGAAGGAGAATTTTCAGCTGTTGAAAACACATGATAAAACGCCACAGATAACGACACCTCATCAAAATCTAATGGCCACTGCGACTCAAAAAGTGAATATTTTATAAACTTGTGCAGCGTTCTTTAAAAAACATCTTCTGTTGTGTCCTCACACAGCGGACGTTGTGTCCTTCACACAGAGGGATAGGGAATAGACTGTGGAAGACGAGGCGAGAGCGGGAAAGGAATTATTAGAGAGATGAAGAAGAAGGAATGGAGAGTCGACCGATTGTGAGAGAGGAGAAGGAAGGAAGTGACAAGGTGTCTGCCTGTCAATGGGTTAAATGGCATACCGAGCTTTCAGACACACGTTTATGTGTAACAATATAATGTGACAGGACTCGCACAGTCCATACGCAAATGTACATAGTACATACATACATAAATGCAGATATCATCACCTACACAACATCTTCTCTATTTATGTCAAAATTTGTTTACAAATATTGCTTTATTGTACGCGAAGTTCGAACTCGAATGTACGGTCATCTCGACAAGTCTCACCGAGCTCTCGAATTGTAAATCTCGCACAGCTCGCCAAAATAGCGTTTTCAAAATAGCGCTCCCGGACCCATTCCAATCGTAACATCGTGCCAAAAAGTACCTGTAAAGAGATTTTTGCTTTGTCCCCCAGCTCTATGTATGCAGCTACGATTCTCGCGCAAATCGCAGTTCTTTCAAAGTAGAAGAAAGTTTATGAAATATTCAGGGTTGCTTCCATTATCAGGATATTGGATTCATTGATCCACTACTGACCTGATCATGAGCGAGAAAAAAAAATCAACAATTCAAATCACCTGGCTTGCACATTTAGGCGTGCTGGACAAAATTAAAAGTTATGTGACTTCACCTTGAAAATAACGCCTCAAATGCTCCCGATTTCACAACAATTCTCATGTTTGAATATGTACATATTGTCAAAGCGTGTTGCTCTTCTGTCCATTTGGGGTGTAGCAGTAGCCGCGCATAACAAGGTTGCTTTATCGGTACAATATTACAAGACACATACTACATGTGTGAGGAGAAGTGAGATGGAAGGAAGGGGAAGGAAGGGGAAGCCGCCGCTCTTCTGCTCCGCCCTCTCACCACTCTCCTCTACCTCTTCTCCCAGGCTCCGCCTCTAGCCGGGCGGGTCCTGGGGGCATAACAATACATATGTACGTGCATATATATATGTCAATACTTCTTCTTCAGCGTTCTGCCGGCTACAACGACGTCACCGGAGACTTCCTCGGCTCGGGCGCGTTTGGCAGCGTGTTCCGTGTTAGTATGACTCCCTCCCTCTCAACCTCCCTCTCTCTCTCCCCCCCCCCCTCTCTCTCTCTCTCTTTCATACACTCTGGGGGACGAGGCAGTGTACACCATGTATGTACATAGATATATATTAGATATGCGAAGTGATGAGGACATGCCATGCAATTTCCTCGTAGGATTGTATGTTTTTTTGCACTACGAACAACCCTGCACAACTTTTTTTCCAAAAACAAATATGCCAAAATGGGAGGCATCTGAAAATGTTACGCTGTTTACTGAAATTTTTTACGCAGGTTGTTTGGCTTAGAGGTGTCAACGACCCGGCCCGATGAGCCGGCGGGCCCAACATTCCGTGGGCCCGGGCCCAAGGAAGTTGGGCCCGCGTGGGGCCCGTTTGGGCCAGATTATTCGAGAAATTGGTGAATGATCAACTGATTTCGAAATGTTCGCTGAATGGAATATATACTTAATCCAGTTTACCTCTCTTATCACATCACCATGGCTGACAGCCATCCAGAGTTAGGCGGTCTATTTGAAAAAATTGTGATTTCTGTGTTTTGAAAATGGAATTTTTGACGAGCAACACCAAGGTTCGGGTTTCGATGCACTACAAGAACACCTTTCTGGCAGGCCAATGAAAATCCTTATTTTCCATTTTTCTTATCATTTATAGTCAAATATAATAAGAAATTCAAACAAAATAAACAAAATAAGAAGCGATCATAAATGTTTTTGTTCGCTGTGAAAATAACCTTACGTGGAAATCGAACGGCATGTCCTCATCACATTTTGAATTACTGAAATTAATTAAATTAATCATATTAATTCCGGACCCAATGACAATGTTGGACGGTACTGTATACAAGAAGGTTCGGAATGCGCGCGGGATTCGCTGGTGCATTGTAGGTCAGCCACTGCGTCTTCGTCGCATCGTTCCGTGGCGCATTCAGAAGTTATGGAAGAGTCCTTCTTGCGATGGAGCTCGGTCAGCTGGGAACACTCAAGCGTCTCCAGGGCTGCCTCAACGAGCAGCAAATTGCTCTGCTTATCTCTGACATCACTTCTGTCAGTTTGGTTGTTGAATAAGAATGATTAAGGGAAAGGGAGAGCGAGAAGGAAAATACTATTAATCTAGAAGGAAATGAAGTTAAAGGAACCAGGCACTGAATAATTCTACAGTAATACATTTGGATAATACAAACATAACAAGATTAATTCTTTATTTAACAACGCATTGTCAAGCGAAGCGATATTCTCGATTTTTTGGCGAAACCTACTAATATTATTTTATTAGAATGAAAATGAATTTAATGATAATCAAACAAAGCAACAAATGGTGAATTTTAGTCCTATATTCTGTGATCGCACGCCTTAGCTGAATACAACCTTCTGAAAGAGCACAGAGCAAAGGCAAATACCTACACTCAACCAGAAGCAAAAATTGCCAACGATGAACAAACAACGCGCCAAAAGCTGTAGCCGACAATACACTACCCGCAGAGGAAGCTGCTAGCACACGACGAGAACGGGAAAAGGAATAAAACAAGTGTCGGAGGAAAAAAACTAGACGGATAGGGATGAACATACACTCAGCTTGATAACGAACATCTAATTACAGCAGATTCGCTCCTCCTTAAGCCTCCCAAAGACATTCTTAACGTACGGTTTCACCCCGAGCCCGTCTCGGGGCCTGATCAGCCGTCGCACCGAAACCTAATCATTAAAGTTAAACCAAGCGAAACTTTACAGGGTGCTGCCTTCTGTCACAGTCGGGACGTAGTTCATTGTGACATCAAGCCGGAGAACACCGTTCTCGCATCCTCCGGAGTGGTCAGAGATTCGCTGTGCAAATTGTTCACTTTAAAATTTTTTTCGCCTACTTACAATTAGAACTGATGATTGCAAATGCTCTGAATGTTAATGCGAAAATCGTTTGCCATATACTTGGAATGTTAAGGCCAAAATCGTAGACTTCAATCTTGCTCGGATCTGCCCTCTGAACGGCCCGTTCTTGCGCAGCATACGTGGCACGCTCACCTTGTTAGTTTTATATATTTGTTTATCTGGATTGTTTTAATAAATTAATAGACACGGGAGAGAGACTTAACCGAGAGAATTGAGCAATCAGATAAATAAGAGGCTCGCAACAAGGCGGCCAATATGATGCATAGGGCACCAAAACAAAAAGAACATTAGAAAGGAAGTAAAATATATATCACAATTAATTAGTTGCCATAATTATAACACGAATAGATAATTCAACGAGAGAGGACATGATTCTTAATGAGAAGGCGAGCAGATGGCAACGATAAATCAAAAATCTTGTCGGGCAGTCTATTCCAAGAGTCGACAATCCTATTTGCAAAAAAGTTCATATACATGCTAGAATGAAACTTGAACTTACGCAGCTTAAAGCGATGTCCTCTAGTAAACCCAACTGGTGAGAAACTAAATATATCAGTTGACTTGATACCATATAGGCCTTTAACAATCTTATAAGCAACGACAAGGTCATTAATATCACGGCGGGCATAGAGCTGCTCTATATTTACAAACGCTAAACGCTCACTGTAGGGGAGGAGGGAGAGACCGCATCTTTTAAAGGCAAGTCGCGTGAAGTGCTTCTGAATGTTCTCAATCTGGTTAATAAGGTAAATTTGGCTAGGGGACCATACTTCCATGCAAAATTCAAGGAAAGGGACAAATAAACGAACTAGATAAGTGATATTGCGAGATCTAAAGTTCCTTAGTATATGGAAGAAGGCTCTAGTTGCTCGTCTACAAATCAAATCAATATGGTTTTGGAAAGAAAGATCATTAGACATTTGGACCCCAAGGTCACGATAAGATGAAGTGGGAGGTATTGCCTGAGAAAGTAGGGTAGGTTGAAAGGTTGGGTGGGCATGTCCAATGGCCATGAACATCGTCTTCTTGAAGTTGATGGCGAGTCCCCAGTCGGATGACCACTCGGCAACACAATCGAGAGCGCGTTGCAGAAGCACAGTATCTGCAACAGTATATATTTTAGCATCATCAGCATAAAGTGTACAGAATGAGCCAATGGGTAAGTACTCGGGAAGGTCATTAATGTAAAGAAGAAACATAAGTGGGCCACAGACGCTTCCCTGAGGGACTCCAGAAGGAACCGCGTATTCATAGGAAAGTTCCCCGTCCACTATTACCCGCTGTGTTCTATCGGTGAGGAAAGAAGAGAGGCAACGGAGGAGAGAGCCAGATATACCATAGCAGGAGAGCTTCTTAATAAGAAATGGGAGAGGGATAGTGTCAAATGCTTTAGAATAGTCAATATAGACAGCAAAGGAGGACGAGTCAACCGCGGAGTGCCAGGTGGAGAGAGAGGAAAGCAGAGCAGAGGCGCATGATTTTCTCCTACGAAAGCCGTGCTGAGAAGGAGAGAGGAGGCCATGTTCATCAAGATAAGCAAATAGCTGCTTGCACACAATGCGCTCAAATGTTTTAGAAATGCCTGAGGTAAGGGAAATGGGTCTATAATTAGCAGGGTCGCTAATGTCGCCTTGGCGCTTATAAATGGGCTTAACATGAGCTGTTTTCCAGAGAGAAGGACAAATGCCATGAAGGAGGAATCGGTTAAAAAGTATAGTAAGAGGAACAGAGGTAGCTACAGAAGTGCCTTTAAGAAATGCATAGGGAACTCCGTCAGGAGTACAAGAGTTTCGAAGGGGAAGACTTCTAAGCATATGGTGAACTGTAACGGCTGAGAAGTCTAAGTAATCAATTCGTGCAGATGTCCTAGATGGGAAGAAATTACATGCAGATGGTGAGGGTATGGAGGAGGAGTAGGATAATTGGAAAGAATTTGCAAAGCAGGTAGCCTTTTCGGAGTTGTCAGTCAAAGTGCGGCCAGAAACACGATCTTTAATTGCACTAATAGTAGGTTTTGCCTTGACGCGGCCGTTAACAAAGCTGAAGAATGAACGAATAGAACATGATGACACGGCACGTTTCTCTTGGTCACGCTGATAAATACGTGTAGCACGTCTAAGCCTGGATGAGGAACGGACAAAAGGTTGCATACCGTGGGCATGGGAGGATCTGTATAGCTTACGACATTTACGAAAGAGCCTGTTAATACGAGAAGGGTAGCGAACATTCTTAGGTTTAATTTTTATAAGGGGAACTGTAACAGCTATAATTTCATGAATGATTGACAGTTTTAGCTGCTCTTTTTCTTCTATCGCACTCTCGATCTCGCTTGCTTCATCTCTCTCTCTTTCTCTCTCAAGCTGTTTTTCTCTCTCTCACTATTGTCTCTCTCTTTCAGTGCTCTGGTTGGCAGAAACTATTGTAGCACATACCAATTGTATGTACATACGTTCTTATCAAATCTCGCCGTTCAGCCGAGCGCCCGAAATGGCCGCCAACCGCGAGTACGGCCGGAAGGTGGATGCTTTCGCCATCGGGAGGTCCGCCATCGAGTTGGCACTCGTGAGCTTTTTAATTAATTAATTAATTAATATATTCGTTTATCGCAAATATATATACATACATATTATATATATATATATATATATATATATATATATACACTATTGAGGTTTATAATACCTCGCTTGTATTATGCAAGTGAATACTAGGGAAAATAACAAGAAGGGGATGGGGACGGGAAGCTTTTCACTTACCGTAGTTCACTTGTTTAACGCACAGTACTCTTTATCTATATTATGGCTGCTATGGCGTTTATTCTTTAGTTTTTTTATCAACAAAAATTAACGTTTGCACAGGAGAAGAGCGTCGAGTTCGACGAGAAGAGCGTCGCGCCGGTCGGATACTCTCAGGAGTATTACAGCTTTCTCGGTAAGTTCTTAAATGGCTAGAGTACCGGTGGTGAAACAAAAGAACAAGATATAAGATGATGATGACAAATCATTTTGCAGGCGACGCCTTGGCTCCGAGCCCAGAGGCTCGTTCGCATGCGGCTGAGCTCGAGACGCATCTCTTCTTCCGGTATGTGTCAATTAATGTACTCTTCCTCACTACTCGCATAGGAAGACTTACATTTGTACTAGCCATATCAACACTTGTAACCAATCATTTTCCATCTCTCAGGCCTGTCAAGGAGATGGAAACGCAGCTCCGGCTCCAGATCACGGAAATCGCGAAAGACCGTTAGTGCCTGCTTCAAGCTTTTCAAATATGACAAGACCAGAATAAAACAGACAGGGAGAGACATGAAAAGACGGGGGTGAAAGTGAAAGTGAATGTGAGAGTATGAGTGAGAGTGAAAGTGTAAATGAAAGTGAGAATAAGAATGAGAGCGAGCTAACGGAGTCATATAATGTAGTATTATTTCATTATTTTGAGAACTAGCTTGCAGAGCCGAAACAGCTTGCGCAAGGTGAGCAGTTGGAGGAGGAGCGCAGTGAGATGGACGTCGTTGGCGGAAAGGACTTGTTCGCCCCGTCTTCTCCCCGACCAACCCCGGCTGCACGCTGAGTGAAAATAAAGTACTATTTGGCTTCCGTCTCGAACACCAGATCTTAGAACTAAATTTCAAGTAGAAAAACACTACCCTTCTTACCGGCAAGAAGAAAAACACTACCCTTAAGAGGCAGAAGTCCAATAAAATTTTCGAAATTCCCACAGTACTAAGACATTTGAATAATCCAAATAGGGTTGTCTTCGAGCGGGGGTTTTAGTACTAAGAATACACTAAGCAAGAATAGTAGTGGTCCCGACACCTAAGCAAGCCTAGTAAGGGTCAGTACGGCTAAGCTAGGGTTATACACGCCTAGCTTAATTTTATAATTCTATCTAAAAATGACTATCCATCTGGAAAATTTTCCTTGATGCCAAACAAAGGAGGATTAGAAACATAAAAGTCTGTGATGGCTGCAAGATTTAAAAAAAAGTTTTGTTTCTCTGTCTTTCAAAACAATGAAAACATTCTAAACAAGAAATTGGTTTCGAGAAACAAGTCGCACAATTGCAGACGTAATCTCGACTCTTTCTTCAGTGGTTCCAGCGGCCGCCTCTTTACCTCTTTACTTCTTTAAGCGCTGGCTGCAAAGTTATCTGTGATTACAATTCACCATGAATCATAATAGCTATTTTCTTCAAGGTAAAGGCTCAATTCAGGATTTCTCGTTTGTCCCTAGACAGCCTCAGAAGTGGAAGAAGATAAATATAAAGAGCGGGACGATTAGAGGGAGTGCAAGAGACATGAGGAGGGCACCTTTGCAGTGGAGGCGCTTGCAGAGTCACTTCACGGAACCGTGGTACTCTCCAACCTGTTCCAGGTATATATGTATATATTTTGCTGTCGCTTGGTGAAGTTTGTTATAGAAAAGGTCTAGCTGGGAAAGTATGAAAATTGGACTTCTACATTGAATTCCATACTATAAACTTGCTTGCACTTTGGATTAAAGATTAATCGCACGGCGGAATACACATATGCAATGGTGGCCGCTCTGGCCCCGACCCCAGGCCCCGGCCCCCGGCCCTGGGGGCCGGGGCCGGGGCCGACCCTGGGGGCCGGGGCCGGGGCCGGGGCCGACCTCGGGGGCCGGGGCCGACCACGAGGGCCGGGGGCCGTGGATAATTGAGTGAAGTTCACCCCCAGTTGAACAGCATGAGCCAATTTATGATGAAAAGTGCCCCGATTTATTTTGTATGCGTTACAGATGTACGTATTTTCTCAGTTTTGGATGAATTTTTCCTCCGACGCAAATATTTTTCAGAAAATTTCAAGATTTGGAGCCGGGGCCTACTTCGGGGCCGACCCTGGGGGCCGGGGCCGATCTCTGGGGCCGGGGCTGACAACGGGGGCCGGGGCCTACCCTGGGATCCGGAGCCGGATATTTTGGCTTAGGCCCCGGCCACCCCTGCACATATGTATATTGAACAATGCAATTTTCTTTAAATGTTTTTTTATGCACGTTTTCCGCTGCCCGAATAATTTCCCGTTCACATGTACAAATAATTAATTCGCCATGGAAGGATCTGTGATCAGCGAATGCTACCACAAGAAACCACCTCTGATTAATCGGAAGCTGCAATAATTAGGAGGACAGTTGAGATGATGGGAGATGATGGCAAGTTCTATGCTTATGTCACACTGTCACGCATTGCAATGAACTTGTGTAGATATTCATACGACCATGAACAGTATGTAGTTAATGCAATATTGAGACCGATGCCATTTATTAATTAAAGCACTTCCTCTCATGAGTCATTCGGCATGTTTTGGAGTTGCGACATTGGAGCAACCACACGCCGACTTTTGGCTGATCGGAATGAACTGATAAGACGGCAAAATGGAGTCAGCCAGAGATCTACGAATGCCCGCCGATATGGACGGAAGACGTAGAGAATGAGGAAGTAGTAGGCAAACCTGAGGAATCTATATATTGATCTAAAGGGAACTCAAGTCAATTCTGTACTCATTGGTCATTAAATGGTTCTTGTTCTACATCCACAAGAGAACTCAAGTCAATTCATGAATCCACTGGTCATTGAATTTTTCTTTTTCTACATCCCCAGAACTAGTCTTTCCAGCCCAGGAGAAAAAACGCTTTTCTCACGGGCTGAAAGTGTAGAGTAGAAGAAAAGAAAGGATGACGACTCTGCAGAGATGCATCTCTCGAATAACAAAAGTCGGTATCAAAAATGTAGCTAAAATTTATAGCTGATTTGTCACCTAATTCGATACACTTTAATTTAGCTAATATACGAACATACGATGAAGACAACTGTTGGAATCACGATGAAAATCGGAGCAACAAAGGCGAAGGAAAAGAGAAGGCGATTTGTGTTGTGGAGAAGCTCGAAGGTGGCTTGGGTTAATGAAGGGCGCATCTAAAGATGACAGTGAGATATCCTCAGATTATTAGTAATTTTCATTTAAATTTTGTATTCCCTTCAGTGAACCTTGTTTGATCTCATTTATTATGTTATTAAAGAAAACACTCTGACAAAAGTTAGCTGGTTACCAGTTCCGTTTGCTTTACTGTCGCTCGTTTCATGGAAATCGTTGCGAGAAGCAAGATCGTCAGATTTGTGCCGTACGCAAAGATCAGAATCATAGAGGTTGTGTTATCTTCATTTACTCGCATCATTCCATACTCTTCCTTTAGCAGTGTTTCATCCATTCCTCCAACAGAATTCTGAAGAATACAGAAAAATTAGCGATAAACACTATTCAGAATCTTTTTTTAACCTCTAATGGTGTCTTCGTAGTATTGAACAAGCCAGTGATAAATGCAACGTTAAAGATGGCAAATGCTGAAGAGACCACATGGATGACACTAACGATTGCATATCGCCTTAAAGAAGAGCACCATGCTTTTTTACTGCTAATAATTTGTGCATAATTATACAAACCAACGAATCGGGAGCTCACGGTAGCGTCTTAAGAACACATTTTTCAAAGACAAACCATCCGTAACCGACAGGTAATTGACGAAGACGCCTGAATCGTCGATTTCAAAAGAAAATACATCAACAAGGAAGTAATTGTTATTGCCTACCAACAAATGCAGCCGTCGTAACGAAACATGTATTCCCGGCGAAGATGACAAATATGAGGTGATTGACAAGAGGAGAAACTCGGCGAAATATTCCAGTGAAGAGTAGGGCCTAAATTGGAATTGAAAGCCATGCATATTTCTATTCTCATTAAGTGTCATACCTTCACAGCGCAAGGAATGAAAGGCTGGCTGATGCTCCACAAAACCGAGTGAATGATGCAACTTATCAGAAGAACAATAGTCGGTGGCCCACTTGAAATCTTCTCGTGCGGCCATTCTCGAACATTTCTGGAATAAGAGGGGACACGTAATTTAACTCAACGTTATAATAAATAATTATCTTACCTTCGCACGATGATGAGTAGTGAAATCGCTGTTGCTACTGAGATGATTAGAACGCAGAGTTGTAATGGAAAGTTGTAGTAGCTAAGGGCCTGATAACTAGGAAGAAGGCTCGCCATGTCACTGGAAGCCATTGTGAATGGACACAGAATGAGATGATTGCGAGGGATTTCACGTACAGCTAAAAGTATGTTTTGGAATTGTTGCTGGACATTCTATGAGTCATACTAACCATTAGAACGTTATGTATGTCCATTGATAAGTTTGCGCATTGCGAGTTGTTCTTTTGATTCAAATAATAATGCAAGGATCAATGGGCAGCTGGGCTGCGATATTCTTTCCAATCCAATTTGTCGCAACGTTAGCGCATGATTCAATTTTTCTTCCATATCTGTGCTGTTTTATACATTTACATAGTTATTGCAGAAAATTCCAACCAGGAGTTCATGATAACAAATTATTTTAGACGATGAATGGACAATTGGTATGGCACAAGCCTCAAGTTACTATCGGAAGTTGAGGAGGCCAAACTACGGTCGCTCCGCCCGCAACGACAGTCTTTATCAGATTTAAAAATACAACAAATGTTCCGAACTAAAAACTATTTTGCGGTCACAAATGAATGGCATTACATTCAAGAAAAATTAAGCTGAAGAAAAGATATCAAGGTAGCAAAAACATTTTCGTATAAATCAGGACAAAAATTCTTTTTAAAGCTATTTATTCCTGGATATTTAAAATCAAACGAGCGAAAGGTATGAAGGCGGGCCGAGTTTTCGTAGGAAAAATTTGCATTAAAATGAATAAATAAATTACTATTTAGTTTTCTGAGATATGTAAGTGCTGATGAATTAAAAGTTACAGCTCAAAGGTATTTAACTTCCGTGCTAGCAATGTAGAACATTCATTTTTCATGGTAAAAAGGTGTCTTTGCGACTAACGAAAACAAGAATATCCTGGTGAATTAATGCAAACTTTCCGTAATGTGCAGTAAAGTACATATCAATTGCGACTAATAAACCATTAATATTTTAACGGGGGAGAAACGTTACGAATGAAAAGTTCTATACATATCTTTTTCCTCACAAAATGGTTTTAGATAATGAATATGTAGCCGAGGTACCGTACGGCATACGAGCCAGGGGATACGCCTCGAGCTCGAGTGAACATCTCCACTGCTGTCGCCGTGAGGTTATCCCGGACGGAATAACTATTAGAGCAGCCTGCCTTGAATCTGCTGTCGCAATAGCACTCGTACCTGATAGCAGATCAGATTCCTCTCAAATGCTATGCCAAATGGAATGACAAAAGGAAAAAAGTTCTTGACAGCACACAATTATTAGGAATCATTGAAGGAAAATACAGATAACGAACGAGTCATTCGTGTCGGCTTTCAGGTGACAGCCGTGCTTTTCAGCGGACTCGCAGAACTTTCCAGCCGTGTAGTCCACGTCTTCTGGATGCAGTGTGATCTCCAAATTGCAGTACGATTTCTCATGCGTACAGTTGTCCTTATTGCCCACGGAGTCAATGCAGAAAGTGGGAAGTGGCTGCAGAGATTTGTCTTCACTCTCCCTTCGATAAATGACAACTGGAAGAGCTTACTAAAGTTTTGAATGAAAGGAATCTTATGAAGATGGGATCAAGAAACAGTTTGACATGCCTCTGACGTGGTAGTGGGCAGTTGGGTTGAGGGGAGCGAGGCTTTGTACCGAAATTCCCACTTGCCAGGGGAATTGCCTTGAGCTCGAGTGTACATATTGACAGCGGTCGCTGTTAGGTTTTGCTGCACGGGATCACTTTCAGAACAGCCTTGCTTGATTCTGCCATCACATACACAATAGTACCTAGAAAAAGATTACTCTTAAATGCCCCAAAAGCTAGAATGACAAAAAAAAACAAAAAAAGGCACAAAATTATTAAGAATAATTGAACGGAAACGCGGACGTCTCATTCGTGTAGGGTTTCAGTTGGCAGCCGTGCTTCTCGGCTGATTCGCAGAACGAACCAGACGTGTAATAAACCCTTTCCTGATGCAGTTCGATCAGCAGAGAGCAGTACGGTTTGTCATTCGTACAGTTGTCCTTGTTGCCCAGGAAATCAACGCAGAAAGTGGGCAGAGGCTGCAGAGAATATCTTTTACCAAATAAATGTGCATAATTGTTTTTAAACTTTACATTCAAATGGCAGACGAGAGGAATAATCGAAGTGATCAAATTGGCATGTCACAACCTCGTTGTTCGCGTCATCCGCCTTAGCGAGCAGCTGGAGGAGAGGAAGAGAAATGAGCAGAAGACGGAAGAGGTGACGCATTGGCGCAGATTGCACTGCAACTTCGCTTTGGGTCAAGCAAACTCTATTTTGAGGGGATTTGAAAACTGATATGATAGATATTTCAACTTAAAATCAGGGGAATGAAAGCTTTCCATGAATGAATAAATTTATTACGGTATCGCAATACCCCATACGAGCGTAAACTAGCTAACAAATGAATATAATAAGGAAAATGGAACTAATAATGAGAGAGAACTAAAGATGAGGTCCTATAAAGCTTATTGAATGAAGACTGGGGCCTTACAAGGAAGGAGTGAGATCAGGATTTGAGCATGTATGCGAAGTATGAAACTGAGACCGCGTGTACTAGAATGTTTAAAATTCAGATACCATATTTTCTCTATTAGTGCCCCTCCCTCTATTAGAACCCCCCCCCTCTAATAGTACCCCCCCCATTGAGAAGGCCATTGAAAAATAGTACCCCTCCCTCTAATAGAACCCCTCCCCCCTCCAATAGTGCCCCCCCCTTATTAGTATAATACCTCGGCTCGAGACGTACCTCGAATAGATTCTGGGGGCATGGGATGCTGTTCCCAATGAACTGATTGCAAATTCACAAAAAAACTGCTGTAAAACGGATATTCCGGAGATGATTCCATTGAAGCTGAGCTACAAATCTCTTTTGTTAATAATAAATAGCTCTTTACAAACGTTTAGCCAATCACATTGAAAAATAGTACCCCCCCCTCTAATAGAACTATTAGAGGGGGGGGGGGGTACTATTTTTCAATGTGGCTTCGAAGCCCCCCTCTATTAGTGCCCCCCTCTCGCAATGGGATTGAAAAATAGTGCCCCCGGGGGCACTAATAGGGAAAATACGGTAATAAGGGTTGTTGCGGGACAAATAGCAAAGATTAAAAAAAAATTATAACCGTTGCGAACATATTATTTTAAAATTATAAAGAAAAATGTCTTATGTATACTAAAAGGATTTGAATGATGTGAAATAGAGCAGGATGAAGCTTGAATGGCACTAAAGCTTGGGTAATTAAATCTTTCAAACATGAACAAGAAAGGCAAGGAAAGGAAGATCCCCTCTCCTCTCTACTCCTTCCCAGTTTCCCTTTCCCTTGCTCCATTCCCTTTCCCTCTTCCATTTGTTTGCTCCCTTCCCTTTCCAAGTCCCTTTCTAGGGCCTATTCACAATCCTCCATTTCCAAGTTCTCTCACACTTCCCCTCCATTCTCCTTACGTTCACCAATAACATTTCTCTTACTCTTACCCACTTTCCCTTTAAAATTCGTTAACTGCCGATTCCACTTCTGCTTTTCTCTCCCTCCCCTTCCCATACCTATTTTATCAAAACCTTCGACTCTTCCTCTCCTCATGTACTTTTTTTTATTTCCCTTTACTCTTCCATTTCCCTTTTCTTTCATCTTTCCTCTTTCCCTGGTCCCTTTTGGGCTCGTGAACTGCCCGTTTTGCACGGAAACTTTACATCGTCCTTTCCTTTCTCAAAAAGTAAAAAGAAAATCCTAACAGTTTCTAAATCCTCTTAAAATTTCCAGTGGCTTGATCACCCATTAATTTCCCCTTTCTTCCAGTGCACTCGGCCTCAATGCGTCTCCTCTTCCCTCGTCTGCTCCACTTTCTTCTTCTCTTTCTGCTGTTCGGACTCGCCAAGGCTCCTCCTAACGAGGTTGGGACAAACGAATACTACTACGACGAATAGTAAAAAAAAATTGCAAAAACAATCCTGCACATATATTTGCTCAAGTGAAATATATTAATATCTGATGAAGACTAACAATAAGGAAAAAAATCACTGCAGGGAGGTCCCACTTTCTGCACGGCTGAAAGCTACATAGACTTATGTACGAGAGAGAAGCCGTTCTGTCGGGTGAGAGTTGAAGTGGATCCGGAGAGGGTGTTCGGTGACAGTGCAGTTGGTCATAAGACCGTGGGCGTTGCTAAATGCGCTTCGTCCGAGAAGCATGGCTGTCAAATTCAAGCCGATTCGCTCAATACGTCCGTCACATTCCTTTTTCCCTTATCCATTCTTAGCAGTTTTGAGATCAAGAACCTTTTGATCAACAACTTGGCATCTAAGAGTCATCTGCTTTCAGGTACATGTGCTTCTGCGACAGCCGGGCTGCTCTTCCGAGCCTGGCATAGTGGTATACATATGTGCCATACATATTCAAACTGCTATTCTCGCATATGAATGATGCATTTATGATAGGAATTTTATATTTCTTACTGTTATATTTCCAGTACAACCTCACAGCAGTGGAGATGTACAAAGGAGCACATCGCTACTGTCTCAACGGCCTTGAAAATACGGTCTGTCCTGCTGCCTCCTTCTGCATCTCCGAGATCTTCTTCGATCCGCTCACCGGCATTCCGGCCAACGAAATCGGCCTTGGCTGTGTGGATAAGATTCCAGGAGAGGACTTCGAGGACGGCTGTCGCAAGGTTTCCTTGAACTTGATGGATACTGCTTATATAATTTGTTTACCTTGAATTGTGCTAATTTTCAGATCGAGCCTTTCGACATCTCCAATCCGGTCTTCGAGTGCTTCTGCGAGAGCGTTGCCGGACGCGCCTGCAACGATCTGAAAGAGGTGTCTAGAATCTCTTAATCCATTTTGATAAGTCCAGTAAAACTTTTTTTTAATAAAAAGAATAGATATTTCTTGTTTCAGTCGACTAACTCGGAGCGCAAGGCAAAGTGGGAGAGCGAGGGCGGGAAGATGCTGCTAGAAGTTATTAAGGAAGAAGCAATCGAGAAGTACAAGGAGTCACAAATTACGACTCCCGATGTCAGCGGCTAACAATAAGAGGAGCAAATTCAAATTCGAGTCACTTTGAGTCACAGAGGGGGGCACATTCATATTCTAGCGACTCTAAAAAAATAAATGCTAAACCGGAAGAGGAAGAAAAAAAGGAAGTGTTTTACCTGGCATCGCCTTATGTACATATATGTATTTTATAGGTGAAATTATCTTAGAAAATTTTTCCTAATTCGCGGCTACAGCACTAATGCATGAATGGATCGTCTCGGATTGTCTGCTAGGTTTCCTCCTTCTGCCACTCCAAGATCTTCTTCGACCCGACCATCCGCTTCCAGAACAATCACAATGGATTTGGCTGTGTGGATAAACCGCCGGTGGAGAGCCTCAGCCATGGTTGTCGTAAGGTTTTTTTTACTTGTAAATGACCTATTTTGTAATTATTCGCTTTCTAATACATAAAAATTTATTAGAAATATATTTGAAAATTTCAAATAAAAAGTAAAATATATTAAGTCAAGATAAATTTAGCTGGAGCAATTTCTACTTATCCAAACCGGCATTCGAGTGCTTCTGCGCAAGCGAGATTGGCCACGCTTGCAACGACTTGGATGAGGTCAACAGATGTTCTGAAAGAGTACTGGATATCCAAGATTAAATATATATTCTTTTCAGTCGATAAATATTAAGCGGAAGGACAGTTGGCATAGCACAAGCATGAAGCTGCTAACGGAATTTGAGGAGCCTCAACCTGCTTCCGCTCCGCTAACAAAAACTGCCGACAACAATGTCAGAGTATTTTTTTTTATTGTTTTCTTTAATGTAAAAAAATATCGTCAGTGGCATTTATTGTACTTTCTAAGGAAATTTGTAAATACTCAAATTATTTTCCATTACAGCACTACTGCCTCAACATCTCGACTCCCCTTGCTTGCGCTGGTACCTCCTTCTGCCACCCCAAGATCTTCTTCGATCCGGTCACCCGCTACCCGGCCGCGCACGGTGGATTTGGCTGTGTGGACAAGCTTCCGCTAAAAGCTCTCGAGGGCGGTTGTCGCAAGGTTCTTGCTTTAATGCAAAAAATAATTCAAATTATATTTCCGAGAAAACAACAAAACTGAACAAAATAGAGATTTAATTCAGGTGGAGCCTTTCACCCTCGCCAGCCCGGTGTTTGAGTGTTTTTGCCACAGCGAGATCGGCCACGCTTGCAATGACTTGGATGAGGTATGCTGTTCTCACCTGCTCAGAACTTACCATTGAAACTCACTAGTCTTAATTCCAAAGCAACTTTATTGTAATAAGCGATAGGATTTTCCATAGAATCATTGAATTTGTTTTAAATTCAGCCAATGAATCTGAAGCTGAGGGACAAGTGGTTTCGCGAAAGCAAGAAGCTGGAAGCAGAAGAGGCAGCTAAAGCTGTTTGTTGATCCCATTTTCAAAAGATTATTTTCATATATTTCTGGTTCCGTTCCTAATTTATTTAATAAAAAAATATATTATAGTTGATTTAATAATAAAATTAGGTAATGAAAAATTTATATTGAAAAAAACTACTTCCAGCTCAAGCTTCCTCTGCATCGCCGCTGAAACGATTCGTCTCCTTCTGGCTGGCCCCGCCTTCTCCCTTCTAGCCCTTCCCATCAAATTGTAGGCCACCCGAAAGTTTCGATAAAGTTTTGTTTTTGTCCTTGCCTTCCATTGACGAGTCCGCTCCGATAGGAAAGGAAGAGAGAGGAGGAAAAAATGGTTCATGATGGTAAGCACAATTGCGAAATAAAATGGGCACTGTACGTGGTTTCTTGAAAGATTTCTGAAAAACTGGAAGTTCTAACCAAAATTTTAGTTCACAAATTCACGAAACATTTAACTTTCTGTGTAGCAAACTACATTATGCGAAAGTGGAGCTTTGAAATTGTACAGTGTGCAGTATAAAAGCAGCTGAGTTGTCCATTTACCGTCATTCTTCCATTGGTTCTCCTCTTAGGATCACCGGAAGACATCTGCTGAGGTTCCTTTCCCCTCTCCTCTCTACTTCTTCTCACTTTCCCTTTCCCTTGCTCCCTTCCCATTTTCCTTCTTTCCTTTGCTTTCTCTATCGCCCTTTCCCTTATCTCTTCACAATTGTCCTGTTCTTTCTCTCTCACTTCCTCCCTCCCTTCCCTTCTCCTTACTTTCACCAATTCCCTTTCCCTTGCTCTTGCCCACTCTTCGCTTTCCCTTTAAAATTTGTTCTCTGCGAACTACTCTTCCTCAGTTCTTTGACTCTTTTACTCTTCCATTTCCCATTCTCATTTTCTCTTTCCTCTTTCCCTGGTCCCCTATTGGGCTCGAATACTGTTTTGGAAGGAAACTTTATATCATCCTTTCCGTTCTCAAAAAAAATTACATTGTTTTCCCTTTTTTGCAGTGCAATCTGCCTCAATGCGTCTCCTCTTCCCTCGCCTGCTCCACTTTCTTCCTCTCTTAATGTTGTTCGGACTCCCCAAGGCTAATGACACTTCTACGGTGAACAACCTGGTCTGCCATTATTGCTAGTAATGTTGCAAAAACAATTGTGCGCTAATATTTGATAATATGAAATAAACTAATTTCTCATCGAGGGAAAATATTCACTGCAGGCTCCGAACACATTCTGCATTGCTGAAGGTTCCGCATTATTATGTTCGAGTGACGCGCCGTTCTGTCAGCTGACGGTTGAAGTGGATCCGGAGAGGGCGTTTGGTGGCGCAGTCGATGGTCATAAGGCTGTGCGCGTTGCTGGCTGCGCTTTGGCCGAGAAGCACGGCTGCGAAGTGCAAGCCGACTCGCTTAACACGTCCGTCGCCTTCCTTTTTGCCTAATTCATTCTTAGCTGCCAGGGTGGGGTGCCGGGTGACCGTAAGTGCTATCGCGGAATACTACTGAGTTTCTATTAGACGAGCTATAGATTGAAGCGTGAGGGTGAACTATTTAGTTCCAGCGCCAATCGGAAGCAATATAGTTCTGCCAGATAGTGCGGCCTCGGTATACTATCTGCGCTGTGTGTAATAGTTTTGAGATCTAGAGCCTTTTGATCTACAGGGTCATCTGCTTTCAGGTACATGTGCTTCTGCGACAGCCGGATCATGTCGGGCTGCTCTAGCGATTCGGACATTGTGGTATATGTGGATCGTGGTATATTCAAATTGCTATCTTGGCATTCATATGTATAATGAAGTTATGATAGATATTTTATATTTCTTTCAATTATATTTTTTTGCAGAAATACCTCACGACGACAGCAATGGAGATGTTCAAAGTGGCATGGCAATTCTGCCTCAACGGCACTGAAAAGACGGTCTGCCCCGCTGCCTCTTTCTGCAACTCCAAGATCCTCTTCGATCCTCTCACCGGCATCGGCTTTGGATGTGTGGAGAAGTTGCCAGTAGACGGTCTAGAAGATGGCTGTCGCAAGGTGTCTGTGTACTTGAGTGAATTGTAAATTCTTATATACTATGTATAAATATATATTTTTTTTAAATTTGAATGCGCAAAAATTGATGCTGCAGAAATTAGGTTTTTTTTTCTCAGGTCGATCATTTCGACATCTCCGACCCGTCCTTCGAATGCTTCTGCAAGAGCGAAGGCGGCCGCGCCTGCAATGATCTGAAAAACGTGCTTGTCTAAAATCTCTGATTCTTTATTGATAAGTCGAGTTAAATGTAAAAGAAATAAGAAAAAAAAATATGTTTCTTTATTTCAATCGGCGAATTCGGAGAATAAGGCAACGTGGGAGAGCGAGGGCTTGAAGATGTTGTTAGAAGCTCGGAAGGAAGAAGCATTCGAGAGGATTGCTATTAGCCTCTTCGTGTTCCTCGCCTGTTTATGTTTAGAAAAGCAATCGATAGCCACAAAAAAATATATTGTTTGAAACAAACGTTGTTTCGGGGCAAAAATGAGACAATATTGTTTGATATGTCAAACAATTAAAACAAATTGTTTGATATATCAAACAATATTGTTTGAGTTTTGCCCCGAAACAATGTTTGTTTCAAAAATTTTTTTTTGTGTTCAATTGATCGATATGTAGTCGTTGATAAATCAATACTCGATGTAAATTAATGAATAATACTGCAAAATCGATTGATAACCAATCAATAATTCTCGGTTTCGTTTTTAGCCGTCCTCGTCGGGATTTGGCGGAAATCCCTCAGAGCCATTCGTCGTTGAAGTCGTATTCTAGGGAAATATCCAATTCCATGTGCACAGGGGCAAAGCCCATATAAAAATCTGCCAGATTTGGAAACACACTTAAACAAATTCACTACAGTGCTGCAACAAGTTACGAGTTTTGTGTTATGATATTTATGATGAAATGTTATTTTCAAAGACGATGGAGAGCGGACGGTAGCTAGCGAATTATTGTGAATTTATTTTACATAATTTAGCGGTTACAATAAGTTCGTAGTTTTTTTCTTCGATTTCTTCGCTTTTCTTTTTGCGTCATCTCAACTGATCGTGAGTCGTTGGATCGAATTGTAAGTCACGAGCTGCGCCTTCATTCTCAGGAACCTTTGGTCAGGGGTCCCGGTAGTTTCCGGGACTGCTGCGTGAATTCTGAAAGTTACCGTACTGGTCCCGGAACTCTTTTTTCTAACCTCAGATTAATGGGGCTGCAGGAGCGAACAGGTGCTCAGTCGAAATGCTTACTGATAAAAAATTTTTGTTTTAAAAGTAATTGCAGTGATCTCCCCTCTCAATTAGTTTCTTATCTCGTTAGCATAATTTTACAGGATTAACCTTATAAGCTGCTGTTTATTTCCCTTACCAAACGATATGCGTGGCATAACATTAATTCGTCTCAACATTAATCCCATATAAAGGATAGATGGATTCCCCCCCTATTATTCATCTCGACGATAATCCCCCCATAAATGATAAATGGATCCCCTCTATCTTTTTACGCGTCACTCGCCAACTCACGTGAATGCCGCAACCTATATCCGGCGTGTTTTCGAGCTCATTATCCGTCTCAATAGTCGGCGTTGCGTGCTATGGCAACGGAAGCCCGTTGTTGTGTGTCTACTGAAAGAAGTGTCTGATAAAGAGTAGTAAGGCATGCATTTGCGTCATCAAGTCTGTACGTACATAACTATAACTTCTACGTCTTCTCAATCTGTTGATGTAGACGGCTATACTTAGAGACCGCAGTAACCAACATTTGACACAATGAACTTTGGGCCGGCTGCTACCGTACCTTAATTTCTAAAATACGGGCACCGTGAATGCACCTTAAAAAACGGGGGAACGATATTTTTAAGTTTAGTGATGTCCGCCGCGTCTCCATCGCTTCTGCGGCATTTTTTTAGTCTTAATTAATAGCATTTAAGTCACTAAGAAGAATGCTCGCTATTTTATCCTATTTAGTGTCCATTCTCGTGGTCAATAGCAACATGCAATAATTTGACTGAATTTTTTTCGCCGCTTATATTGAGTAAAAAACATATTTTATACTGTCGTGGCGGGCAAATTTCAACGTTCTTTTTGAAGCCATGACCTTTCTAAGTATGTATACAAAATTTGAAGTTACTTTGATTATCGGGGTGTTAGATATATTCAAAAATGATTGTTTGGTATGTCATCCGAATTCATTATTTTGGGCTAAAAACATATTTATACTGCCGTGGCGGGCAAATTTCAACGTTCTTTTTGAAGCCATGACCTTTCTAAGTATGTGTACAAAATTTGAAGTTACTTTGAATATCGGGGTGTTAGATATAGTCAAAAATGTATTGTTTGGTATGTCATGCAAATTCATTATTTTGGGCTAAAAACATATTTATACTGCCGTGGCGGGCAAATTTCAACGTTATTTTTGAAGCCATGACCTTTCTAAGTATGTTTACAAAATTTGAAGTTACTTTGAATATCGGGGTGTTAGATATCATCGAAACATTGCCGGCAGCTGATGTGAGACTCGTCGGCCCAAACAATTACTTTTTTCGCAGAATCATGGGCCACCGAACAAAGGAGTGGAGCGAGATTTAAAGATATTAGATTTAAAAATAAAGATAAAATTGTTGTGCTAAAAATAAAAAAAAAGAAAGTGTAAAGAAATTAGTTGGGCATCGTCTGTAGCGATAATCTGACCGGCCGAATTTCAGATGACACAATGACATGCATCGGCAGGCATACTGTGGGCGTCCCATACTCCCCAGGAATATGCATATTAAAAACGCCTTTTAATGACTTAATTTCAATTTTGTTTGGGTTTCTGATTATAGATATGGTTTTCTCGTCACTGAAAATCCCCAGAAACATCATTCGTTTACATTTCATTGCTATTTGAAAAAATCATCTGCGGTCTCTAGCTATACTCGTATAAATTCATAGATTACTATGTATGCAATCAAAGTCGTCGGGTGAATCACTTCATTTCCGCAGATTTTTCTTCTATCTTCCACCATAATTATAACACTGAATAACGATACGATTGTCCCACCATATGGTACATTCGTGAAATCATATTTCCGTGCCATAGAATGTTGAAGACCAGTGCTCAAAGATTTGTGGCAGTTTTATTGTCACCATTTTCAAGTTAAACAAAAAAAAAATTCAGATGTCACGAATAAAGTGTTCGATCGCGCGCGCGTGCATATATTTCTTTCTTCCTGAGATAGAACAACAAACACCGTATATTACGAAGAAACAGCAGACGGAAGGAGGCCGGAGGGTAGGAGGGATATAGGGCTAATAATAAGGGCATTCGGATACGATGGACAAAAGAACAACAAGAAATCGGGAGATCGCGAAAGAAAAATCGGAATATTATATAAAGAAGGAGCAGAAAAACACAGAGCAATCATTTACGTCTGGTTTCTCACGTCGACTACTTCGCTACGCTTACTGAACACGAGAGACTGTCAAAGCCCACACGATTAGGGAAATCTACTCCCGCACAGAAAACAAAAGTTACCGTAATCTAGCGACATTTATATATTGACAGACTGTCTGTTCAGCTTGGCAGCGAAAGAATCAATAAGCTCCCAGAATAGAAGAAAGGTCATTCTACACTGAAGATGGTAACTTACAATTCTGGTCAAATGAGGAGAAAGATTGAGATTTCCCAGGATAAATCATACGCAAATGAAGCAACCGAAATTGGCAGATACTGAACAAAAGAAAGGCTTCTTACTATTAAATTGGATGTTGATGAAGAAGAAAAACAGAGCGCAATTTTTCTCAAATGTCTCTCTAAAATCGAAAAGAGGATATTTCAGAAGAAAAAGAAGGAAAAAAAACAACAGAATTATGTACAGAACGGATGATGTTACGAAAAAATCGCACTTCGCTTTAAAAAAAAGTGATAATGATATCAGTAAATCAGAGCCAAATATGGACTAGGCGCAATACTGGCTCTCGTGTATGGATGAGAGGAAGACCGGGAGTTAAGGAGGGGGGGGGGTAAACGGATCTCGAGCGGAATTGAGGTTACGGTATTACAAGAGGAAAAAGAAACGAGGACAAACACCGTAACCTTTGCGCTGCTACAATATACAGTAACCGTGGGTGGGGGTGCAACTAACGCTGTCAGATCGTCTCCATAGGAGCAAATTTTTTTCTTTCTTTTTTTTTGCGATATCTTTTTTTGTCAAGAGGAAAAGGGAAATAATTGCATAAAATTTTTTTCTTTACGAAGATTATCTTTTCTTCTCTCCCTTTTCTCCTTGACTACAATAGGCAGTTTTAAAGCCATGGTACGAGAGAAAAAAATTAAATACATAAGCATATCTATATTTTCGGTGTACTGGGAGTGGATTACGGTGAATTTGATATACGAAAGAAACGCACTAAAAAAGAAAACCGGCCCTGGTCACGCCGCTCAATGGGCAGTTTTGATGAAAGCTGACTGAAGAAACACCACACATTTGTCTGAGCAAATAGCAAGTGATGCAAAACTAGAGCGGCGCTACGCAAATCTCAAGTAAAAGAAGAAAATATGGAGAATACAAAAGAAGAAGAAAATTGTCCCTATCTATACATTAATAATATATATATTTATTTATGTAAAATACTTGTAAATTGAACCCGCATGTCAACAGTCAATTCGAGCGTTCACAGAGCGCTACTCTTTGCATAGGAAATACGGTCAGAAGGCAGGCGATGCTAAGGCAACGTCGCTTCGGGACCTGGGTGCGTTTGAATAGGGGAGGACTACGGTAGCTTTGGGCAGGGGGGGGGGGTGACGATCACAGCCTCATGCGCTTGTTGTGGTGCGTGTCGCCAACGAGGGGGCAGAGCATGATGGAGGAAGACTCGTCACTTCGTCTCTTCTTCGGAGATGACGAAAGAGAGGGAGTCACAAAGCCCGTGTCCAGGTCTATAAGAACAACAATTATGATCAAGGCCAGTGCCCACTGGCGGGAATTTTTTTTCGGGAGGGTCCAGATCAGAAAATCAAAATTTTTCGGGAGGGTCCAAATCAATAGTGTAAAGTGGGAAATTGGGTTATATAATGATAAAAACCTTGATTCAAGGCAAACGAATATGGTAGACAATTTAATAACTGAAAATGCATAAATCTAAAATGTTAAGATTACATTCAAACATTGCTTGAATTATATCAGCTTCTTCTTCAGACTCTAGCTTCTTTAGACATTAATTACTTTTTATGGAAATTTATATTAATACCACAAAATATTTATATATTTTTTACTTAATTATTAAGAGTTAATTGATAAAAACTGCACTGCACCCACCTGTGATCAGCCTTGGCGACGTTGGTGGCACCGAGAGGCAGAGCGGTTCGAGGGACGCGTAGACAACGCCGCCCTCCACTGACTCCGTCCTGTTCTCTCCTCCTCCTCCTCGTTCCGTGTGGTGGTGGTGGTGCCTCAGGGTGTGGCTGTCAGTTGAGGTGATTGACGACGGCTCGAGGAGATGCTCGCTTGAAGTCGTCTCTTCCAGGAGTGACTGGAATTACATTTTTTTTAAATTAACAATTAATTTAAAAAATGTTGCCAAATTAAAATCAGGTAAAGGCTAGGGAAAGCCCTTTTTTAAGTGTAATAAGCTGCACCATTAACGCAGTAAAACTAAAATGATGAAAACAATATACTTTGAAGCAAAAACAATACATTTTGACAGAAAAAGAGTAATTTTTTTCCGGAAAAAGCGTCTTCTAAAACGCGGGAAAAACTTGAGGTCTTGAGAGGAAAAAGAGGTCTTTTCTAAAACACGGACATATGCCTTGAGGTCGTGGAGGCGGTGCCCGCCGAGTGCCAAGTAGAGCTCATCGCTTTCTTCGGCCGCAACTCGAGAGGACTCGTCAAGAAGGCTGCAAAAAATATTTCGTTAAATTTTATTGCACCTTTAATTCAATATTTTTTTTAATTTTCACTTTTTTCTCGCAATATAATACCCATTAAATGATTCTAAATATAATTAGTTAAAGCACAATTGCATTGATCAATCAGCAGTTGTATTACATGATAGAATAAGTGTTTTTCGTCACAAGTTTCTATTTATAGTGTGTTGTTCCTACAGTATACCTTCCGTAAGACGACGAATTGGAGTGGACGCCTAGCACCATATTCCCGAGGAGGCCTCCGTTCGTGCCATTCTCATCCATGGTCATGCCGGTCGAGGAGCCAATCGGCTGCGAAGCAAGTGGAAGACTTCCGGTCGCCGCTGAATCTGGAGAAAGTGTACTTTTTTTAAAAATAAATTTTTATTCCTTTCTTACAATTAACCATTAATTTCCTTCATAAAACAGACTATTCGTAACTAATCTACCGGTGAGCATTACTGAAAGCAAACAGTGCTAATGCTGATAAGATTAATATCTCTATGCCTATAATACCCCCTTAAATGATACTTAACTACTACAAGTCTATTTAACTGGCGCCAAACCTGTGGTTGAGTAGTAGTCCTCATAGATGGAATGGTGGAAGGTGACCGAATCGGAGGAAGTTAGGGAGAGGCGGTGCGAGGAAGCGGACAGCTGAGAGCCTGAAGTTGGCACGAAAATTAATCCATTTCCCTCCGGTGCAGAAGGTAAGATATATTAAAGAATAACTATATAATTTCAAAAAAAAATTAACTAGCTCACTCACGAACGACGACATATATTAATTAAAAAAAGATAAAAGAAAATGAAACCTAAATTATCCATGTGCCTACCTCCGTCATATTCATGTAGAGGGTCTGGCAGATAGATCGAAGATGAGGGCTCACTCGAGGAACCGGCTGCCTCGTAAGGGTCTCTGGAAGAAAAATTATTACGGTAAAAATGGATTCCAGGATTACGGTAACAATGGGTTAGCCCATTGCTACCTTAATCCAAAATTGCATCGAATACTTTCGTCTGCAGAATATTTTCTTAACTTTAGGTGGACTCTTATCATATTCATAAGGTCTTTTTTCAGATAATCTATGCTAAAAATAGCACAGGCATCGAAAAATCGTCTTGTTACGACCTCTTACCAGAATAATTCCAACAATAATCTCTAATTAAAATACAATCCCCCAGTTACCGTACTTTAGGTCCTACACGGAATACCGTACCTCAGTTGCATCGCAATGGGAGACGAGCAGTCAGGAATGGAGGGAGAAGTGGAGAAGAGAAGAGACGGAGAAGACGGCTGCGCAGGCGAGATTCTCCACAGCGGGTTCTTCAAAATGAAGACATTTCTTCATGGCTGATATAATATTCAACACTTCTAATTACTTTAACAGATAATAAAAATCCAAACGAATAATCACTTCTTCAAGCTTTCTTCAAGCCAATATAATAACAATCAACAGTCCTATTTTGACTAATAAAACTATCCAATAAAAAACATAGCCAATTCTTTTAAAATATACACTTATATCAATTCTAATCTTGTATTTAAAAAAAAAATTCAACGCATTTTTCAAACTTTAACAATTTTGGGAATGGGAATAATTCTGGAATTAATCACTAAAGGATCAGTGATCAGTGAAAATAATATCTTTTCTTTTTCTTTCCCGCCAAGCCAACTTCAAACCCTCTTCCGCTCCTCACCTGTCTTCCACTCGAGACCATCTCGTCTTCTCTCTCCTCATCTTCTTCTTCCTCTCCACTGCCTGTGTCCTCTCCTTCTTCCTCGCTCTCTCCTTCATCTCCACTCTCTCCCTCTTCTTCTTCTTCCTCTTCACTCTCTCCTTCCTCCTCCTCGTCGCTGTCTCTAACGACCATCGAAGTGTTCAGCTCGTCTTCCTATAAAACACAAATACATTTAATAAGCATAAGCCAAAGAACGAAAGAGATTATGAATTACACTTCTTTTTTCAAATCCCTCTCAATCCTGGATAGCCCAATGATAAGATGATAAGATGCCCAAAAATCACATGGATCAATCCAATTGAAAGCTCATGCACTTTCAAGCCGATAAGACGGCGCTAAACCGCAAGGTCCTCATGTTCTTTCAGAAAATATTTTTTTAATCCACGGTTTTCATCGGAACCTATACTTAAAGAAAAAAAAATCTTGTTTCACGAAAAAATAGTCAATATATTCCACAACATGAAATATGGACAACTTTTTCGTTTTTTGTTTTCTAGCCGGCGAACTTTCATGCAAAAAGTCTAGTATTATCAGAAAGAGCGCAACTTTTGTTTAAAAAAAACATTCCCGCTGGGTATTATGAATTGCACTTTTTCTAATTCTTATATATACCGACTACTGCAATGAAACACATGCTGAGAATCACAAATCAATCCGATGGAAAGCTCCGGAACTTTAAAGCCTTCATGCCGGCTCAAAACCACATGGTTCTTATATATTTTTAGCAAACATTTTTTTCGGTTTTCATCGGATATTTAAAAAGAAATCCCATTTCATACAAAAAGTAGCCAATATATTCTACAAAATAAATTTTGTTTTCTAACCGACCTGTCCTTTTAGGCTGAAAGTTCCGTATAATCAGAAAAAGTGCAGCTTTTGTTAAAACCCTTCTCGATGTGTATAAAAATAACAAAATCCTCGGTAGCTAACTTAATTTGTCTACTGTAGAAAGCCCTTCTGGTAAGCTGGAAGTCTTCCGGTAGTTTCACCCGGTAAACAGTTATAAAAAAAGGGCCATTTTCTAGATCCCATCTCATTTAGCTTCTTAGGATACACCTTACGAAGTCTCTATGTAAGCCCCTTGAGAATATCAGCTGATTTGCTGCAGCGGAAACCGGATGCGAGTTCCTACAAATATAGTCGTATCCAAGTGTCCATGTCTGGAACTAGAGGCAGAGAAAGAGAGAGAGAGAGAAAAAGAGAGAGAGAAAGAGAGAGAAAAAGAGAGAGAAAGAGAGAGAGAGAGAGAGAGATATAGAGAGAGAGAGAAAGAGAGAGAGAGAGAGAGAGAGATAGAGAGAGAGAGAGAAAGAGAGAGAGAGAGAGAGAGAGATAGAGAGAGAGAGAGAGAGACAGACAGACAGAGCTAAAGCGAACACATCCGGTTTTAAACGGCTACGGATGCATATGACTCATAGATAGACAGGAACGGAAATCTGTAGAAGACGCTAAAAAAGATAGCGGTTTGCGAAAGGCATAATTGCCTAATAATTCTCCGTTTCCCATTCCCTCTAAAGTGTTCAACAAAAAGCCGTTGTGGGATATGGCTCTTAGGAGCAGGGAATAAGAGGGTTCCCGGATGGTCTACCAAAACAGGGTGTTGTAGGCGGAAAAAGGTGGTTGAAAAACGGGGTTGGGTAATAAGAAAAAACCCAATTTAAACCCAGTTTTTTCCCATTATCCCCCTGAATACCCAAGTCGAAAAACGGGGTTGGGTAATAAGAAAAAAAAACAAAATTTAAACCCAGTTTTTCCCACCCAAAATTCCCTGAATACCCACGCTGCCAACGGTCGAAAAACGGGATTGGGTAATTAAAAAAAAAACCCAATTTAAACCCAGTTTTTCCCATAACCCCCTGAATACCCAACCTCGTCGTCATCCTCTTCTTCTCGTTCTTCTTCCTCTTCCACATTCTGCACACTCCTCTCTGTCCCTTCCTCTCCATCTTCTCCTTCTTCTTCTTCCTCCAGATTCAACTCTTCTTCCATGTCTGCCTCCATCGCTGTCTCCGATTGCTTCTTGATCAGCTCGGCAACGAAGTTTTTGATGAGAACTCTGAAAAAAAATGGAATCTTTAAAGTAGGAGTCAATCAGAGTCAATACTTTATCTTTGTTTATAATACTAATAAACGTATGAAATTATACTTTTCCTAAAGCGCGACAAGGTATACTATACTTTTTGCTAAACACCACAACCACGACTTTATTTATGAGTCTCAAAATACCATTTCCATACCCATATCTCCAATGGTAAGTTGCTTTTGTTAGCTCACATCTCCTATGCTTCTCCACAAAACATGGACTACAACTTAGTCAGGGTGGTCCCTTGTTTACTACAATGAGAATGTTTACTACGATGGTGACTAATGTGCACTTTCTTTCCCTCCTGACAATGAGAATTTCCATGCGATTCCTTTCGTAACCGGAAAACAATTCATGGGAAGAAAGGGGAGGTGGCTCTATTCATAGATCACTATGGCAAAGAGAGAGAAAGAGACAGAGACAGAGAGAGAGAGAGAGAGAGAGAGAGAGGGAGAGAGAGTTAAAGAGAGAGAGAGAGACAGAGAGTGAAAGAGACCGCAATAGACTCTCTTCCTTCACCCTGTGATCTGTGGTCGTTCTTTGCGCCCCGTTTTCCCACGACGCTGACTGAGCGCGTGTCGACAAACAAGGTGCGGCAACGAAATATGAGCGAGGGGGAGTGAGAGAGAGAGCGAGAGAAAGAGAGAGGGAGAGAGACAGAGACACAGAGAGAGAGGGAAAGAGTGTGTGCGAGCGAGAGACACCCGCGTAAGCGAGACAATAGAGAGGGAGAGCGAAACGAGAGCGAGACAGAGAGAGAGAGAGAGCGAGACAGAGAGAGAGAGAGAGAGAGAGAGAGAGAGAGCGCGAGACAGAGAGAGAGAGAGTGACAGAGAGAGAGACAGACAGAGATACGCCTATTTTGAACAATCCTACGACTACGTCACCGCCTGCCTTCTTACTGTCCAGTACACGACTAGGCGAGGACAAATTCTTCTCACTCTCCTTGCAAAGGGGATGTAAACAGAGAGAGAGGTAGCAGACTAGAGTCCTTATCGGGCAAAGTTCGCTCCGTTTTCCAAGTTCTGGAACTCTGCGAAATTCCTGGGTCAGGCTGGGCCGTGCCGTGATAAGGTTGTTGATAGGCCGGGGCCGTGAAATGCCTCCATGAGGGGAAACATGACGTACTAGAAACATCTCTCTTGACTAGACTCTAGTATGTTGTCGAGTTTGAATCGGTTGTTTACCTCATACATCCATCCGGTCATTCATCACGGTTCTTCTCGAATCTTTCGCACCTTATATAACTACGTCATGCTGCCCTCCCCCCTTTTCCGCTTTCTTGGCTAACACATTTTAAAGGGACAAAAATATATGCTTTTTTCCTCTCGTCTTCTAATTCTTAATTCATAGCCACCCACGTGCTATTCAATTGAGAAAAAACATACCCGCGCTATTTAATGCTATAAAATCCTTGGATCGTTCTTTCTGATTGAGTACAAAAAAAACGGAAAAGGATGCAAACAAAGATTAATAAGAATATTATATAGCACGACGTAACTGGGTACAATCTTTAAAACTTCTGTACCTGCTTTTGTACCTGTAATCTTTAAAACTACAGTAACCCACATCCACTCTAAGCTATAGCCACAACTTCATCGCGGCTCAGATTTTCGCTATTTTAAGCCCATAACCGTGACCGCGACAAATCTCGCTGGGACCCAACTTCTCAAAATGTACAGGCGCCTAACGTATTCCTTTACAGTATTTACTACAAAAAGGCTTTCTGCTGGCAGGGGGACGGCTAACTTCGGGGGCTGCATAGACTTCACAACGTGAACTTTAGAAAGAAAGTCACAAAAAGTCATTCTATCTCTTAATAACTAGCATATATTACCTGAGTAGTTCTTCCTCAGAGGTCTTGTCTCCTACTGATAAACTTAACTCTTCCTCAACGAGCTCTTCCCCCTCTACCCAGGGAATAAAAGTCACTGTCGTCAGAAGATTAAGCTGGGATGGAGGCATTGTGCATGGAAACCAGGGTGGGTTAGCTGTTCCTAAATGTTATTCAAAAACCTGGTGGGGTAGGGCATTGGTGAGGTCCAAAATCAGTGCGGGTCTGTCAAATAGACAGTATCTTTTTTTTCCTCTGCCACTGATATAAACACACTTCTTCTTCGGAAGAGGTCTTCCTCCCATCTCTTACTCAAAGGGGTCTTCCCCCACCTCTTCAAGAGGTCTTCCGCCACCCCACAACCAGCTGATAACCTCCTCACCTCTTCCTCATGGCCAGTCAGGAATACCCGAGTAGACCCCTTGATAGACCCATCCCAACTCTTCCTCAAATGGAATCTACCCCCACCTCTTCCTCAAGGAGGTCTTCTACCACCCCCCCCCCAACTCCTGATAGCCTCCTCACCTCTTCCTCATGGCCTGTCCTCCGCAGCCTGCTCTCCTTCTCTCCACCTTGTCCTGGCACTTCTCGACGGCCACCGAGCACAGATGGGTGATGACGTCATTCTCGTTCAGATTCAGCCGGCCGAGAGCGAGGAGCGACGAGTCGATCGAGGGCATCGGCGAAGTGGTCGTGGACGGAATGGTTGGTTGGCTGCAGAGAGAGAGAGAGAGAGAGAGAGAGAGAGAGAGAGGGAGGGAGAGAGAGAGAGGAGGGAGAGAGAGAAGAGGGGGAGAGGGAGAGAGAGAGAGAGAGAGAGAGAGAGAGAGAGAGAGGGAGATTGAAGGAAGGAAGGAAAAGAGAGGGAGAGAGAGTCAAAGATAAAGAAGCAGAGACATGTATGGTGCTGATTGACGAAAATAGAAATATCTAATGTATAAATCCTACCTCTGTGGCTGTGAGAGGAGAGAGAGAGAGTGCAGAGAAGCACAGAAGAGAGTAATCGTACAGGGCGCTGTTGCCACCAAAGCACAGTCAGCAGCAGGATATCACCGAGAGGTAGAGAAACACAGAAGAAGAAGAGTACGCTATCTCTCTCCTGGAAATGGAGAGTTGCCGAAAAATGATGGGCATTTAGTTAGAAAGATTTTTGATATTATAGTTAAGAAAATAAAGACAGGATATAGAGTAAGAACGGGTGAGCGAATATCACTCCAGTAATTCATAATTTGAGAAAGAAGAAGACGAGAATAAATGAGTCAAGAGGAGATGATATTGCATGGAATTTATAGAACGCGCGAAGAAAATTTGATACTCGAGAAAAGGGTGAAAGTGTTTTAGATAAATGAATTTGGGGGGGGGGGCACCGGGTGCAGGTATTCGTCCCTTAAACATCAAATAATGTTAAAAATCGCGTGGGGTCTGCGTCTGAGGAACGCGGATAATCGCATTTCCGAGAAGAGATGATATTATTATTATGATGATGATGATAATGATAAGAAGAGCATCCGGAATGTATCGAGAAGTCTTGGCAATTTGCCAAGAAAAAGAAAATGCCGAGTGATGGGAGAATATCAGCAAGGATTAGACAGGGGCCGACGTGTAAATCCACACCTCAATACACGTCTTTTCGCGTGTAAGGTTTGGCGTGTCAGAAAAATATATGAGCTTGTTAACTTGACACGAGATAAGCCGTGGATATGGTTTCAAGGCGGGCCGCTTGTGAAAAGGTGATGGGAATGTCGTAACATAACAATCTTAGGGGTCCAAAAAGAGTTTCTAACGATAAAACATGTAGCAAACTATGAGTAAATCAAGGAAAGTTCTCTTACATCAACTAAAAAGGGAAAGGCTAAGGCTGCAAAGTAATCGACCTGAATATGAGGGAAAAAGAACGCAGGTCACCTGTTTAGAAACAAAGTCCGTGTCGTTTACACTAGCAGGAGCATATGGATGATGTCAAACGGAAACATGATAGAGAGCGAGAGAAGGTGATAGGGAGAGAGAGAGAAAGAGGGGAGACTCAGAGAGAGAGAGAGAGAGAGAGAGAGAGAGAGAGAGAGAGAGAGATGGAAGGAGAGGGTTAAATAGATGAGCGAAGAGATGAAAGGATGCGCGTCCTGAGTGCGCCTGTACTTTAGCTACAACATGTGTATACTATTACATCGAAGCATTATTTCCGTGAAACTAGCGCTACTATTGTAAAAGAAACAGAGATATTTTACTATAAATTTAAGAACTAACAAATATCGTAGTTTTATTAATAAAAACTCTAGACGACTTAGTCGTGCTATTTCATCTAAATCATCGTAAAATCTAACCAATTTTAGCAGTGAAAACTTTAAAGAATGAAACGTTCATTCGCTTCAAGCTTTAGAGTTCATAAACTAACTGATATTTAACAAAAAGCGTATTCACGAAGAGTGAAACCAAGGGAAATTCGCAAAGGTTGGTACCAAGTCGTAGAAAAGAATGGAGCGTTTAATGATTATACGATTTGAAGAAAGGAACACAAACAAATATGCGTAGTGTAATAAAAATGGAGGACGACGAAAAGCGCAACAAGTCTCCACCGGGAAACAACATGAAATAACGCGAAAATGATGCAATACACAACAATAAATTAGTGCTACAGTAATATCCAAATTTATATAATTCGGAAAGCCAAACTCCGGTTGTATATTTGATAATGCACTAAGCTTTTACGAAAGTTTCGACACAACAAGGGCTAGCAAGACAACATCCCAAAATGCAAAAACTGTTTTTTACGCCATTTTTTTTTAAATTTAACTTACGTGATCGACACAGGAATCAACATCAAACGGCAAGGAAAGAGTCCAACGTCTTGAATAAATCATTTAGAACAACAAGAAACTCGTGGCTTATGAGATTATATGGGAAAGGAGGAAAAGTCTGTATAGTCCCGCGAACATTGAATATGCTCGGCTACATCCTAGCCAGTGCATGTTTTTCAAAGTCTAATAAAGGATTCTCTTTCTTTCTCTGCTCTCTCTTTTTCTCTCTCTCTCTCTCTCTCTCTCTCTCTCTCTCTCTTTCTCTCTCTCTGCTTTCCTTTCTCATTCCTTTTTTCCAACGTTTTCTCCCGGTCACGTGCAAAGTATTTCTCATGGGTACGTGAGAAAAGACACATGAATACAAAATACAAGCACATTTCTCACGACACCTTAATGTTTACTCCGGAAGATTAGAGTGGTTCTTGTACACGCCGTGGCAAAACTACACACAGTCTTCGGGGTGGCCTCTTTTACTTCTTTTCTCTCTCTCTCTCTCTCTCTCTCTCTCTCTCTCTTCAAAAGTCCAAATTAGCTTCCTTATTCGTCTGCCGCCTTCGCCTCTTTTTCAATTTTTCAATTTCCCGCCACTTTGGCTGGTACAAACTAGAACTCCACCACCCTGGGGCGCAGTAGAAAGCAGCACACTAGGCTTGACAAGCTATCGGACACTTGACCATCCTTTTTATCGGAGGGAGGAGGAGACACACTGGGCGAGCACCCAGAAGCATCTCTCTCTCTCTCTTTCTCTTTCTCTCTCTCTATCTCTCTCTCTCTCTCACTGACTAAGCATCTTCTTTTCTCTTCCTCTCTTTCTCTCGTTCTCTCTCTCTCTCACTCTTCTTTCTTCATGGCATAGATTCAGACAAACAATCAAGAGATGAGTCATCGCGACCATGCGTAAGACGTAGTTAAGTAGCTAATATTCTTCTTCTCCCTGTCTTGCACCTTTTCTCTCTCTCTCTATCTCTCTCTCTCTTTCCCTTCTCTCTCTCTCTCTCTCTCTCTCTCTCTCTCTCTTCTTTCCCCCGTTCTTTCATACAATTCTTCGACAGCTTCTCTTTCTCTTTCTCATTGCTCCCTTTCATGGCTTTTTCCTTTTCATGTTCCTCGCTTATTCTCTGCTTTAATCTCTCTTCTTCCAATCTCTCCTCTCTCTCTCTCTCTCTCCCTCTCTCATCCACGTCCCACAAAAGTATAGCGCCACGCACTAGCCACGTGTCTATTCCATAGGCCTATCTCTGAGGCTCTAAAGTCTCTCGTTCCGGAGGGGGGGGCACACAGACTGAGAGGCTACTACTCTACACGTTCATCATCATTAAGGAGAGAGGGGAGTGATATGGGAGTCGGGAGGGGGGATAGGAAGGAAGGGGTATATGGGGACCCAGGGTACAACTGAATTGGTCTCTAATAACCCCCACGAAGGGGTCTCTTATACGCCCCCCTCCCCTTGGTGACGCATCCCTTTCATAACCCCCTTCCCCCCCCCACACTCTACCATTCCACGGTCCCCTTCCCCTCCATTCCAAACGACGCAGTAAAGCGGAGAGGGGGGACTGACTAGCTTTGCTCTATGCGAAGGGGAGTGGAGAAGAGAGAAAGAAAGGGGGAGCCGGGCCGGGCCGCAGCAGCAGCCGCACCCCGACCGACCGACCAAGGAGAAAAGGGGGGGGGGATGGGATGGGAGAAGTCGAGGGAGGAGGAGGGAGAGAGAGAGAGAGAGAGAGAGAGAGAGAGAGAGAGAGAGAGAGAGAGAGGGAGGGAGAGAGAGAGGGACAGGGTGAGAGAGAGATAACAGGAAAGAGAGAGATACAGGGAGAGAAAGGGAGGCGTCCGGCCGGGCCGACTGCTGCTGCTGCTATCTAGTGCGGAGACGAGAGAGAGAGATGAAATGCGAAAGAGGAGCCGACAGACGAGCAGACAGCGAGAGAGCGAGCCAGACGGGCAGAGAAAGAGGATTGAGAGAGTGAGGGAGAAAGAGAGAGTGAGAGAGAGACAGAGAGAGCGAGAGAGAGAGAGTGAGAGAGACAGAGAGAGCGAGAGAGGGAGAGAGAGTGAGAGAGAGACAGAGAGAGCGAGAGAGAGAGAGAGTGAGAGAGACAGAGAGAGCGAGAGAGGGAGAGAGAGAGAGAGAGAGAGAGAGAGAGAGAGAGAGAGCCCGATGGGAACCAGACCCGGCCCCATCACATACATCGCACACACTCAACGGCGAGTGATCGTACAGCGCGAAGAGCCAGAGAAAACAGAGAAGGACGGAGAGAGAGCGAGAGATAAGAGAAGCGAGAGGGAGGGGTGCTAGAGAAAGATGGAGAGAGAACGAGAGAGTGACAGCTCGAAAGATCTAGAGATGTCAGATGAAGACGGAGAGAGAGCGAGAGATCGGCGTATAAAGAGACGCAGGATAGTTAGAGAAAGGCAGGGAGATGAGAGAGTGATGAAGAAGGAACTAGAGAGCGAGAATTCGAAAGATCTAGAGAAGTTGGGGTAAGACGGAGAGAGAGCGAGAGATAAGAAAGGCGAGAGGTAGGGGGGCTAGAGTAAGACGGAGAGAGAGCGAGAGATAAGAAAGGCGAGAGGGAGGGGGGCTAGAGTAAGACGGAGAGAGAGCGAGAGATAAGAAAGGCGAGAGGGAGGGGGGGGCTAGAGTAAGACGGAGAGAGAGTGAGAGATAAGAAAGGCGAGAGGGAGGAGGGGCTAGAGTAAGACGGAGAGAGACGAGAGAGTGAAGCTAGAGATGTTAGATGAAGACGGAGGGTGAACGAGGGAGTGAAAATTGCCACGACGCAGGGAAGCTATGCAAAGACGGAGAGAGAGCTAGAGATCGACAACAAAAGATACGCTAGAACTTTAGAGGAAGATGAGAGATCATGAAAGAGTGACACATACGTAGATACAGAGAAGTCAGCGAAGGCGAGAGAGTAGAGACTCAAAAGAAGCAGAGATGGGAGAGGGCTAGAGAGCGACAAACAAAGAGACATCAGACGGTTAGGGACGGGGTGGAGAGAGAAAGATGAAGAGAGAATAAAGGAGAAAGAGAGAGAGGCGAGGAGGTTAGAGAAGGTAGAAAGTCGGCGAGAAAATAAAACTGGCATGTGATGCAAAGAAGCTAGAGAAAGTGGAGAGAGCGTGAGAGAGTATTATGGAGAGAAGAGGCGAGAGAAGCACAGAAATTGGAGAGAGATCGAGAGAGTACGCGAGAGGAAGACACGGAAAAGAAAAGGGGGCAAAAACGGCGGAGAGAGAGCAACGAACCGATCGCGGCCGATTCCGCTGAATAAGATGGGAGAGCGAGTGAGAGAGAGAGAGGGAGGAGAGAGGGTTAGAAAGAGAGAGAGACTTAGAGAAAGAGAGACGGCCAGAGTGCCAGGTGGCGAGAGCGCGCACAAAGCCTAGTCACATACATATTCCCTCTGCGTCTCTCACCCGATTGATTTTTCTCGTCGCCTCCCCGTGTACCGAGGCCAAGAAAAGGAAAAGACTTTGCCCCTCTTTCTAGCGAATTCTAAATTGGCAGAAAGTTATTTCGTTAAAGTAATTTTAAAAAGCAGGAAATATTTGAGAAAAATTTACATTGTAATTAGCAGTAATTAATTATTAGCCGCTGAAGCTGTCAATGTTTGTTAGAGCTCTTTTTCAGAGAGGATAATTAGGTGTCTGACTGAATCTTGCAAGAGCTGCTGGGCATGGATATTGGAGGAAAACATCACTTGAACTCTGCGTGGTCCATTAGTGGCCTTAGTGGTGGAGTGTACTTTTAGTGGCATTTCTGAGAGAGAGACTTTCCTCTGTGCCATCAGAGAGTCTCTCACGCCTTTCTCCTTCCCTTCTGGCCTGTTCTGTCTTCTGCTCCGACCATCTTTCCATCCGTTGCGGTCTGCAGCGCGGGAAGTTCAAATTGTTGATTATGAAGAGGTCCACCGGCTAGAAGACATCTCTTGCTAACATTACTGGATTATTGTCCAGTGAGTAATTCATGTATATACATATATACATACATACATAAACGTATCCACAGGTCGTGCATCTACTGTAAAGACACTACATATATACATGATGATAAGCTGAGAATGCACATGTAATATTTGCATGGTCTGCGTTGCTTTACCCTCTGCTTTCTTCATGAAAAGAATGAAAATTACTTAAACGGTATTATTCATTATCAACATTGTATTGCATGAATGAATATATTAAGTCGGTTTTCTGCCATTTTTCAACTTTCTATCTCATCTATCTCACAATATCCTCTCTTGTGGAGTGTCTTTTTTCGTCTGCCCCCCCCTGTGCGGTTGATTTTTTCTCTCTGTCTCTTTCCGCTTCTCCTCTCTGTATCTTTGTTATTCTAAATGAAAATTTGAAAAGGTTTATATTTTCTTTTTCACTTTTTCAGGGTTATAAGTTCAGGAGATTAATGCCCTGCTTTATATAGCATTCCAAAACATCACTCTGCCGTGTTCTTAATCCTGCGAAACATAAGAAACCCCATGTGTATAGACAGAAGTGAATATGTTATGGACTACATGCATGGTTATAACTATTTGTCCGGGACATGTCTCCTACAAAATGGAAGATAAACGACGCTGTAGGAAAAAAAACGGTTAGAATCTTCGGCTTCGATTCTCATCCAAACAAGTATGTGGGTAGATAAAATAGTTTGAGAACGTTTCTACATACATACATACATAGGTTCTCGAAAATATTTCAGAATTTTTTTGTAGCCTTTCGTAGCTGACTGCCGTACATATTCAAGCCGTTTCAACATGTCGCCTTCATTGTTCCGAGTCCATTCGTCGAGTAAAGTTCCACTGGTAGATCAATTAGCCTGAAGTCGAATTGCTTCGGCAATTGGCCGACACCAGTTGCTCCTTCTCTTATTGTTAGAGCTCATCATCTAAAATACATAAGTGCAATTGCTGCATAAATCCAATTTAATTTAATAAAAAAAAAACCATTTCGCAATGATTTTATAACGAATTTTACACTTAAATTAAGCATGTATACAAAAAGAATATCCGCATAACAACTTTTTATCTGCAAACATTGATAAGTTGTTAGTGAATATAATGAGTCAATATTTATCGTGTTGTAATGGGTATACCGCCAGAAATACTCTCGGCGCATGCGGGTTCACTCCTGCCAGGAGAACAATTGTTTGTACCCAACGGATGAACTACGGATTGTACTACGAATATTGTATCGATATGGGAAAGTCTAAATACGGATTTTTGCGCATGAAAGTGAAAGAACGGGACAAACCCGTAGTATATATCCGTTGCAAATAACGGATATTTCTTCTGTTTGTAGCATAGAGCCCGTGGGGCCGTCCGGCTCAACTTGGCGGACCGTCCGGGCAGAGCCCAAAAAAAGTGGGCCGACCCGCAGGCCCGTTTAGGTCAGATTCGCTCACAATTTGGTCAAGTCAACGATTGGTCGCAGGCAATATGAGATGCAACTTAATTTCTTTTCTAAAATTTTTCCTTCTACACATAAAACTTAATGTATGTGGCACATGAAATTCCGTGGCACGAGCGGATGTCCTTTTGTAAAAAAAAATAACAATCCAACCGACTCGAGTAGGATATTTTCCCTTGCAGCACTCCATGCTTTGAATATCTCCTGCTGCTCTCGGATGGAATTTCTTCCGTATACGGTATACCAGCACACTCTGCGACAATACACTCCAATGAGAAGCCCTTGATTTGTTGGAAAGAGCAGTGACGATTCTATCTCATGAACCCATTTTTTTTTAATCTCTGAAAACAAATACATCAACTATGGGAACTTTAATTTATCGATCTGATTACTTATTCTAATAGAAAGCATGTTTAGTGCTACATGTAATCACACTCAACCTTAAAAATACATACATACATATATCATGAATTTTAACGAAAATTGTTGAAACAGCTCATCGGACAACAGTTTTACCCGAATTTTGAAATCGAGCCCAAATTTTTAGTGCACATGAAGGGTCCTGCAGGCCTTGGGAAAGACGGAACGGGCCAGAACATTTAATATTTACATAGATAATATGTACACGAGAAGACGACTAGCTAGCAAAAAGTTGCCAACTTCATTTTCAAAGACAACAAACTACGATTGCTAATTGCGAGCAATGTGTGTTAGCAACCTCTTTTTTGGGGCCCTATTGGTACCCATTGGGGGACACCATTTCAGACCCATTCACTCAAGGAATGGCCGAGCAGACGGCCTTCGTTATGGCGATGGTCTGGTCGCGCGCGAGCCGCCAGCCAGAGCCGTCAGCCGCGCACGTGAGCACCTCGGTAGGGCCGGGCACAACGCCGTTGGCGCCGCTGTTCAGCTGCGCAAATAATACCCATTTGAATTTGCCGCGCATTTTCTCACGGCGACGATGTCGTTATGGAATTTAGAATATGCCACTCACTGTTTGCCATTTATGACGATAGGAAAAAGTTCTCAAATTACAGTTTTGACAATTTTTGCTATCGGTTATAATGACAAATAGTGGAACTTTAGTAATTCCAGGGCAACATTTACTGGAAAAAACCCAAATTGCATTTAGTTAATATCCGTCTTATACGTATGTGCGTGTTTGCAGATATTGACGATTTTGTTCTCGAGATAAATATATATTTGTGAGGTTATGTTTTAAAGGAATACAGAAGAAAATGCATGAAATCTTTGAAAAAAACCAATTTTTTTTTGTTGAAAAATCTGTTCATCTATTCAGAATAAATTTTTAAATTTACATAATACTAAATCTCGACCAAACCTCGATGGTCGCCTGCGTGCCGGTGCAAGTGAGGGTTAGGGTGCCGCAACCGTCGGCGCCCGTGCCGAGAACGGCGCTGTCGAAGGCCTTCTCACCTGGCCCGGTGCCGGGTGCCAGATTCACCTGGGCCTCGGTGCACGAGGCGCAGGCTATGCGTGGGAAATTAACTTGGTTTGCCACAAGTTATATAAGAACGTAAATTGCACAATCATGAAGAAGTCTTTTTGTCTATAATTTTTAAATATTAAAGAAAAAAATGGCGAGAGGATATTTAGCTTTCAATTTTTTTTATACTTTTTTTAAGCAAATGCATACATTTATGAGTATGGATCCCTCTCTCTGATATATGTACATATGAATGTACATATTTCTACATACTGTTAGGGGCGGGCGTTGTGACTGGTCGAACGGCGCCACACGCATACGCAGACGGCAGAATCGACGCAGCGATGCATATCGAAAACACGGCAAGTCTAGGGTGCGACATGGCGAAGCTGAAATCTCCATTTGCACACATTTCTCATTTATGCATTGCCTTGGGAACTTTATACTAATCGTATAAGAGAAACAGTGTAAGAGGTTAGAACATACAATGCGGGAGTCCTTGATGGATAATAGGAGCAATTTAACAAAAAAAAATCTTATAACTATTATTGCAAATGTTTTCACTTTGATCTTAAAAAGAACCGTAACCTTAAGAAAAGAAAATGTAAGATAAAAACAACCACATACAGTACAGTACGATAAATTTTAAGCTCCATAGACAACCTCATTAACTTAATTTACGGAAAAAAGTGCAGCCAGTTGAGGTGGCAACGAGAAGTGTGCAATACGCACAAATGGAACACGATCTGAACAGGCGCAGCTTGAGCATGCCGCTTCCCTAAGGGCGAGTGGAGAGTGTAAATGGCCGGGATCTTTCACTTTGCCTTTGTCCTTTTTATGCGAATTTAGCTGGCCATTCTATAGACATCTCCATCACTTTTCCTTTCTCTCTCTCTCTCTATTTCTCTCTCTCTCTCTCTCTCTCTTTCTCTCTCTCTTTCTCTCTCTCTCGTTATCAATCTCTCTATCTCATAATCAGCCTGTCTTTCTCATTTCTATTCCTCTCGGCTATCTCTTTTCGTTAGTTCACTATTTCTCTTTCTTCCTGCTGCTCGTCATATCTCTCTCTCTCTCTGTCTCTCTGTTTATCTCTCTCTCTCTCACTCTCTCGCCATCACTCCCACTCACTTTTTTTTTTCGTATTTTACACAGTCTATTGTCTCCACGCGCGTTTTTACCGAATCCTCAATCGGCTGCTCCCTTTTTCGCCTTGTCATTTCTCTTTTTTTTATGTTTCTTGCCTCATCCCGCGACGCTTGCTGCGCGTGCTATTGAGTCAGCCGCGCTAATAATCCTGTTTGACCAAAGGTTAATGACGCTTTATTTTCGACCTGAGTGAAAAGTCAATGAAATGTTTTAATGATGTTTAATAGCGGGTGACCTTTACATAAAAAAAAGCTCAAACCAAATTTCAAAACTTCAAACAAAACTACAACTGCTGCAAAATATATATAACAAATGAAACAATATCCGTTAACTTGGTGGACAGAGTTTGCAGATGCTCTCTCTATCCGTATTCAAAATCCATGAAAGATATATAAGAAGACTACTTGCTTACTAAATATCAGTTTCTATCAACTAAAAGCAAACAACTGTATAACTAAAACCTACGATAGCTAATTAGTTGTAAGTAATGCGATTAGGTGCTACGTTTTTGAGACACTTGGGGACATTTCATAGTCCCGTGGCTACCAGCATTGACTCGCTTCTCTTAAGGGATGGCCATGCAGACAGCCCTCGTGATGGTGATGGTCTGATCGCGGCCGAGTAGCCAGCCCGAGCCGTCGGGCTTGCACACCAGCGTCTCCGGCGACGGCAGCACGCCGTTCGCGCCGTTGTTGTACTGTACATATTTATTTTTTACTATTTAAATACAGTATGACCAAAAGTTTAAAATAAAACTTTTTTTTGAATTTCGCGCCATTCCACGAATAAGAATGTGGAGTGCTCACATTCAAATGAATTAAAACAAAAAATTTTTTTACAGTTGTCGCATACATACTATGTGAAAAGACATGTATTGATAAAATTTTGTGTCCAAACGATAGAGACATATTCTGTGAGAGTCTGTAATTGAAAGGAATTAAGAAGAAAATAAAAGAAATCCTTAAAAAATAGTTGAAGAAGAAGAAAAAGAGTTTAATCTCGGGCTTCTACGTTTTCACTTTGATCTACCTCACTTTTGATCTACCTCACTTTTGATCTACCTCACTTTTGATCTATCTCACTTTTGATCTACTTCACTTTTGATCTACCAAACCTCGATCATCGCTGCTGTGCCGGTACACGTGAGCGTGAGGGTTGCGCAGCCGGCAGCGTTCGTTCCAGCGACGGCGCTATCGAACGCCTTCTCGCCTGCGCCCGTACCGGGCGCCAGATTCACTTGCGCTGGCGTGCACGCGGCGCAGGCTAAAGAGTGAGATGTAAAAAAAAACAAAAAAAAACAAATTGTTTTGCCACAAGTTATATAGGAACCGATATTGGAATATCATGAGGTCTTTTTTTCTCTAGAATTTTTCTAACACACAATATCTCTCTTAATATTAGAGACAAAGATAGCTAGAGCAATATTCAGTTTTCAATTTTTTTAACTTTTTTTTAAAGCATATATGAGTATGGGTCCCTCTCTTTGATATATGTGCATATTTCAACATACTGTTAGGGGCTGGCGTTGTGACCGGTCGAACGGCGCCACACGCGAATGCAGACGGCAGAAGAGAGGCAGCGATGCACATCGCAAAAACGGCCATTCTAGGGTGCGACATATCAGACGAAGCTGAAATCTCCGCTTACTTATATGCATTTATAGGATGCGAGGAAAGTAGTAAAAACTTGTTTGCATATACATAATTCAATGACTATTCATACTTTTTAACTTAACACTTACTACTTACAGTTAAAGAGTACAAATGCTGGTGGCAAGGAGAAATGGTTCAATATGGACAAATGGAACACGATTGGAGCAGTCGTAGAGCTTGCCGCTTCCTTGTGAGAGAGTGGAGAGTGTAAATGGCTAGGATGTGTTCAGGTTGCCGTTTGCCCCCTTATAAAGGAACTTGACAGGCGAACAGTCATACGCGAATCATACTCAAGCATCTCCTTTTCGCACTCTTCCTATCATTCTCTCTCTCTCTCTCTCTCTCTCTCTCTCTCTCTCTCTTTCTCTCTCTCTCTCTTTCTTCATCTCTCCATCTCTCTTTCCCATTTTCTCATTCTCCTTTCTATTGGCGTCTCTTTCTCTTTCTCATAATCAGTCTATCCCTTTTCTTTATCGCTTTCTCTCTTTCTCTCTCTCTATGTCTTTTATTTTACACTTTCTCATGTCTCCGCGCGTTCACACCAAATCATCGGATGCTCCGTCCTTAACCTTGCCCTTTCTCTTCTTCATACTTTTTCCTCTTCCCTGGGCTTATTAATTCAGTTTGACCAAATGTCTACTGGCGTCTTGGCCAATAATGGCTCTATTCATATTCGTTCATTTCTTCAAAATTCAATTTCTTTATTTAACTAAGCAAAGAAAACAAAAATTTTCGACCATGGCAGGATTCGAACCTGCAATCTTCTGCTCCGTAGGCAGACGCGTTATCCATTGCGCCACACGGCCACGTTACCTCGGCTCAAGATATTTCCTTATTGCAGCGTTGCTCGCGACAACCTTTTCACCCTTTTTCCCACTTAAAATTCTGACCATAAGTGCTAGAAATTATCTTTCAAATAAGTGATGACTTTGGCCAATAAAATTATGATCGTATACGGCAAGAGCTCTAATATATTCCATTAGCATCGCATGCTCCGAAGACGAAAATACTTTCATTTTCTATTTCGTTTTATTGTCGGGAAACTGAAAGAAGACACATGTTGCCGGGTACAAGAAACATTGCATTGTATTTCAAAATAATTATAACGAAGCAAAAATGCACATTTACCCTCAATCTTGATATTTCTAGATTTCAAACTTTCTACCAACTCATTTCGACGAATATTCAGCATAATTCAACAAATCTATCAACATCAGCTCGACGTCAGATTTTCTTAGCAGCTTTTTTCTGCTAATATATAGAAAGAAAAAAGTCACGTGTTGAAAGAACATATCAAGCATTTGAAGGGAAACGTACAAGAAAACGAAAGCAGAGAACTGCACTATCGTATTTTAACAGGAATACTGGAAATCTGAGAGCGCGTTGGAAGAGACAATCTTCTGTGGTTAGTTTGTGGGGCTCGCCTCCTTGCTTGTCTTGCATGAGAAGAAGCCGCCAAAAGCTGCAGGAATTCGTTGTCGGCTCATGACGAACGCACACTTTGAGGTCGTCGAACAGGTTGACACAGCCTTACAATTATAGTTACCTAATTGCTTTCTCATGAAAAATAAATAAAAAATTTCAAATCGATATTGAGCTAATAGAATAAGATATATTTATTTTTATTTATATATTTTATATTTAATGAGCGAATACAATAAGATATATTTTATTTTTATTTATATATTTTATTTTTAATGAGCGGATAGAATAAGATATATAGATATATTTTATTTTTATTTATATATTTTATTTTTATTAAGATATATTTTAATTTTATTTATATATATTATTTTTATTGAGCGAATAGAATAAGATATCTTTTATTTTTATCTATATATTTTTTTTGAGCGAATAGAATAAGATATATTATATTTTTATTTATATATTTTATATTTAATGTGCGAATACAATAAGATATATTTTATTTTTAGCTAGCAACCTTGCGTATTGATGATTCAGTAATGATCGCCTGAAGAGCGTTGGACATCTTATTCTGGTGCAGGATGGCGTACATGGAATGCGACCGGAGTCGCTCGCAGAAGGGCCACTCTTGATTGCTATGCAATGTTTCTTTCACACATGAAGCTGACACTGTTTTTAGGATTAGGATAGTTTCGTTTTACCGACCTTTTTTTCTGATACACGTCTCGAATTTCAATCATCAATACAATACCACATTCGTTCACTCGACTTACAGATCTCAAGAGTGAACCCAAAATTCACCGAAAATATCGCGTTTGCACAGTATTGTTGTCAGTTTACAAACGAGGAAAAGTTGGTTATTAATTTATATTAACGAGAATAACCTCGAAGACCAACGAACGAGGTGTCCTGGAGAAGAATTTGACCGTATTCTCGATGTCGAAGACAATGTTGTCGTGCTTGATAAGCACATTCCGCACTGATGTATTTCTTCCTCTTGCTATCACCTTCCCGTGGTATGCGGGAATCGTGTTGTGCTCTGTGTAGGAGAGCAGCCATGAACCTGGAATTGAAAAGTCCCTAAAATAGATGATTCCTTACAATTAGAGAGTGAAACTTTGAAACGACACCAGCTTGAAACTAGAAGGAATCCTTGCTTCCCTCTTTTCCGGGAGTCAGAAGAAATCTTTTCCCCGCGCAATAAAACTGCTGTTTTTCGACAGAATCAATGTAATATGAAGGGCGACATTTGGAAGAGCGAAGTGGTTATCAGCAGGGAAGTCGCAGCTCATAGCTTATTAAATCCGCCTACTAATTGTTCGAAGTGACTTTACAAAGTGAATAAGGTAAGATGAACATTTGACACTTCATCACTGACGACGAGGCTAAAAGCTGGCCTCGTTGCCGAAGCAAAACATTTCTGGAATTAACCACTAAGCAATGAGACATTGTCCACAGGAATGTGTAGTCTTCCTGTACCCGAATGTGGAAATTGCAAACCAGATTCCTTACAATTAATCTGAAGCTAGGGCTCTAAGCATAAATTTTTTTGTGTCTGACTTAGGTCAGTGAAAGGAGCGTTCGACCCCTTAAAAGTGATAAAAACTCCTACCGTCCGACGCCTTAAAAGTGCTAAAAACTCTATCTTAAATTAGCGCCTCCTTGCCCGACACAAGGATGAGACAACACGTAGTTTAGAGAGGCGCGACTACAATTGTCTGGAAAATTCTAATTGTTTTTATTGTTTAATAACGGGCTATATGTATGTATATACCAACTTATGACATCATTGGCATGAGAATTTAGGCATAAACTTGCGAGAAATGATAGAATTCCTGAAGAAATGCGTCATAAATTGGGAAAAGCAAGGGAACTAAGAGAAGACGAAATGGATGACTGAAATGAAAGCATCTATGTGTGTACATATGTACATAGGAAAAGAAAGAATCACTTGTTGATCTGAATCTCTCAGATAACAATAAGTTAAAAATTAATCATTTCGTAAAAGAATTACATGATCAAATCGTGAAGTAATAATACCAGACAAAGAGAGCGAGATGTGAATGTTTAGTGTTCAATTCTTTTAACCTTTTCATGATGCATGTACATATGTATATAGCATGGAAAAATGTCAAATCTCTTTTTCTTTCGCTCTCTCTGATATGCGTATTTAAACATACGCATAGGGTTCGGCGTTGTGGTCGGTCGGACGGCGCCACACGCGAATGCAGACGGCAGAAGCGAGGCAACGATGTACACCGCAAACACGGCCATTCTAGGGTGCGACATGGCAGACGACTCTCAAATCTCGGCCTGCTCATCTCTTTTAAACAGCTTAGGATGAACAGCGACGGAGTTGCTATTGACTAATTGTAAGAGGAGCAGTTTATGAGGATAGGAAATACAATGTACGAGTGATTGGAGGCTACTTGGACGAAAAAAATTAAAACATTTTGTTACAATTAAAGTTAGAAAAGTAATGATTAACATTTTGTATACTTTTTACTCAGAGAGGCTGTCCAGGGGTCTTTAAAAGGATCGTAACCCTCAAGAAAGAACATGAAAGACGAGAGAGGCTGACAGTAAAATTCGGGAAGATTGTAAGTATGTATAAAGGAGAAAGGTTCTGTACGCACTAAGAGAACACGATAGACATAAGCGCAGAGCTCCTTAAAGGAGAGTGGAGTGTAAATGGCAAGGATGAGTAGTTCACTTTGCCTTTGCCCTTTTTTATCTGCTCTGTACATCTTTCTCCCGCTCTCTCTCTCTCCTTTGTTGTAATCAGTCTGTCTCTTTTTCATATTCTATCGGCTCTCACTTCTCTTTATCTTTCTATTTCTGTTTTTTTCTGCTGGTCTCACTCTCTCTCACTCTCTCGCCATCGCTCCCTCTCTCTCTCTTTTTTTTATTTTAAATTTTACACAATACTTTGTCTCCACGCGCCGTTCATACCAAATCCTCAATCGGGTGCTCTCTTTCATCTCGTCGTTTCTGTCCTTTTTATGTTTCTTCATAATGAATGGAGGCTTGCTTCGGGTTGCTGAGCGAGCCGTGTTCCGATCCAGTCTGACCAAAGGTTAATGACCAGTTAACTTATTATTAGTAGACCTGAGTGAAAATTCTGTGAAATGCTTTACGGAGCGTTTGGTAAGCGCATTTTGTGAGACATACATCCAAGTTTCGAAATTTCATAATACAAAAACTGATGAATAAATGTACAACACGGTAAACAATATCCATGTAACCTGGTGAGCGGATCTTACGGAGGCTCCTTCATTCTACACACAAATTGCGAGGAAAACAACAGTAAAAACTGACCATGAGTACAGGCACGGTGGCAAGAGGAATGGTTCAATATGCCCAAATGGAACACGACGGTAGGAACAAGCGCAGAGTTTGCCGCTTTCTTGTGGGAGAGTTGAGAGTGTCAATGACCATAATACATTCATCAGGGTTGCCCGAGGGCAGCAAATATCCGGCCGCGGCCTCAGTGCTCGGCCCCAACACATACCTTTCATCTTCGTGGCTGGGTAGCCACGAAGATGAAAAAATCTTTAAAATTATTAAGTCGGAGAAAAAATCCATCTAAAATTGAGAACGTTTCGTATGGGCAACGCATCTTTGACACTTTCTCTTTCTCCTTTCTTCTATCGTCTCACTGACTTTCTAATAAACTGTCTCTCAGTCTCTCTCTCTCTCTCCCTTTCTCTCTTTCTCTCCTTCTTTTGACCCTCTCATTTCCTTTTCTCTCCATTTCTATTTCTTACTGCTCCTCTCTCTCTCTCTCATCCCCGATCGCTTTCCCTCTCGTTTTTATTTTACACTTTCATTTCTCTCCAAGGGTATTCAAGCGTTTGCCTTGTCGTTAAACTTATTCATGCTTTTTTTCCCTTGTTTCCAAGGGGCACTTGCTGTGGGTTATTGAGTCAGCCTTCCTTATTAATCCAGTTTGACCCCAAATGTTAATTGGCGCCAGTGAGATGTAACGAGCAACTAACGCTAATCAGGTTTCGTCCTGGGCACTCTGTACTGACCATGAGCTTTCTGGGTTATAGTATTCCCGCCAGAGTAGTCTGACGCTAATTGTAAGATGCGAGAGACACAAACGCCTCGAAATCTGCCAACATTTCGTCGTGCCCCGCTTTTGACTTGGAGCCAAGTCCAGACTTGGAGCCAAGTCTGGACTTGAACGGCATAGTGCTAATTTGCATAAATTTGCATACTACTAAATTTTCTTTTAAGCAGTCCAATAAAAGCAGAGGCAATAAACGCAGTCCTCTTTTCTCTTCCGGTGATCTTTCATCGTCTATTTCGCTTCTGGCCTAGATCGAATAAAAGTAGGCAAATGACAAGTAATAAAACCGAAAAACAAAACCTCGGACAAAACCGAAAAAAAGTTGAGAATTCATAATACTACTTATCTTTTTCCGACCTTGATTCGACCTGAGCCGGAAGCTAAATAGGAGGTATTTTTATTAGCGAAGTAAAGATCCCTTGTGCCCCCCCCCCCCGGAAAGTAGGGTTATTTGTCTTCTCCTGAAGAATACATAGATTATTTTAATCATTTTACAACAATGACAGCTTTTGCCATTTCAACGAGAGCTTTTTTGCGTCATAGTAGGTACAACATACCTGTGATAACTAAAAACTAATCAATTGCTCACCTGAAAGATGTTTCACTTTGTGTCATTCTCTTATTGGTTCATTCGACTCGTGTTCGTGGATCCCAGTTTCGCACTCTCTCTCTCTTTCTCTCTCTCTCTCTCTCTCTCTCTCTCTCTCTCTCTCAGTAATGTCTCTGCGACATTAACTAAATTTTTCTCTTTTATATTTATGCTGTTACATTGAAATATGATTTCATGTACCATAAATAAATGAATGAATAAATAAATAAATAAACATCTGTAGAAGACGACTAGCTAGCTAGCTGCAAGTTCCTAATCGCACATGAGGTAACATTTTTAAAAACAACGAAAATTGTTTTTACATATTATAGCTAATTGTAAGTACAATGATGGGTTATGGACCCTTGTGGGACCCTTTTGTTACCCCTGGGGGCCCTTGTTGACCCCGTATTCTTAGTTAACGGCCGAGCAGGTGGCCGCCGTGATGGGGATGGTCGGGTCGGTGAACCGCCAACCAGAGCCATCGGCCGCACACGTGAGCACCATGGTCATGCCTGGATTGTTGCCCATGGCGCCGCCGTTAATCTACAATAAAATAATACCAATTTGAATTTGCCGCCTTTCAAATGTTCTCAAAGATTTCTTTCTTTCATCTTCTACGAAAGTACATAGAAGATGAAAGAAATGTTCGAGAACATTTGACAAAGAGCAACTCTTATCCAGTTTATAAAAAGGAACTTATCAACTCAGAAGAAATCTTTATATAAAAAGAAACTATTTAAAATAACTAAAATACACTATAATCCAAACGAAAATCCATAATATATGTATAAAAAGGAACTTACATAGGTATGTACTCAAAAGAGAAATCTTTTAAAATACAAGGAAAAAAGAGAGAGTAATCTCTCCATCTCTCTCTTTCTCTCTATCTCCCTCTCTCTCTATCTCGCTCTCTATTTCTCTCCTCGATCTCCTTTCTCTCTCTCTCTCTATCTCGCTCTCTATTTCTCTCCTCGATCTCCTTTCTCTCTCTCTCTCTCTCTCTCTCTCTATTTCTCTCCTTGATCTCCTTTCTCTCTCTCTCTCTCTCTCTCTCTCTCTCTCTCTCTGGCTAACTGCGATCGTCGCCGATATGCCGGTGCACGTGAGCGTGAGGATGGTGCAGCCGGCAGCGTTTGTGCCGGGCGCGACGTTCGCGAACGCCTTGTCACCTGCGCCCGTGCCGGGTGCAAGATTCACTTGCACCATCGTGCATGACATGCAATCTAAGCGCGTGAGATTTGGTTTTGGTTTTGGTTTTGTAGCAAATTGGGATTTTTTTTGCCACACAAGTTATGTACATTTGGGACATCATGAAAAAGACTTTGTACGAAAATTTTTCTGGCAAACAACATCACTCTCTCTCTCTCTCTCTCTCTCTCTCTCTCTCCTTCTCAATGTTAGAGAAAAAGATAGCAAAATGAATAATTGGTTTTGAATTCTTTTAACGTTTTGTATGGAAAGAGTGAACTATCTGTCTCTCTGATACACATATATGTATGTATTTATACATACTTCTAGCGGCCGTCTGCGTAGTGGTAGTTACAGGGGTCGGCGTAGTGGTCGTTCGGACGGCGGCACACGCGAATGCAGAGGGCAGAAGCGAAGCAGCGATGCACATCGAAAACACGGCCATTCTAGAGTGCGACATGGCTGACGACGAAACTGAAATCTCGGCTTGCAAATCTTTTTTTTTTGTACACTAGGATGAACATGGAAGGAGTTGTTCATGATTAATTGTAATAGGAAGATAGAAGGTTGGTGGCATCTTGGAGGGAAGTAAAAAAAAAAGTAGTTTTGATACAATTAATGTTTGGCTTATCGTATACTTTTAAGCAGAGAGGCTGTCAAGAGATCCTAAAATCTACTGTAACCATGCAAGACGAGAGACGGAGACAGTAATGTTCGGTATTAACGGCTAAAACATATATGTATGTAGGTGGTGAGGTGGCAAGGAGAAAGAAGGACCAAAGCACACGATAGCCACAGGATAGACACAAGCGCATGAGCTTGCCGGTTCCTTAAGGGAGAGATGGCAAGGATGCCGTTTACGTTGCCTTTGCCCTTTTTAAGGGAATATAACCAGCGGGCATGGGTACGCGTACCATAGAACATCTCTACATCTTCTTTTATACTTTTTACATGCTTATTACACCTCTCTCTCTCAGTCTCTCTCTCTCGCTCTCTCTCTTTCTCTCTCTATCTCTCTCTCATTACCATTTTCACTTTCTTCTTGCTTTCTGCGCCTCGTTATCCCTCTCACTCACGGCTCTACCTTCTCTGTTTCTCTCTATTCCTGCTTCTTTCTGCTCTCTCTTGCCATCGCTCCTCCTCTTTTTTCCTTGCACTGCCTTATCTCCGCAGTCGTTCTTGCTCAAATCCTTAATCCGGTGTTTCCTCTATCGCCTTGTCGCTTCTCATCTTTTATGCCCTTTCATCATCCCCTGCCGTTTTCTGCCGGTTATTAAGCCATCCACGCTTTTATGCCAGCTTGGCCGAAGGTCAAATGACGCTTGTCATTTGATCTGATAATGACTGAAAATTTAGCAAAATGTTTTAAGGATAGAGGGAATATTTAGTAAGCGTGTTGTCTTAAAAAAATAAATTTTTTTCCAAATTTCGAAACTTCATTACATACATATAAATTGCTTAAAGAAGGGCGATCACCGAAAATACAGTAATGTGCGTTCAAACGTACAAACACATCGAACGGAAGTCCGTTTAATTACTCAAAAATGTACGGTAGACTAGGAATGTGCGTGTGTTTTTTGAAGCGGGTTGTTATTGCTGTTATACCTATTTGATAATGTTCTGCGTAACAAGAATTTATAAAAACATTTTCTAAAACAAATAAACCAAAAGGTGATAAAGCATTCACCATAACAATTTCTTCAAATCCTTGTAATTTTATTTTCCCGCGATGGGTACGTGGCCGTGAAGTTGGGATTCTACCGATGGGGTCTGCTTTTTCCCTGGCACACCAATCACAAATTCATTCAAAATTTGCATTTTAAAGTTCATTATACTTGAATATGGAACTTTCTTGTACATTTTCATATACATATTCTTTTTCTGCATGCCCCAGACTATTCAAAAACTACTAAGATGGTTCATTTATCGTCAATGACTTTTCGGTGATCGCCCTCCTTTAAAGAATATACAACAATTTAAACTATATCCCTTTCATTTAGTGGGCGGAGCTTACGGAGGCTCTCTCAATCCGTATGGAAAATCCGGGAAAACATATTCTACTCTCTCCATTATATACGATCTATGTATATTCGGCCCCTGCTTTAGAAACTTGCTCCTCAGTGTTTTCACCTCGTCTAACCCTTGAACTATTTCTCTTTTCCTACGTTGTTCCGGATATTCCTAACTTGACGCACCTGACAATATTACGCGTAAGCGAATCCTCTCTCTTTCCAGTCACTTTAATCGCATCGCGAACATTTAGATTTTTTTTTAAACTTTATCTCGCAGTTTTATTTTTGTCGTTATTGTCACTATTTCAATTTTAGTAATTAATTCGCGGTCTGCCACACGATTCCGATCGTTCTTCATACGAGCCACCAAGTCATTCATCACCACAGCCAAATCGTGTAAGATCTCTCGAACTGCAGTATCGTTTCCCTCATCCATAACTATTGATTCATCCTATATTTTCAAAGTTTATTCCACAATCAGGGACTGTGCCCGGTGGGTGAAGGCAAGGTGAAAGGCAACAGGGTTCATGACTGCGGTTCGCATCCAAGTGGCGGATAGATTTCGGTCGAATTCGTGGCGCCTTCGTTCTCGGGGACGTCCAGAATGCCTTTTCCACTTCCATGGTCATCCTATATACCGCTAGATGATATGCACGTTCCTATGTTTCACTTCCATGATTATCATCTCAACACACGTGCTTACTTTATGTTCACCGTAATTAATCAATCACTACGGATAAGTCGATGCTTGGCATGTACTTTATTTTATCTAACACTTTATTTCAGATAGTACAGGTAATACAGTTGTTGAGGCAAGGATAAAGGATCAAAATGCCCAAATGGAACGATAAGAAAAAGGGCAGAGCTTCCTTGCGGGAGGATTTTGTGTTCACTATGTGTCCCTTTGTGAAGGTAATTTAGCAGGTGAGCAGTTTTTCGCGAACCATACGCTGGTACGCTATCTACATCTCCTTTTCATCTCTCTCTTTCTCTTATTTTAAATTCTCAATTCACTCGCTTTCCCATTTTCTCTTTCTCATTTCTTTTGTCGTCTCTCTCACATTCTCATAATCCGTCTTTCTCTCTCTCTCTGTCTCTATCTAAATCTCACTCTCTCTCTCTCTCTCTCTCTCTCTCTTTCATTGAGCTCAATCTTTTCATTATCACTCTATTTCGATTTATTTCAGCTCCTCTCGTTCTCAATCCCCATCGCTTTCCCTCTACCTTTCCGATCTTCAATCGGGTGTTCACTCTTTGGCCTTGCCGTTTCACTTAGTTATCTTTTTTCCCTCTTCCCATGACACTTGCTGCGGGTGATGGAATAAGCCGTTCTACATAAAAATCCAGTTTGGCCAACAACTGTTAATTGGCGTCAGTGCGAGCCGCTATTTGGGTTCGGACTGGGTACTTTGTAATGGGTTTTCTGGATCTACCATATAGCCTTCCCCAAGGAGTACTCAAGTTCTTGCTCCTTGGATCTTAAGTTGCAATCAATAGCCTGCTCTATGTATGCTCACCGCAAGTCGAGTAGAACCCATAAAAAAAAAACAATATGCAGAGACCTTGAAACCTCTCAAGGTTTCGTCGTGTCCGTTTTTTTTTTACAATGAATAGACTCTGGGTACATACCTGCATAGGAAATGTCCCAAATATTACGGAAAGGCCACCCGAGCCCGGTATCTTTCCTGAGCCCACTCTTTCGCTATCAATGGATTCTAGTCGGCTGCATATCTCTTCTCTCAATGGCAAACATACATATATTTATTGATCTTTGATGTCATGTAAAAAAAACCAAGCCAAGGTATCGGAATAAAGGTCAGATTGCGAGGCCACGAAGCGGCCGAATGACTAGCCGATGAATCGTGCATGAATCGGTTGGTAAATCAATAAATAAACAAATAAGTAAAGTTGAGATACGATAGCAATTTTTAAAGGAGGACTATCACCGAAAAATACTTAATGCAGGTTCGAATTGCCGCGACTGTCCTGTGATTGCTCACTCTCATTCTCACGTGTGCTATTTCGCTGGTCGCACAAACCCGCTGCGTGAAAATAATGAATGAGAGTGCGAAGGGCTGCGGCAATTTGAAATATCACATAATTTTTCGGTGATCGCCCTATTTTACGTACAATAGGTTCGGGACCATATGGTACCGTTTGCGACGCGTTAGGGGACTCTTATGGACCTGTCTGGGACCCTTTGGTAGCACATTAGGGTGCTGTTCAGGTAGCCAAACACTATTAGTGACCCCATTCACGTTAAAGCGCCGAACAAACGGTACTCGTAATGGTGACAGTTAGATCTTCGACGAGCCGCCAGCCAGCGCCGTCTGCAGCGCACACGAGCACTTGGGTCGGGCCGGGTAACACGCCGTTGGCGCCGAGGTTCAGCTTCAAATAATACCCATTTGAATTTGCCGCCTTTTTCTCCCTGAATATTGTATTTGATATTCCACTGTATGCCTGCCTTTCCTATCGCTAGGAAGAACGTTCAAAACTACATACATAGTACATACATACGTTCTGACACAATTTCATGCTGTGTCAGGAATGGTAAATTGTGGACAATATTCTAAATTCCTGGACAAAATATACTTTAAAAACCCAATAAGTTTTTAGTTGGCATCGATATATTTACAATATACATTTGAAAAAAGCATCTTGTTGTCTACTCATAAGAAATCTTTCAAAATAATTTTTTAAGAGAAAAGCTACTCATCTAGGCAAACCTCGATGGTCGACAACCGGCCGGTGCACGAGAGTGTCAAGGTGGCGCAGCCGGCAGTGTCCATGCCGATCATGGTGCTCTCGAAGGCCTTCTCGCCTGGCCCGCCATTCGGCGTCAGGTTCACCTGGTCCATCATGCACGTACTGCATGGGGCTAAAAACATGTGCATGTAGTATGGAAAAAAAATGAATCTTTCTCTCAATCTTTCGCTCCCTCTCTCTCTCTCTTTCTCTCTCTCCATCTCTCTCTATCTCTATCTCTCTCTCTCTTTGATATACGGTATTTATACGTACATACCGGCAGGGGCCGGAGGGGCCGGAGGGGCCGCCGTAGTGGTAGTTGTAGTGGTCGGCGTGGTGGTAGTTCTAGGGAGCGGAGTAGTAGTAGTTGTTTGTAGGGGTTGCCGAGAAAGAGAGAGACAGAGAGGGTGAAAGAGAGAGAGAGAGAGGGAGAGAGAGAGAGAGAGACGCCGATAGGAAGGTGGAAGAGAAAGTGGGAAGAGATATGGGGAGTGAGAGAGAGAGAGAGAGAAATATCTACTGAGCATGCAAAAAATAAGAGAAAGGGGTATAAAAGAAGATCTGTTCAATGGTTTGCATAAGAATGTAAACTGGTTGTATTCCCTTATAAAGTACAATGGCAAAGTGAAGTCATCTTTGCCATTGTACGCTTTATATTGTCCCTTTAGGAAGCGGCAAGCTTTGCGCTTGTGACTATCCTGTGCCTTTGGAGCGTACAGAACCTTTCTCCTTGAGACCACAACTAATGTTTAAGCCGTTAATACCGAACGTTACTGTCTGCGTCTCTCGTTTTGATTTTCTTTTTCTTGAGAGCTACGGTAATTTTCTGGACAGCCTTATTGTAAGGTAAAATTAGATGATAGTAATCCTTACATTTGCAATATTAATTGTACCAAGTAGCCACTCGCGCATTATATATTATATCCTCAAATACTCACTGCGCCACTTACAATTCATAAAAAAAACTGTGCCGCTGTTCATCCTATAGTGTATAAAAGAAATAAGCAAGCGGTGATTTTTGAGTCATCTGCCATATCGCACCCTAGAATGGCCGTGTTTGCGATGTTCATCGCTGCCTCGCTTCTGCCGTTTGCATTCGCGTGTGGCGCCATGCGAACGACTACAACGCCGACTCCTATCACAATGCCGGGACCTGCCCCACCGCCGGGCTCTGCACCGTCGCCGGGTCAAGCCCCAACGCCGGGCCCTACCCCAACGCCGGGCCCTACCCCAACGCCGGGCCCTACCACAACGCCGGGCCCTACCCCAACGCCGGGCCCTACCCCAACGCCGGGCCGTACCCCAACGCCGGGCCCTACCCCAACACCGGCCCCTCGTATGTATAAATATGTATATCAGAGAGAGGGAAAATTTACTCTTTTTTTTACCATATATATTCATAAAAACTAACATCTAGGCGCGAAAGCAAATTGATCTTTCTAAAATCTCACATGCTCTTAGCCCCATGCGCCACGTGCACTATGGAGCAAGTGAATCTTGCGGCCGGTACCGGACCAGGCGAGAAGGCGTTCGATGGCGTGTTCCCTGGCAGGAACACTGCCGGCTGCGCCATCCTCACGCTCATGTGCACCGGCGAAAGAGCAACGATCGATGTTAGCTTCTTTTTTTAGTATTATTTTAAACGATTTCTTCTGAGTAGAGACATAGAAAACTTTTTCAGTATTTTAGAAAGATCCAAATGGGTATCATTTTGTAGTTGAACAACCGTGACGACGGCTCTGCGCGGCGGACGGCACCTGGCGGACCGCTTTGAACCCGACCATCCCCATCATGAAGGTCACCTGCTCGGCCGTTCCTCCTCTACCACTGCAAGACCGTTAACTAAGAGTACTAGGTCACGAAAGAGACCCCAGGGGGTACCAAAAGGGCCCCAAAGGTTCCTCAACCCCAATACTTACAATTAGCTATCGTATTTTAGCTTATAGTAGGTTGTCTTTGAAAATATTAGTGTTCATTCGAGTGAATGAATAACTCTAAATGTACATACATATGACGCGATTTGCGAGAGTATCAAAAAGGCCGGGGACCCGGCAAAATTAGATTTCGCTTAAAAGCTGTTTATAAGTACTTTTTAACACGGGGAAACGAATGGAATGGGTCCGGGAGTCTAAAAACGCCATTTCGGCGAGCTGTGCGAGATTTAAAATGTGAGTGCCCGGTGAGGCTTGCCGAGATGGCCGCACATTCGCGTTCGCTGTTTCGCGCAAAATAAAGCTATTTTCGTGAAATTTTGGTATTACATAGACAAGATATTGTTTTAAAAAGCTACTCAATTAGAATTTGAAAATATTCACTTTTAGGACCTCAGCGGCCTCTAGACTTTGAGGAAGCGTCGTTAGCTTAAATGGCATTATGTCATGGGTTTTCTATTTTAAGTTGTAGAGCTGAAAATTCTCTATCGAATGAGCTATCGTGTGCCTGATATTCACGAGGTCTAAGATGTTTCTCAGCCATTTAACTGTTCAGTACCAGCGCATCGGCGCGCACTTCGCATATGCGCTGCCCCCGCTGGAAGTCCAACTCAATCGATATTCCGCCGAAAGGCACTTGAGGAAACTTCTTTCGTGCATTAACGTATCTTTTCACTTTTTCCTTTTAATGTCTTGTATAAGATGGTTTGTTTTATGTATCTTTCGTTATGTATATTCTGTTATAATACAGCTTTCCTCGCTTATTTAGCTATAATGAGCTGTTTTGTATCTCGTGGATTCGCTCCATCGGTGTCAGCGTCGTTTCGTTTTCGCCCACGTACTACCTGCGATGGAACGTTCATCAAGTCTGTTATTATACTTGTAAATATGTTATTTTTTCCCCATTTATAACCAGTCAGTCAAATGAGCGCATAAAATTATAACCACGGATGTCCGACGCATGCACAAGAAGCGAGCAAAAACGAAAAACCTCACAGAACTTTATCCCATTCAGTTGTGGTTAAGCTAGCCCCCTCCCACTGTTGCGCTGTCCAGACTCCAGAGGATCATTGGAACTAACGCTAATATAAAAAGGGCGGGGGGCTGTTTAACTATTAGGGAGGAAGCAGGTAAAGCTTGCTTTTGCTGTTTAACTGCTCTCTCGGTCGGAACCTCCCTCGGTCATCGCTGCCTTCATACTCTCTCTATATCGAAAAAGCCGGATAGTGTCGGTTGCGTGACTCGTTATGCATGCTTCCAAACGCCTACGAATTCTTCCTTGAAAATGTCAGGAAACAACTCTGAGTAAAAAGGCGCCCTAAAAAAGGCGGATATTTTGAATGCCGAACCACTTTTACCGAGTGCTGTGCAACACTGACCCAGTCAGTTAGATAATGGGATGACAAGGGAGGGCTAATGTGAAGACCCTTGCTGTCTAAAATTAAAGTTATCTGTTTTATGCCGATCGGTCAGCTTATAATTAAGTTTCATAATTATAAGATTCAGCTATCAATGGCTTATGTGTACTTTCTTTTCTCGACGTAAGAGTAATGCAGAATTTCCACGCTTCTCGATGATGCTGATTGCGAGCTCTATGGGTGCAGGAACAAAGCAGACTTGCTTTTCATTCGCGGTGTTGCAGAGTATTACGATTGGGACGATTTGGTGACTAAATGCAATCAAAGTTTTTTTTAAACACTTTCTAACAGAAGTCTTTTCAAGCAAACCTGAACCGAATCTAGTTTTTAACATTTCAGCCCGATGATGTACTCGAGTCTTGTGTCTGTGAGACCCATTTGTATGAGTTGGGCGAAGGATGGGAAGATCAGAATTACAAGCATGTACTGACTAAGGTGCAGCTAATAACAGATTATTATTATACAACGAAAACGAATACAGAAGCGACACTATTGCTGTTCTGTACCGGATGGTCACCGCACGAAGAAAACTGTTTCGAACGAATATGTCATGCACTGCAAGGATACCCTGCGGCTTCTCCGAAAAACGAACGTCCACATGTGGCCCGGTTCTCGTAAGTAAATAAAACAGTTTGCATTGATGCTAGAAATATTAAAATATATTATAAGACATTGTCTAATTGGAAGAAAAAAAATAATTTTAAGGATGGTGCCCTACTCACAGAGATGATCTACGATCAAATACTCCTGCATCCTCACAGGCAGACAAGAAAAGTTCTTAATCTGTGCATCTATTCATCTTGGGGTTCAGATTGCCCAAGTGGAGAGGTCGGATGATGAATCGACAGGATCTGAATACGAACCGGAGATGGAGGAGGACCCTCCTCTGCCGTACATGAAGAAGACAGCCAGTTCTGCCGATTCAAAGGTCTTCTTATCAACTAAATCTTTACTTAACTTTTTTAAAGTAAAATCTAATCCCGCTTAAATTAAGGGGTTTACGTGTGTTAGGTTTTATTGAACATGATTTATTTTAGGTAAAGAATTGCGTTTTGGCTCTAGCGGACACACTAAATCTTACAAAGATGGAAAGGAGAACTGAGTGGTCAATGACTTCCGAAAAAACAAAACAGAGAAAAGCTAGCGGAGTTCGGAAGATTCTCGAAAGCGTTTGCGAGGTATGTACATGTAACGTTGAAAATTAAATATTAGCTAACTTTTTTTTTGTCCTTTACTATTTAAAGTGAGTTCCATTCGTTTAAAAAATAATTATGAAGGTTTATGCCCCGGAAGCCAAAGAGGAACTTAAGCAGAGAGCTATTCGCCCGGACATCCAAAAACTCCAGTCAAACTCTGCAAATGTCAGCTTACTTAATTTACCAACGAATCTAAATTTTCATTATTTTATTGATGAGTAGAATTTCAGTCACACGTCGCTCGATTATTGGAAGATGTTGCCCTTGTCTTTAACTCGGCCAATTCGCGTGATGAACGATTGTACTCTCTGGCAACAGTCACCAGTCTGCCTTATGATCAGGTTCAGAAATATGAAATGGTAACTTAATGCGAATGATTAAATGTGGAGTAGCTCCGAAACGAAAATAGATTTAAAAATACTGCGGCATTCGGTGAAAAGATTTATTTAAACATATTTCTGTTAATTCAGATAAAGCGGTACATAGATGTTTCGTCGTATTTCTACAACAAGGCAAAGAAGCTTGCGGCAACTGGAGAGCACGTTGAGGTTGAACAATACTGCCAAATATTGAAAATTTTATTATTTTCTGAAGGTATAATGGTCGTTATTCAAAATTCAAAAATAATGATTGTTTCTTTCCAGAAAGAGCCAATTACACGATGCCGTTATAGCAAACATGCTGTCAGAGAATTCGTGACTTTCCTACTAAGGTTTCTTTCTTTTACATTCTTATAATTTGAAGTAATTTTTTTTAGTATAAATGAAATTCTTTGGCCCACTTGAAGCAATCAAATATTAGAACGTTTGAGCTCGGTTGCTGCGGCAGGACTTCCGTTCGGAGAACGTGAAATAAAACGTTCGGACGGCACAGTCATCAACATCCCCAGCATGCTAAGAAAACTGAATGCATCCGAGCTCACACGTCTCTACACAAAGATGTGTGAGGAAAGGAATCAGTTACACCTCCGACTTACACGATCCACAGCCATGAAAATCATTTCGTTGGTTCTGCCCGAGAAGAGGAGAAGTCTCTCATGTGTTGATGAAACACTGGTCTGCGCGCTTGAGGTACATATGCATACATATTTTACGGTATACCAACGAATTCATTATTATTATTGGAACCAAAGGAGAGGAAAATTTAAAATTTACAGGCATTCGAAAAGCTAAACTGCGTTATTGACAGAGCAGTTACGCTGCAAGGAATTGACATAGAAACAGCATCATCACTCAAACGCCGACTATCATTGGCCAAGAACTACCTTCGCTCCGATTACAGAGTTCACGTGGCGCTAGATTCTAGGTGCTTAGTGTACATAGCTCTGGCATTTTAAAACAATTATCAGTAATATTTAAACTAGTTGTGCATCTCACTGTACTCTCCACGCACTGAGTGACCCGTCAACGATGGAATTTCATGTGGCTTGCAGTCATACGCATGTCGTCGAATGTGAGAGGTTAATTAAAACAAAATTGTTGCAAGTGTATCCTTGGGAAGTTGATAATTAAATTTAAGCTGCGCTGATGTCGAAGCAATTCAAACGCTAGTTTTGGACACCTTGAAGCTCGCTTCTGAGGACACCCCGTTTGTTTCTATCCACATTTATGAAAACGATTCGATAACATCATTTTAAATCTAACAATTAGGTCCGGAAGGGAGTTGCTGGAGTATGCAGAGATCTACTTGAACGACATAATGCTCTACAGAAATCACGTAGTGAGATCATCCCACTCAGCGATCATCAAGTCGCAGATTGTTGAGAGTCTGACACCGAATTCAGCCTTGGTTACCTGTGACTGGGCGCAGAAGTACCTAGCGCGATTTAGTCGCGAGGTCCAATCAGCATATTTCGGGAAAAAGGTTACTTTAAATTTATTAATCAGATGTATTCATGCATACATGGGACGATATTTTAAACACAGTAATATTCTATTTTAAAGGGAATATCTTGGCATGTTGTACATGTGCTATCGTTCGATGGTAAGGAGTACAGACAGCATACATTTTATTTCATCTTTGAAGACTCGATCAAGCAAGTAAGACTGTTCAAGAAATTATTAGCATCTCATATAGGAATGAAATTTACAGAATTTGTCGCCTTTTAGGATGCTTCGGCCGTTGCTGCCACTTTGTCTTATGTGCAGAAACAACTGTATTCGCAGGGAATCGAAGAGGTGACTCTACGAAGTGACTGCGCAGGTAAGTGATTGTACTGGAACTTTAAAATTCAGTTTAAAACCCAACAGAAGCTTTATGAAACCAAAATTAATTTGTGAAAATTAATAAGATTTTCAGGCTGCTATCGAAACACAAGCTTAATGGCATTCTTGCACCATCACAACGGAAGACCAGACGCTAGGGTAACAGCCTACACGTTTTCAGAGCCCCAATGCGGGAAAGATGCCTGCGACAGGATGGCTGCTCAGGCATGTTATAGTGAAACTCGATTGTTTAAAACCAATCTTATTATTCTGAAGTGCTTCCATTACAGGCGAAGAGAAAGGTAGCAGAAAGTTGTGATGCTGGTTTTGATGTCGCAACTCCTGCTCAACTAGCGGAAGCTATTCTCTCTGGAAATGCTCTATCCGGTTGTTCCGTGATTCTGTGCCGCCTGAATTCCATACCTTCCAAGTCCTGCGCAATTGATGGCATCTCGAAGCTGTCTCATGTTGCCTTCGAACCTGCAACTCTCCGCGTCTTCAAGCATGCAGGAATCGGAGACGGACGGGTTGAGGACGCTTCGCGTCTCACGCCGGTCGACTCAACACTTGAAATAATAAGTCAAGGCGGATTTCTTGCTGGAGATTCCCTCTTTTGGGGCGGAAGAACACCGCGCACTACCTCGCCTTCCATTCCCGTCAAGGACTCTCCAGTGTATCGTTGTCACGCTGAACACTGTGCTTTGGAGTTTAACAATTATGCTGATTACGAGAGGCATGAGCTGCTGGAGGACCATCGTCCCCATTTGGAGCGAGAGACCCTTACTGACTATGTCCTTTCCCAATTCGCTGCAAGAGCTGAGACTGTCGGTGCGCTGCACGCCGCAACTGCATTTGATATTCTGTCTACAGCAGCGGATGGTGTTGAGGTGCAACAACTGGAGATGGGTTTCGCATTAAAAACCGGCAATCGCCCTTCAATTGACGCCGAAGCCAGGGCTTACATACAGGTACATACATACTTTGCCTAATCTATGAAATATTCTAAGAGGAATAAGCCGACATTAAAACTCAATATAATTTTTGGAGTTGACCATAAAAAGTCATAATTAAATAGATGTAATCTTGAAATAATCAAGAGTTAAATCTAAATATTTCAGATCGCCACAGAGCAGTGCTGGGCCGCGGAGAAGAGGGCGGATGCGGCCATGATTGTGAAGCAGATGTGCGCAGTTGCGGAAAACGGGCGCCCCAGATTTCGTCCAAGACAAATACCAACAACGCAGCAGGCTCACGGAGTGGTATTGCGACAACTGAAGCTCTTGCAAGCATTTCCCGATATGAAGGGAAATCGAGGAGTGAAGGATTCGGGAGTGCCGGAAGTGGACGAGGAGGAGGAGGATGAAGAACCATTCACCCCAGACCCTGAGGAGCTTGTGAGCAAAATTGAGAGCATGAAGGGCGAACTTTTCGCAACAGATGAGGTATCCCTTGAGCCCGCTAAGAAGATTAAGAAGTAATTTGAATAATCAACAAGGTTTTACCGTTCTGAATTTTTTAATGTATTTAATTTCTAATTATTGGTTGTTGCTATCGGTTTCATTAAAGTTATATTTTCGCTTAATTTTTGCATATTATTAAATAAAAGTGAATAAAGATACGTTAATGCACGAAAGAAGTTTCCTCAAGTGCCTTTCGGCGGAATATCGATTGAGTTGGACTTCCAGCGGGGGCAGCGCATATGCGAAGTGCGCGCCGATGCGCTGGTACTGAACAGTTAAATGGCTGAGAAACATCTTAGACCTCGCGAATATCAGGCACACGATAGCTCATTCGATAGAGAATTTTCAGCTCTACAACTTAAAATAGAAAACCCATGACATAATGCCATTTAAGCTAACGACGCTTCCTCAAAGTCTAGAGGCCGCTGAGGTCCTAAAAGTGAATATTTTCAAATTCTAATTGAGTAGCTTTTTAAAACAATATCTTGTCTATGTAATACCAAAATTTCACGAAAATAGCTTTATCTTGCGCGAAACAGCGAACGCGAATGTGCGGCCATCTCGGCAAGCCTCACCGGGCACTCACATTTAAAATCTCGCACAGCTCGCCGAAATGGCGTTTTTAGACTCCCGGACCCATTCCATTCGTTTCCCCGTGTTAAAAAGTACCTATAAACAGCTTTTAAGCGAAATCTAATTTTGCCGGGTCCCCGGCTCTTAAGCGTCCTTACGATTCTCTCGCAAATCGCGTCATATATCGTAGTCTCTCTTTTTTTTATTATAAATTACAGCTTCTTTCGGTCTGATCGCATCGCGGCTAAACCGCTCGCTCGCCTTTTCTCAACGAGACCTTTTGCTCGGCTGTTTATTGCTATCCGTTTTTCGTGTGGCTGCTCGTAGAATTTGTTATTATTTATTTCGTCAATGCATCACTTGTTGTTGCATTCCCATTCGCTTCCGCATTCGTTGCAATCATGCTAAATGCAAAATAATAGCGCAACAAGGAGTTCCTTTTTGTGCTATCATTTTGCTTTCTCTTCTTTTATCGTCCCCTTCTTTTAGTCTGCTTCCTATTATCTAGTTCATTCTCTCTTCTTCTCCATAGTCTTCTTCTCGTTCTATTACTTCCAGGGCATTGGTCAAGGCAGGATTAAGCAAACGCTTCGCGCGCTTCCATCGTTTCTTCCCGTTTCCTTCCTTCATCCCAGCATCTATTCTCTCTTCATTTGTTACTCGTTCATTGACAAGATTAAGGCTCTCTTTATTCAAGCCATTTATTTCCCTAGAGGTGTGTGAATAAATTTGTAAATTATTCGAGTTGGTCCAGTTTTCAAAACCTTATTAAGAGTCAACAGTCAAAGGTGCTCAATAGTTTCCAGTCTGCCGGTCAAGTCCCCTGCAAATATGTATATATTGCACTGATACATAGCATATGTAATTGATAAGATATGTTTCGTCACATTATTCTTGATGTGTGCATAGATAAATGAAAAAAGACTGTCCCCTTTTTTCTTACAGAAAAGACATGAGGCGAGGACATTACTTACAGTTAGATTACCTGTATTTTGGAACTTGAAGCCTCTCATGTAAATAAATGCGACTTCGACGAAAAGAGTAGATTTTTTCAGCATGGAAGAAAACGATAGGAAGGTTTTTATAACTTTTTAGGGGTTAAAAGCAAATTGTTTTTGTAAACATCGTCTGATATTGTATTCAGAAGTTGTAAATGGCTGAAGGCTATACAATTTTTGAACCGGTTTACTCGTCTGGTCCCGGAAGGGCTCGCATCGGATGGCCCTGACAATTTCCTGGCTCTATAGTTAGGGGACCGATTTTCAAATTCAGGAAAAATAATTAAACTATGTATGTACCTTAAAATTATAAATATATGAGAAAGAGAGGTCAGAATGAGAAAGAGAGGGCAGAATGAGAAAGAGAGGGCAGAATGAGAAAGAGAGGGCAGAATGAGAAAGAGAGGGCAGAATGAGAAAGAGAGGGCAGAATGAGAAAGAGAGGGCAGAATGAGAAAGAGAGGGCAGAATGAGAAAGAGAGGGCAGAATGAAAAAGAGAGGGCAGAATGAGAAAGAGAGGGCAGAATGAGAAAGAGAGGGCAGAATGAGAAAGAGAGGGCAGAATGAGAAAGAGAGGGCAGAATGAGAAAGAGAGGGCAGAATGAGAAAGAGAGGGCAGAATGAGAAAGAGAGGGCAGAATGAGAAAGAGAGGGCAGAAACAATAAGTAAAACAAATCATTTAAAACATCTTATAATAGGAAGAGCATTTTAAGTTTTTGAATAAGCATATACAATTCTATGAGCCATATTTATGGTCGCAATGAAAGAGAACAACGCGGTGGATAAGAATGAACACAAAAAAATTTGACGTCCTTTCTGTCGGCTTCCCTCCATAACCCGCAACAAGTGCCCGAGACTGACATAACTAACAAGATAATGGTCAACAACAGAAAAATTACAACCGTTTAAAATTTCAAAAAAAAAATTGCCTTCTGTGAAATGGTACTGTTGAAAACTGTATTAGAATATAATTCGTGAACGAACGTGTGGCCTAGTGGTTGGTAAGTGAAACGACAAGGCGAAAAAATGAGCACATGAAAGATTGAATTGAGGATCGTGGAGACAAGAGAAAATGTAAAACAAAAAGAGGGGGAACGATGGGGAGAGATAGCGAGAGGAGCTGAAAGAAATTGAAATAGAGAGATAAAGAAAAGAGAGAGCTAAGTGAAAGAGAGAGAGAGAGAGAGAGAGAGAGAGAGAGAGAGACTGATTATTAGAAAGTGAGACATAAGAAGTGGGAAAGGGAGTACGAGGAAAAGGGTGAAGCAGAGAGGGGTAAAAAAGAGAGGAATTTTAATGTAATATGGTATGTTAAACAGATTACAATTAGATAGATTTAGATTAGATAGATCGACAACAGATTGGCATTATCTATTCGAACAATGTCTAGAAGCTGTAAACTCTGTATATCTTTTCAACAGATATGTAGAAAGACTATGAGATTGTACTGCAGAGGTTAGAAGTGACATTTATTGACTATAATAAATAAAGAAATAAATGCCTCCAGACAAGTTGGCCATAGGACATGCAAATAAACATTCTTGCGTGAAAAGGAAGGAATTCTCGTTTCGCACTATTTTTCCTGCGGAACTTTCCCGCACCACTCAAGATTTTGTACAGGAATATTCTGGGACCGATGCGAATTCTGGAAAGTTCCCGCACCCGGAACCTTTTTTCCACAGAAACAAGGCGCGGCTGGATGATTAGCATGATAGGCTCAGTGGCCCGGAGAAAGCGTCCCCGGATGGCAAAAAAAATTTAAAAGTAAAGAGGGGGCATCGGATTGAGGATTTGGTAAATACACGCGTGGGGATAATAGAAAGTATCAAATAAAAAAAGAGGGGAGCGATGGTGACAGCGTGAGTGAGAGAGAGAGAGAGAGAGAGAGAGAGAGATAGATGGTGAGAGAGAGTGCGAGGAGTAGAAAGAAAGAGAATAAGTGAGATAATGCGAAGAGTGAGCCGAGAGAAAGAGAAAAGAGACAGAGAGAAAGAGAAAAGAGAGAGATTACAAGAAAGAGAGATAGAGAGAGAGAGAGAGAGAGTGAAAGTGCGAACAGTAGAAAAAAAGAGGGAAAAAGAGATATAAAGAAAAGGGAGCCGAGAGAAAGCGAAAAGAGCTGGACTGATTACAAGAAATAAAAAGATAGATGCCGAAAGCAAGGAGAAAGTGAAAGTGAAAATGAGAGATCGTGAGAGAAAGGAAGAGAGAGAGGGAGAGAGAGATGTACTGAGCATGTAAAAATAAGAGAAAGAGGTAATAAAGAAGAAGTAGAGAGATGTTCGCGTAAGAAAATATGCAGGTTATTTTCCCTAACAAGGACAAAGGCAAAGTGACCTCATCCTTGAACATTTGCACATTCCACTCTCCGTTAAGGAAGCGCCGGCCGCTTTCGCCTATCCTGTGTGGCTATCCGGGTGCCCTTGATGCGTACAGAGCCTTTCTCCTTGAGACCGCACCTACAATATATGTTTTACAATTATTGAACTTTTCTGTCTACGTCTCTGTTCTTGAATGATCTTTTCTTGAAGAATACGGTCGGTTTTAAGATCCCAGTCTCCTAAAAGTATATGATATGCGAATAACCATTATATTTGTAACACTAATTGTAAAAAAAGTTATATTTATTTCCTCCAAATAGCCTCCAACCACTCTCACATTGTATATTCTATCCTCATAAACAGCTCCTCTTACAATTAGTTCATCCTAAAGTGTTTAAAAGTATTTAGAAGAGATGAGCAAGCTGAGATTTCAGATTTGTCTGTTATGTCGCACCCTAGAATTGCCGTGTTTGCAATGTGCATCACAACTTCGCTTGTGCCGTCTGCATATGCGTGTGGCGCAATCCGGCCGACAACTACTCCGATCCCTACAACTACCACTACTCTGACCACAATAACTACCACCACGGCAACCCCTACAACTACCACTACGGCGGCCCCACCGGCCCCTCCGGCCCCTCCGGCCCCTGCCGGTATGTACATATAAATACCGTATATCAAAGAGAGAGAGAGAGATAGAGATAGAGAGAGATGGAGAGAGAGAAAGAGAGAGAGAGAGGGAGCGAAAGAGGGAGAGAAAGATTCATTTTTTTCCATACTACATGCACATGTTTTTAGCCCCATGCAGTACGTGCATGATGGGCCAGGTGAACCTGACGCCGAATGGCGGGCCAGGCGAGAAGGCCTTCGAGAGCACCATGATCGGCATGGACACTGCCGGCTGCGCCACCTTGACACTCTCGTGCACCGGCCGGTTGTCGACCATCGAGGTTTGCCTAGATGAGTAGCTTTTCTCTTAAAAAATTATTTTGAAAGATTTCTTATGAGTAGAAAACAAGATGCTTTTTCAAATGTATATTGTAAATATATCGATGCCAACTAAAAACTTATTGGGTTTTTAAAGTATATTTTGTCCAGGAATTTAGAATATTGTCCACAATTTACCATTCCTGACACAGCATGAAATTGTGTCAGAACGTATGTATGTACTATGTATGGTTCTACTCGACTTGCGGTGAGCATACATAGAGCAGGCTATTGATTGCAACTTAAGATCCAAGCGAGCAAGAACTTGAGTAGTCCTTGAGGAAGCTCCCTTTCTCTCTCTCTCTCTCTCTCTCTCTCTCTCTCTCTTCCTCTCTCTCTCGTTCTCACTTTCTCTTTCTCCTTGCTTTCAGCGTCTCTCTCTCTCTCTCTCTTTCTTTCTTTCTCTCTCTCTCTCTCTCTCTCTCTCTCTCTCTCTCTCTTCTAGTAATCAGTCTTCCTGTTTCTCTCTGCTCTCGCTCATTTCTTTATCTCTCTATGTCTCTTTTTTCTATTGCTCCTCCTCTATTTTTTTATTATTATTTTAAACTGTCTATCATAGTGTGTTGGTGCGGTGGCAAGGAGAAAGGACCAAAGGCACACGATAGCCACAGGATAGACACAAGCGCATGAGCTTGCCGCTTCCATAAGAGAGGGTGGAGAAGTGTAAATGGCAAGGATGCCGTTCACTTTGCCTTGGCCCTTTTTAAGGGAATATAACCGGCGGACATGGAACCATAGAACTACATCTTCTTGCATGCCCTCTTTCTCTTACTTTTTTTTACATGATCAGAACATTGTTCACTCTCTCTCTCTCTCTCTCTCTCTCTCTTCCTCTCTCTCGTTCCCACTTCCTCTTTCTCCTTACTTTCGGCGTCTCTCTCTCTATTTCTTGTAATAAGTCTGTCTCTTTTTCTCTTTCTCTCATTTCTTTATCTATTTCTCTTAACGCCTACTCTCTTTTTTTATTTTACACTGCCGGTTATCTCCACGCGCTTTCATACCAAATCGTAAATCCGGTGTTCCCCCTTTGGCCCTAATCTTTTTTTATGCTTTTACGTCATCCCAGGGTGAAACAGAATTTTTTTAAATATTTAAACTTTATAGTATATAAATTACTGTTAAACATATATACAACACTAGAAACAATAACTTGGAGGGAGGAGCATCTTGCATAAAATCAGGAAAACCAACAAAAACAACGATTTTATTGACGCGTTATACATACTTTTAATGTAACTCTTTATTTATTTACGGCTAGAACAGTTGAGGTGTGATGGCAAGGAGAAAGTGTTCGATGGGATATCAACAGGAGGCAGAGCTTGTATAGAGCGTGTAAATGGAATTGATTTTGTGCTCACTTTGTGCTCAGGGGTCGCCGGAGGGGGCCGACAGCATCAGGCGGCGGTGCCGCCGTGGTCGGCCCCGCGCACCCACCCCCGTTTTGTGCTCCTCTTTTTTTTAAAGGAATCTAGCAGGTGAACTCTTTTACGCGACCCAAACGCTGGAACGCTATCTACATCTCCTTTTCATTCTTTTTCTCTTATTTTAAACTCTCCATTTCCTTTCTCACTTTCTTTCTCTATCTATCTTTGTCAACCATTTCTCTCTCCTTTCTCTCTCTCTCTCTCTCACTCTCTTTTATCTCCTTAACTCTATTTCTCTCTCTCTCTCCCTCTCTTCTCGATCTCTCTTTTTAACTCCTAATCTTCTCCCACCCACATTTTCTCTCTCACTTTTTTCATTCTCTCCCTTTCCTTTCGCAAACGCGCCAGTTAACACGGGTGATTGTGCGAGGACGATGTTGAAAAAGTTTTTTTTTGGGGGGGGGGGGTGGTTAATGGGCTCTTTCCATTTTCTTCCTATGCCACGCCATCAATGCCTGTCAACGCTCTCATCCAAAATAGTCAGCTGCTCATGCGTTCCACACTTGGATTCGAACGTTGACCCCAGCTCTCGGCTGTTCACTAAAGGCTTGACCATCTTTTCTTTGCTGCATTCTTGACCCCGTGCTCTCGAGTCTGTTCTATTCACATTAAAAAAAAACACTTGGTTTTCTCTCTCTAAGACTTGCATATGTGTGTACATATGTAAGCGAACGGATAAAGCATGATGCATTACTTTAAAGGTCAAGAAGAAGAAAAAAAAGAAAAAAATCTCTCGAAAATTTTTTTTTGAAAATGTAGTTTGTAACGTCTATTGCATATAATACATACACCAAAGCAAGGTTGCAGCGTCTGTCGGGCTCTGAAAAAAAATTCTTTCTTTCTTTTTTTATAAACTATGACTACTACAATCAAATATGTAGACAGGCTGTTAGCAGTGCTCGATTGGCGTTGCCGGCTTCGCAAATGAACTTCCATGAGAACTTTGCATGAGAATGCTCCCGGTTCTCGAGGGCAACCTTAATGGTAAGCGTTCTCCTATGTATATATCTTATATCTTTGTATCTTTTTCCACGATAATTCGTCGAACTTGCGGAAAAGCCAATAGTTAAGGCTAAGCCATTTTTATTTTTGCAGGAAAGGAAAACTGAGCATTGTTACTGACAATGAACGAGTATCTGCCCTATACTATATGCAAGTTCACACATGATAAAAAAAAAGTGAACTTGGTGGGCGAGGCATACGGAGGCTCTTTCAATTCGTATTCAAATTCCGCGAAAACAACAACAGCAACAGAAAAAAAATACGAAGACGACTACTCCTAATGAACTAACTAAGGCTAGCATACGAAAGCTATGTAAAAGTAAGTGATGGAGTTGGGACCATTTTGAGATCCTACGGAAGTAAGTGATGGAGTTGGGACCATTTTGAGATCCTGTTAGGACCATTACGGGACCTCTTCAGCGACCCTGCAGTGACCATTAGAGACCCCGTACTCTTAACGGGACGAGAAGATGGCCCTGGTGACAGCGACGGTCGGGTCCACGCTGAGCCGCCAGCCAGAGCCGTCGGCCGAGCACGTGAGCACTTGGGTCGGGCCTTCCAGCACGCCGTTGGCGCCGTTGTTCAGCTGCAAATAATGCCCATTTGAATTTGCCGCGCATTTTATTCGCTGCAATTGCCCGTGCCGTCGGTCGCGCACACGAGCGTTACGGTCGGGCCAGGCATCGTGTCATTCCGGCCACAGTTGAACTATTCTCATGTTGAAATTTTTTAATACGAATAAAGTTGAAAAATAAAACCGTGTTGCATTTCCCACCTTTCTATGGTTAAGCAAATACGAACTTTCTTATGAAATCACACATAAACTGTACAGCAGTACATGTGTATGTACATATGTGTCTGTACATACATACATACATACGTTGACAATTTTGTTCAAAAGATAAATACATATTCTTCAGTCCGTCTTTTAAGGTATGTAACTGAAAATGAGGTAAATGCGAAAAAGTGATAGAAATCTTTGACAAAAACAATTCATCGCTCGGCAAACCTCAATGTTCGGCACCGTGCCGGTCACGTGAGGGTCAAGGTGGCGCAGCCGTTAGCGTCCGTGCCGATCACGTTGTTATCGAATGCCTTCGCGCCACTGCTCATATCGGGCATTAGATTCACCATCGGCGCGGTGCACATGGAGCAGGCGTCTAAGTACGTGAGATGTAGTAAGAGACATTTGTTTTGTCAAAATTTACATACAAAGAAAAACCAAAATGTGGCCATCATTAAGCCAATTTTGTCGAGAATTTTGCAGTATCGTCATTCAAGCAAGATGAGCAATAATTTTACAATTTCTTCAACGTTTTCAGCTGCATACATCTGTGTGTGTATGTTGTAGATAAGACTGAACAAAATGAAAGTTGTAAACAACTACAAACACTCGCTTTCTCTCTTTATGATATATTTGACATACTGATAGGATTTAGCGTTGTGGTCGGGCGGACGGCGCCACACGCATACGCAGCCGGCTGAAGCAAGGCAGCGATGCACATCGAAAACACGGCCATTCTAGGGTGCGACATGGCAGACGAAGCTGAAATATCATTCACACACTGTAGCATGCTACGACAGTGACGGAACTCTTTACTAATTGATAAATAAGTAGTTTGTAAAGAAGAATATGCTATTGAAGTAACCTTATGAAGATTTGATACAATTAATGTTGATATAAATATATATCATACTTAAAATTTATTTACAGCTAGAAAACTACAGTTGCGTTGCCAAAGGAAAAAGGTTCCATACGAACAAATGGAACGATAGGAACAAGCACAGTGTGCCCGTTTCCTTACGAGAAAGTGGACTGAAGACGGCCTGGATGTTCATTCACTATGCCTTTGCCCTTTTAAAGGGTTTAAACAGGCGAACAATCTTTAGATAGCCATACGCTGGAACACTCACTACATCTTTTTCACCGTCTTCCTCTTATTCTTTTTTCTTTCTCGCTCTATCTCGATCTCTTTCACACTTTCTCTTTCTCCAATCGTCTGGCGTCTTGCTAACTTGATCTCTCTCTCTCTCTCTTTCTCTTTCTCACTTTTTCTCTGCTCTCTCTCTCTCATCCAATCGCTCTCGTATGCTCTTATTTACACTTTCTATTGTCTCCACGTGCGTTTTTTTCCAAATCCTCAATCGGGTGCTCCCTCTTAAGCCTTGTCGTTTCCCTTTTTCCATGTTTCTTTCCTTATCCCGGGATACTTGCTACGGGTTATCCGGTGACTTTAAAAAAAGACGAGAGCGAAAAATGTTGAGAGTGTTCCAGCGTATGGTACACTAGACTGTTCGCTTGATAAAATCCTTTTAAAAGGGCAAAGGCATAGTGAACTTCCAGGCAGTCTTCTATCCACTCTCTCGTAAGGAAACGGGCAAACTGTTTCTATCGTTTCATTTGTGCATATTGAACCTTCCTCCTTGCGACCGAACCGTTACTTTTTAATTAACAGTACGATATAATCAAAATAAATTATATCAACATTTTTATTACTTTCCTCCAAGTAGATAGCATATGCTTCCTTATAAACATCTCCTCTTACAATTAGTAAAGAGTTTACGCCATTGTAATCGCATCCTACAGTGAATAAATGAGAATTCAGTTTGTCATGCCGCACCCTAGAATGGCCGTGTTTGCGATGTGCATCGCTGCCTCGCTTCTGCCGTCTGCATTCGCATGTGGCGCCGTTCGAACGACCACTACGGCCAACCCTATGACGACTACTACTATGTGTAAATATGGACATGAGAGAGAGTGAGAAGAACGTTTGCAGTCGTTTAACATTATCACTCTTTCCGTTCCATTCTAGATACATACTATATATACTCATGAGAACTTTAAAGGAATTGAAAACGAAATGTTGATCTCGCTCACTTTGCTTGAATATTGAACGAGAGATCTTGTGTTATGCAAGAAAAACGAGACTGCAAAAATTCTCGACAAAATAGGCTTCTTGATTTCGATGATTCTCTCAAATTGGAGCAAAATTATTTATCTTTACATCTCTTGCTAAGCCCGCTGCGGGATGTGCACCGAGATGATGGTGAATCGGACGCCCGGTGCGGGCGAGATGCCGTTTACTAACACCATGAGCGGCATGGACGCTGCCGGCTGCGCCACCTTCACTCTCACGTGCACCGGCATGCAGCCTATGATCGAGGTTACCCGAGATGAGTTGTTTTTTTTAAGATGTCAAAGATTTCTTTCATTTTACTCGTTTCCCTTCAAACACAGACTCATGAATATGATTTATTGTTTGAAAACAATTGCAAATATGTATATGTATAGTTTTCGTGCGCTCACTCCATTTGAAAGCTCATTCTAAATTATAATTCGATTAGCCCTACAAAGGCGGGAAATTCAAAATAGTTTTATTTTTCCACTTTATTGACATCTGAACATCAACATGAATAGTTCAACGACGGCACGGCTGGCAGGGCCGCCCAAGAGACCGTAACGCTCGTGTGCGCAGCCGACGGCACTGGATGGAGAAACACCATTGCACCGGCCATCGCCATCACCAAGGCCACCTGCGCTTTCCTTCCTTAAAAGAATGGGGTCAGCCTTGGTCCCGTTAGGGTCCCTAAAGAGCCCTAATGGATTCCAGAAGGATGCCAAAATGGGTCCAAACCCATTACCTAAAATTAGCCATCGTATATACATATATATATTAGAGTATAGTTACTAGTTTTCTTTTAAAAGGCTAGCGTACAGTTAGAAAGTTGTAGTTAACTAGTCATCCACAGTTTTTGTTGTTGTTGTTTCTTTCATTGATTTTGTATACGGATTGAGAGAGCCTCCGTAGCCACCAAGTTAACGTATATTTTTTTTCAACATACATGTAGTTGGTAGGTTAGAACATATTCTCTCTGTGACTGAATGCTCATTTCTCGTTTCTTACAAAAATAAAAATGGCCTAGCGTTATCTATTTACTATTCGGCAAGTGACAAAGTGCTGTTAGCAGATTATTTATTTCATCATAGTAAATACAATTTATAAAACAACAAAGAAATACTATCAATCGTTCTATGGTCTGCTTTTTTTATTGTTTTCGACCACGTTCCTTTTTTTTATTCTCGCAGTACGAACGACGCTGCTCTGCTGTAGTTTAATAATGTTAATAGATACCGTATTTTCTCTATTAGTACCCCCGGGGGTTCTATTTTTCAATACACTTGCGAGAGGGGGGCACTATTAGAGGGGGGTTCTAGTAAAGGGGGGGGGGTACTAATAGAGAAAATACGGTATACACATACTGTCTCAGAATCAATGATTGAATATTCAATTACATCTTTCAAAAAAAAAAATCGTTGACAGTAGTATACATCTCATTGCTCTTGCAAATTTTGGACAAAAAGGAATTAAAAGTGCAATTTCCCATATTCGTTGTGTAATTTGATCTCATTAACCTCCATTAAAAATTCGTATAAAAGGAAAGAATTTCGCAAAGAAATCATTCCATCATCGCATGTCCGCTCATGTGAGGTTGACCTTGCTCTCCTTCTCCAGCAACATTGTCTCTCTCTCTTCTCTCCTCTTTCCCTCTGGCACGCCCGCTCTCCGTCCTTCATCTCTCCCTCTCAATCCTGCCTCATCCCATGCTTCTTCCTCTGCTTTGTGCAGTTAGTCGAACCTTTCAAAAGCCTTCCTACGATTTTAATAAGTAGGAAGCATCTGAAAGTGTCCACTAACCATAGAGAGAGTCCGGCAGAAGCAAATAAACACTGGCCATCTTGGGAAGTTCCTCAAAGTTTGTTGGCGTTCGATTAGGAGATTGTTGCATGCATGCAGACCAAACTACATAACATGCATTGTAAAACAATCCGATAGAAATCTTGACTATCTTATGTGCCTAAGCGGATGCAATTTTCCTGTCTTCTTCTTCTTCTTCTTCTTCTTCAAATCACCAGATGTAGTTGTCCAAGCTCGATTCGGGCGGCTGCATTGTGAGCTGCCATCGTAACTGCGGACTCGACCCGGAATCGATAACGGAAGCCGCCTCCTTTGTCATTACTATCGTGATCGGTATTACTATAATCATGACAAGGAAAGCATGCTGAAGCAGATATTGCTCGTGATATACAAGGTTTTATTCGCTCATTGAAATGGTTTTTTCTTTAATAAAGAAGTTTTCCTTTATATTTATTGACCGGTTTTGCTAAAGATCGCGTTCGTAAATATTCTCTCCATAAGCCCATATTTATTAGATCTTTCTTATCGTTTTGTATCGTTTTGAGTCTCGATCTTTTAAGGGCATGACGACCACAATGAATGATTATGAGGCGTCTGTGAAGATGACCGCAAGATCTCTAGAAAAGGAGAGAAATCTTGCGAGGACTTACGATTAGCAATTTTCTCATTGACAGTAGATTTTGGAAATAGATCCAACTGAACTCCTTTAAAAAAAAAACTTTTTTTTCAGACATTGCCGGTATTACCTAAAAAGCCGTGTGAAGAAGAGCGAGAAGCAAAAGAAAACTAAGAAAGAGAAAAACTAGCTGATTCAGATTCTTGATAGTCAATCAATTTTTGAATTTAGAATTATTATTTTAAATTAAAAGTAATATTCCTTATTGTTCAATATCTGAAAAGTTATAAATTAAATAATTATAAAATAAATATGAAACAATATTCCGAATAATGATGACATTAATGCTAATTAGTATTCCATGTCAACACTGTTGGGTTACGTGGCTCTTGTAAATGGTAGGCGAGTAATCATTACATTCGTAACAAATGTTATGCTACTTTCTCCAAGTAGCCTACCCTTTACTTACATGCATTAAAACAATTCACTGAATTTTCATTCAGGTCAAAACGAAAACGCCATTGACCTCAAACTGGATTAATAACACGGCTGATTCAATAATCCGCAGCAATTTCCATTGAATGATGAAAAAAAAAAACATAAAAGAGAAGCGACAAGATGAAAGGGGGAGCAACCGATTGAGGATTTGGTAAAAACGCCAAGGGAAGGTCTAAAATGAAAAAAAGAGAGAATGAAGGATGACGAGAGAGAGTAGAAAAGAAGAGAAATAGAGAGATAAGGAGAAGACAGTGCCGAAAGAAAGGGAAGGAGAGACTGATAACTAGAAAGAGAGTGTGAGAGAGACGTCGGAATCAAGGAGAAGAGAAAGTGGGAAAGTGAGAGAGAGAGAGAGAGAGAGAGAGAGAGAGAGATGAATACTGACCGTAAGCATGAAAAAAATAACAGAAAGGATCATAAAAAGAATATCTGATCTATGGTTTGCATAAGAATATCCACCGGTTCTATTCCCTTAAAAAGGGCAAAGACAAAGAGTGTACTCATCCTTGCCATGTGCACTCCACTCTCCTAAGGAGTGGCAATATCTGTGCTTCTGCCTAGGCACAGGCCTATCGTGTGCCATTCGTGCTACCGAACCTTTCTCCCTGCCACGGCGCCAATACATATGTATATTCTAACCGTTAATAAAATGTTAAAGAGGCTTAAAATATATCGAATTTTACTGTCTGCGTCGCATGTCCTTTTGTTGAGGGTTACGGTAGCATTATAGGTCCCTGAACAGCCTCTTTAAGTTAAAAGTATATGATGCACCAATAATCCTTACATTTGTAACATTAATTGTAACAAATCTTTATGATTACTTTCTCCGCTAATGGTAAGAAGCCACCAACCAATCGTGCATTGTATTCACATTTTATCCCCACATATTGCTACTCTTCCTATTAGTAGAAAAAAACTGCGTCGCTCTTCACCCTAAAGCGTATGAAAAAGTCTATCAATCGCAGATTTAAGAGTCGTCTGCCATGCCGCACCCAAGAATGGCCGTCTTTGCCATCTGCATCGCTGCCTCGCTTCTGCCGTCTGCATTCGCATGTGCCGCCACCCGAACGACAACCACGCCAAACCCTATCGCAATGCCGACCACTACCCCAACAAGGCCTGCACCTGGTATGTATAAATATGTACATATATCAAGGAGAGTGAGAGATAATTCCCTCTTTTCTATAACACATATTTTTCATACATCTTTTTTTTAATTATGCGGAGGCAAATTTATCTTTCTAAAATCTCACATGCATAGCCACGTGCGCCTCTTGCACCATGATGCAAATAAATCTTGCGGCCGGTGCCGACCCAGGCGATAAGGCGTTCGATAGCGCCGTCCTCGGCACGAGCGATGCCGGCTGCAACACCCTCACGCTCACGTGCACCGGCACAACAGCGACGATCGATGTTAGCCGAGATGAGGAGTTTATTTTTAAGTGTTTTAATAGATTTCTTATGAGTAGATAAGAAGCTCTTTTTAATATTTTAAAGGGATTCTTTTGAGTAGATAAGTAGTTGTTAAAATTTTTTTTATATTCTACTGTCATTTGAAACACAACCTCACTACTACATATTTATTTGTTGCTTGAACATAATTGTCAATATATAAATGTCAACTAAAAAGATTTTTTTGACTATTTTGTACATGAATTTAGAATATTCAACCATTTACCATTCCAGACAATATCAAATATTCTCAAAACGCTCACTAGACTAGGTCACAGTGGAATGTTCTCAATTCGGGTATAATAAAGGAAAATGCGCGGTAATTTCAAATGGGTATTATTTTGTAGCTGAACAACCAAAACAACGGCTCGAATCAACTCATGACACTAGTGCTCACGTGTGCGGCCGACGGTACATGGCGGACCGCCCTGGCTCCGACGATAATCGTAACGGAGGCCACCTGCTCGGCCATTCTTCGGCCAGGCCGCTAATTAAAGGAGGGCGATCACCGAAAAGTCATTGCTGATTTATGAAACATCTTAGCTATTTTCGAATAGTCTTATACATGAGGAAAAAGAAAAGGTAAATGAAAAAGCACAAAAAAGGTTCCATATTCAAGTATAAGATACTTGAAAGTGCACATTTTGAATGAATTTGTGATTGGTGTCAGTGCAAATCAGCACTCGACGGTAGATTAACGACCACGTACCCATCGCGGGAAGATTAAATTTACAAATAATTCAAGACATTTTTGTTTTATGCTTTACCACCTTTCTTATGTGAATTTTCTTCAATAAACTAAAGAATATTAGGCAAGGCAGTATCAAATTAGTAAACGAGCAATAACATCTTGCATCGAAAAAAAACACTGCCTTTTCGAAACCAGCGTTACTTTAGTCTTGCGTACTTTTTTGATTAATATAATGGATTTCCGTTTGAAACCTTTGCACATTTAAACATACAATTGCAGTTTTTCGGTGATCGCCCTTCTTTAAGAGGGTAGGCTTCCAGAAATACCCTAACGCCATTACTAACATCAGCATTTAGTAGCTTGTCTTTAAAAATGTTACCTTACATGTGTAGTTAGGAACTTGCAGCTCCAGAACCCACCATTGTTCTTACAACTAGCTGTTGTATGTTAAAAAAACATTATAGTTGTATTTAAAATGTTAGCGCATGTGTGGTTAGGAACTTGTTGTAACATGTTGCAGAGTTGCTATGCTGTCATGGGTCTGTCGCGCATTCAATCTATCTATAACGTTTGAATGTCCGGAACACTTGTTCGCAACCATGGCGTTGTTGTCACAGGCTGATTGTGAGAACAAGCTGGCTATATTTCGAATTCATCACATTCTTGCCAAAAATCTTGCGCAAATGTTTTGTCGGCTCGTGGATTTGAACCTTGGACTTGCAAACATTTTATATCACTTTATTCACTAGACCACTCTGCACTCTGCTACTAGGGTACGTCTCGGCTGGAGCTGCACACAAGCTTCACCCTGTTGGGATGCGAATTTCAATAGATTTTTTTTCCTATGTACTTGATGGAAAAGCTTTATAGAAAATCACAATTCTCTCCAAGCTGTCATCCTATTGATAGACCCTTCCCTTGTAAACAGCGTAAATGACACAAGCCGGCAGCGACTGGCGAAGTCTTTTTTCTGCACTGTTCAACTTCGTTGGTTCTCATGAGTCACGGTTGCACCGGTGCAGCCTTTTGCTCGTCACAAGCTGCGTCTCCATCTTTGCGTTTTCTTTCTCTCTCTCTCTCTCCATTTCTTGCTTATTGTGACCAAGTAGCCACTTCAGAAGTTCGAAACAGGAAGTGCACACAAGCGATAAAGTGATCACAAGCTGAATACATGTTCGCAACACATGTTTATTATGATAGGCTGGCAGATTGTCAATTCTTCTGCTGTGAATCTGTTCGAAACAAAGACTATTTCCAACATGTTTCAAACTTTAGATAGATTGAATTCACGGCTGACTTGTAGTTCCATATCTGAAAATATATTAATTAAATACCTATGTATGAAAAAAAATACAAAATAATATTGTGAAATCGGACGGTATTATTAGTTTACATTTTGCTATAGTTTGCTTCAGCGACCAGATGGCCACGCCGACGTTATGATAGAGCTCCCTCACGCATTCGATGTCTGCCATCCCTCTCCCCCGCCTTTCCCTTGTCTACTCATCCCAATCGGATTCCATTTGAACATAATAATGTATTCGATCATTGAATATGGTGATCACACTGGATATATTGAAAAAGGGCAAATCATGAAAAATCGTCGTAATTTGACAGAAAGACAAACATAAAAAAAATTTATATTGATTGTGAGTTGCACAGAGAAAGTTACTGCGATTCGAAATTAAATGAAATTGTGGAAGGGGTGGGTTGAGCGGATGACTACCGCCGTTAACACTCCGCTGCAGGGAGTGCCAAGCCCTCTGGCCTCGTCTTGCCAGCATAGATGAAATCAGTGGGGGCAGACTGATTTGCACATTGACTTGAGGAGAGAGTGCATGGCCAGAGCGAAGGTAGCCATGAGGGGAGCATGATGGGACACTGTGAATAGAAATCAGATTCGAGATACACTGACTATGATAGGCAAAGCGAGTACATAAAGTTTATTAAAGTGAACCTTAGTAGAGAACAGAGAAGGTGCAGAAACAAACACAACTTGGAGAACATGTACCATCTTGCAGAACGAAATGCAAATGTATGGAACTGAAAATGAGAGTCTTTCTTGTCATTGGTATGTGAAAGCTAAAAGCGGAGGTTCAACTAGAGCAAAGTTTAAAAACGTAGAAGGCGGAAGTAGAAATATCAACGAACCGGATCATTATCTTTATTAGAATATCAATTGCTACCCGACTTCGGTAAAGAGAGAGAGAGAGGAGAGAAAAGGACTGAATTCGATTCCGGTAATCAGGAATTCTAGCGAAAGAGACAATAGTATTAGAACATATTATAAAAAGAAGTCGACTGAAAGCCTTTCGCGCATGTTTAACTGATATAAGATAAGAGGGAGCATGAATGGAGATCAAATCAAGCAGCCACATTTAACCATTGGTAAACCAAAGCTTTTAAAACATCTTATATAAGGAGAATTGGAAGAGCATTTCAAGATTTTAAACAGGCGTATGCAACTCTAATGGTTAGAGCCTTACAAATTGTCCCAATGAAACAGAAAAAAAACGAGGCTGATAAAGAATGAACACAGAAAAATGTTTTCGAGGATGACATAACTAACCAGATAATGGTCAGAAACGCTGTAAACCTAACGTTATAGTTCTTTTTGGTACATCGATACATCGATAAATGAGGTCATTCAAAGTAGCGGAATGCAAATATAGACAGCAGAATCGAAATACAGAAAATTTCAAGATTTCCTTTTCAAATTTCAAGAAAATTCTGTGAAATGGTGTTAGGATTTAATTCAACAGGGCCTAGCGGAGAGTGGGTTCCCTGGTAAGTGAAAAGATAAGGCGACAGAATGATTGAATTGAGGATCGTGGAGACAAGAGAAAGTGTAAGAGAGGAAGCCAGAGGAACTGAAAGAAATGGAAATAGAGAGATAAAGAAAAGAGAGAGCTAAAATTGAGAGAGAGAGAGAGACTGATTATGAGAAAGTGAGAGCGACGACATAAGAAAACAGAAAGAGAAAGTGGGAGAGAGAAGAGAGAGAGAGAGAGAGAGAGCTTTTATCCATGCATGCAAACGTTAGAAGAATTGAATTGAAAACCAATTTTTGATACTGTAGTGTGCCTCATCTTGCTAGGAAATAACATTTTTTTCAAAGAAGCCGTTTTCATACATACATAAATTCGGCCATATTGTGCAATTCCTCTTTCTTTTATTTTTGATTTTCTCGCACCACTTGATTACACCCAGAGCACATGCATAACTATCTGCTGGCTCGTGGGCGGTACTATATGTATGTATTTCATAACATGCATAACTGCGTGCCGACTCCAAAACCTATGCATACATTTTTGTTTACATCTCACGCTGCATAGATTGCACCTCATGCGCGCTGGATCAAATAAATGTTTCACTCGACACGGGCGCAGGCGCGAAGACCTTCGACAGCACCGTCATCAGCCGGACAGCTGCCGGCTGCGCCGTCCTCACGCTCACGTGCTCCGGCCACACACCGACGATCGAAGTTAGCCGAGCCGAGAGATCAGTCCATTTTCTTTTTTTTTTGTTTAGTTAGCATTTTAAAAGAATTCTTTTGAGTGGATAAGTTTTTCGCTTTTTTTTTCAAATTTTCTCATCAAAGATTTCTTTCATTTTCTACTTTCATCTAAAAAAACAACTTCACTAATATGAAACAAATTGTCAATATATCGATGTCAACTTTAAAAAAAAAGTTTTTTCTTCAGTACATTTTGTCCAGGAGATTAGAGAATATTCCACCATTTACCATTCCTAACAATATGATGAAATATTGTCAAAACGTCGTTGATTAGAAGAATTCTTCCTATCGTTAGGAATGGCAAACAGTGGGGACTATTCTCAATGCAGGGACGGACAATATTCAGGGGAATGAGCGGGAAATTCAAACGGTGGATATTATTTTGTAGCTGAACAACGGTGCTGACGGCGTTGTGCGAGGAGTGTTCGGAATGAGAGGAAATGAAGTGCTCACAGAAGTGCTCAACTGTGCGTCTGATGGCTCTAACTGGCGGCTCTCCGAGAACGAGAACATCGCACTCACGAGGGCCGAATGCATGGCCATTATTTAAGTGACTGGGGCTCCCAATGGTCCCGCATGGGCACATAAAGAGTCCGCTAATGGCCCCAAACGGGTCCCAAAAGGAACCCTTCCCCATTACATACAAATAACTATCGTATGTTAGCTTTTAGTTATTATCTTTCTACTGTTCTATTTACTTGTTTATTTATTTATTCATACATTGTTAAAAGATGTGACAACTTGTGTTATGTGCTGGCGCCACACACCACGAGGAACAGGATGCAGCAGAGGGGTGAAAAAGAGAGGAATTTTAAAGTAATATGGTATGTTAAAATAAATAAAACGCTCTGCACTGCTAAAGAAATAAGAACAGTAAGGATAAATTAAAGATTGGCATGTTACGGATTGGCATTATCTATTCGAATAATGTCTGTATTACTGCAGAGTTTGGAAGTAACATGTATTGACTAGGCATTCGAATTGCAAAACTATTTCGGCGAATAAGAAGCTTTAAAATAGTGCGTTGCACGCCTTGAACGTGATAAACTTACTAATTTCAACATAAAATTAGATAAAGCAAAGCAAAAGTGGACTCCCGACACCGCGCTTGGGGAACAAAAGAAAGAGAGAGAGAGAGAGAGAGAGAGAGAGAGTGGGAGAGAGAGGGAGAGAGAGAGAGAGGGAGAGAGAGAGAGGGAGAGAGAGAGAGAGAGCGAGAGAGAGAGAGAGAGAGAGCGAGAGAGAGAGAGCAATTTGCAAGAGAGAGCTATTTTTTGATATTTCTTACGATAGAAATTTTTTTCTAAAATTTTAGAAAGAAAAACCTAATTTCTTTCGTTGACCTTGTCGTATAAAGTATTTAGAGGTTGTAATAAATGGCTAACGGCGCAAAAATTTTTCACCCAATTTTCAAAATTCGGGTAAAATGTTTGAGCTATTTCAACTACGTACATTAAAGGAACGGGACGCGGAATAATCGTAGCCTTATGGATGGAGTTAGGAATAATCTATCTTCACTTTTCATCCCCGGTGTTCATTGCGAAGTCCGCATAGGACTACATCTTCCATCCCTCTATAAAACTGCCCCTTCTACCCATGCATAAAGAATGACAGTGTTCTACATGTTCTTCTCTGTTGTTCCCGCCCATCGCATCTACTCCACACGAGCTTCTCGCATTGGCAAATTCCACCCCGTTTAGCCGGTGTTGATGATATCTGGAATGGGTTGTGTAGGTAACTCTATTTGTGCTTCGATAGGTCAATTTGGCAGAAATGGAGAAGGCAGCTGGAGGAGCGGAACTGGAGTCAAAGACATACTATGAGTTGATCCAGCTGATTGAGAAAGCCTCCGGTGCTAGTGCTCTTCCAAAGACTGAAGCTGCTGCGCCACTCTCAGAAAGGGAGGTCAGTCAGCAGGGTGGCCTGCCCCGGCCCCCGGCCCAGGGGGCCTGGCCTACTCTGGGGGCCGGGGGACAATTGAAAAAAATTCACACCGGTTGAACAATTGATGACTCGATTCATGATGATTTGTAATGTACATAAAGATCTTCAACACTGTAAAAAGCTGCCATGGAGTAATAGAAAGTTCCCGCACCGCTCCCGAAACTTTTTCCACAGAATGAAGGTGCGGCTAGATTAGTAGCGTGGCAGGCTCATTATCAGTAACCCGAAGCAAGCGTCCTCGGATGGACAGAAAAACATAAAATAAAAGCGACAAGATGAAAGAGGGAGCACCCGATTGACCTGAGGATTTGGTAAGAACGCCTATGGAGACAATGGAAAGTATCAAATAAAAAAGAGAGGGACGATAGTGAGAGAGTGAGAGAGAGAGAGAGGGAGAGGGAGGGAGAGGGGAGGGAGGGAGTGAGAGAGGGAGGGAGAGAGAGAGAGAGAGAGAGAGATAGAGAGAGAGGAAAGCGCGAGGAGTAGAAATAAGAGAGATAGTAAGATAAGAGCCGAGAGAAAGCGAAAAGAGACAGACTGATTACAAGGAAGAAAGATATAGGCCCCAAAAGCAACGAGAAAGTGAAAGTGGCAATGAGAGATCGTGAGAGAGAGAGAGAGAGAGAATAAGAGCGAGAGAGAGGGAGAGAGAGAGAGATGTACTGTGCATGTAAAAATAAGAGAAAGAGGCATTAAAGAAGAAGTAGAGATGTTCTTTGAATCGCTTAAGAATATCCGCAGGTTATTTTCCCTTAACAAGGACAAAGGCAAAGTGACCAGTGACCTCATCCTAGCCATTTACACTCCACTCACTCGTTAATGAAGCGCCGGCGCTTTCGCCTATCCTGTAGCTATCCTGTGCCCTTGTTGCGTACTTTCTCCTTGAGAACCGACTTACATATATGTTTTAGCTACACTTTAATACCGAACTTTACTGTCTACTTCTCTCGTCTTGAATGCTCTTTTCTTGAAGGATACGGTCGTTTTTTCAGGTCCCAACCTCTTAAAAGTATATGATATGCGAATAATCATTACACTAGTAACATTAATTGTAACAATTTTTTATACATTTATTTCCTCCAACCACACCCACATTGTATATTGAATCTTCATAAACTTCTCCTCTCACAATTAGTCATAACTCCGTCGCTGCTCATAATACAGTGTTTAAAACAGATGAGCAAGCGGAGATTTCAGATTTGTCTGCCATGTCGCACCCTAGAACGGCCGTGTTTGCGATGTGCATCACTACTTTGCTACTGCCGTCTGCATATGCGTGTGGCGCTATCCGACCGACAACCACGCCGACCCCTACTACTACCACTACTCTGACCACTATAACTACCACTACTCCGACCTCTACAACTACTAGTACTCCGGCCCCTACAACTACCACTACCCTGGCCCCTACAACTACTACTACGCTGGCCCCTGGTACATACGTACATACATACATACATACATATACACATGCATGAAAACGTAAACAGAGCTGAAAACTAATTATTCATCTTGTTCCCTTTGTCTTTTTTTCTACAAAGTCGCATTCAGGATCGCCCAATTTCGGTTTCAATCTAAAGTGGTACTAGTTAACCATTTTCGGTTTCACTCTAAGTGGTCCTAGTTAACCAATTTCGGTTTCCATCTAAAGTGGTACTAGTTGACCAATTTCGGTTTCGATCTAAAGTGGTACTAGTTAACCAATTTAGGTTTTAAAGTTTGACAAAAAAGTAAATTCATCTCTCACATGTTTAGCCCCGTGCACCACGTGCATGATGGGGCAGGTGAACCTGACGCCTAATGGCGGGCCAAACGAGAAGCCGTTCGAGAGCACCATGATCGGCATGGACACTGCCGGCTGTGCCACGCTGACGCTCACGTGCACCGGCCGGTTGTCGACCATCGAGGTTTGCCTAGATAAGTAGCTTTTTAAAAAAAAAATATATTTTAAAAGATTTCTCACGAGTAGATAAGAAGCTGCTTTTTTCAAATGTATATTGTAAATATGTATGTATAACGATGACAACTAAAAACTTATCTGATTTTTGAAGTATATTTTTTTTCTCCAGGAATTAGAGAATATTTTCCTTCATTTACCATTCCTGGCAATATCCTGACAATATGAAATTTTGTCAAAATGTAGTTATGACCATTTTTTTCAATAGACAGGAATGGCATACAGTGGAATATTATATATAATATTCAGGGAAAAAAGGCGGTAAATTCAAATGGGTATTATTTGAAGCTGAACCTCGGCGCCAACGGCATTGTGCCCGGCCCGACCCAAGTGCTCGTGTGCGCGGCAGACGGCTCTGGCTGGCGGCTGCTCGAGGATGTAACCGTCACCCTCATAAGGGCCGTTTGTTCGGCGTTTTAAAAGAATGGGGTTCATAATAGTTTGGCTACTTGTAGAGTCCCCTAATGTGTTCCAAACGGTCTCAAAATGGATGGTCCAGGACCTATTGTACTTGAAAATACCTATCGTATCTTGGCTTTATTAAAATAGTTTGGCGACCTTAAGTGTCCCCAAATGTGTCCCAAACGGTCCCAAAAGGGTACATTACCTATTGTACTTAAAATTGTTATCGTATCTCAACTTTATTTATTTATTTACTTATTTACCAACCGGTTCGCGCACGCTTCACCGGCTTGTCGCTCGGGCGCTTCGCGTCCTCGCCATCTGAATTTTATTCCGCTACCTTGACTTGTTTTTTTTCACATCAAAGAGCAATAAATATATGTTTGCCATTGAGAGAAGAGATATGCAGGCGACTAGAATCCATTCATAGTGAAAGACTGGGCACAGGAAAGACATCGGGCTTCTCGGGTGGCCTTTTCGTAATGTTCTGCACTTTTCCTATGCAGGTACCCAGAATCCATTCATAGTCGAAGCGGACACGGCGAATTCTTGAGGGGGTTCAAGGTCTCTGCATATTTGATGGGTTCTGCCCGACTTGCGGTGAGCATAGAGTTATTGATTGCAACATTAGATCTAAGGAGCAAGAACTTGGGTACTCTTGGGGAAGAGTGTATGGTAAACTCAGAAAACTCATTAAAAAGTACCCAAGCCGAACCCAAATAGCAGCTCGTTGCGCTCGCATTGACGCCAATTAACAGTTGTTGGCCAAGCTGGATTGTTAGAACGACTGATTCCATCACCCGCAGCAAATGCCATATGAAGAGGGAAAAAAGTTAACCAAGTGAAACGACAAGGCCAAAGAGTGAACACCCGATTGAAGATCGGAAAGGAAGAGAGGGAGAGAGAGAGAGAGAGATGGGGAGAGAGAACGAGAGGAGCTGAAATAAATCGAAATAGAGAGATAATGAAAAGAGAAAGCCAAATGAAAGAGAAAGAGAGAGAGGGAGAGAGAGAGAGAGAGAGAGAGATCTAGATAGAGAAGGAGAGAGAGCGCGCGAGATCTATGTATGTAGATAGAGACACAGAGAGAGAGAGAGAGAAAGAGAGAGAGAGAGAGAGAGAGAGAGACTGATTATGAGAAAGTGAGAGAGGCGACAAAAGAGGGGAGAAAGAGAGAGTGGGAAAGCGAGTGCATTGAGAATTTAACATAAGAGAAAGAGAAAGATGAAAAGGAGATGTAGATAGCGTACCAGTGAACGGTTCGCGAAAAACTGTTCGCCAGCTAAATTCCCTTCACAAAGGGTCAAATAGTGAACACAAAATCATCCCGCAAGGGGGCTCTGCGCTTATTCTTATCGTTCCGTTTGGACATTTTGAGCCGTTCTCCTTGCCTCCGCAACTGTACTTCCTGTACTATCCGTAAATAAAGTGTTAAATAAAAAAAGGAGCAAGAACTTGGGTACTCTTGGGGAAGAGTGTATGGTAAACTCAGAAAACTCATTAAAAAGTACCCAAGCCGAACCCAAATAGCTTTCCAAAATTCTGAAACATGAACTGGTATTGCTCTTTCATCGGTGGATATTTTTCTTCGTAGAAACATATCATATGTAGTTTTCGCTCCTCTTTCACGTGGAAGATTCAGTTTTTGGAAAGTAATAGTAAAAAAAGTTATTGGCTGAAAACCACTTTTCAAAAAATTCAATTGACCAAAAGTTATAAAAATGTTAATTTTTCGAATATGGTCATCTGGGACTTTTTTGTGTAGTTTGCGACAAGGAATCGAACATTGAAAAGAATATTGAGAAGTATTAAGTATAACGTTAGATATGGTCATCCAAAGTTTATGAACATTACGACTTATATCTAAGTGAAAAAAATTTTTCTAAACTTTCTGACCGCCTAGACTTCGTTATGAACAAGGGATACATCCCTCATAAAGTTTTCAAAGTAAAAGAAAACAAAAATTCCTCAGGGCAGACGCTCCTTGATCATTACAGAGAGGCTCTCTTAATTCGACCTGAGCCCGAAGCTAAATAGGAGGTATTTTTATTCGCGAAGTAAAGATCCCTTGTGCCCCCCCCCCCGGAAAGTAGGGTTATTTGTCTTCTCCTGAAGGATACATAGATTATTTTAATCATTTTACAACAATGACAGCTTTTGCCATTTCAACGAGAGCTTTTTTTGCGTCAAAGTAGGTACAACATACCTTTGATAACCAAAAACTAATCAATAGCTCACCTGAAAGATGTTTCACTTTGTGTCATTCTCTTATTGGTTCATTCGACTCGTGTTCGTGGATCCCAGTTTCGCACTCTCTCTCTCTCTCTCTCTCTCTCTCTCTCTCTCTCAGTAATGTCTCTGCGACATTAACTAAATTTTTCTCTTTTATATTTATGCTGTTACATTGAAATATGATTTCATGTACCATAAATAAATGAATGAATAAATAAACATATGTAGAAGACGACTAGCTAGCTAGCTGCAAGTTCCTAGTCACACATGAGATAACATTTTTTAAAAACAACGAAAATTGTTTTTACATACTATAGCTAATTGTTAGTACAATGATGGGTTATGGACCCTTGTGGGACCCTTTTGTTACCCCTGGGGGCCTTGTGGTACCCCTTTGTTACCCCTGGGGGCCCTTGTTGACCCCGTATTCTTAGTTAACGGCCGAGCAGGTGGCCGCCGTGATGGGGATGGTCGGGTCGGTGAGCCGCCAGCCAGAGCCATCGGCCGCACACGTGAGCACCATGGTCATGCCTGGATTGTTGCCCATGGCGCCGCCGTTAATCTGCAACAAAATAATACCAATTTGAATTTGCCGCCTTTCAAATGTTCTCATAGATTTCTTTCATCTTCTACGACAGTAGTTGATGAAAGGAAATCTTTGAGAACATTTGACAAAAAGCTACTTACTTATCCACTATATAAAAAGGAACTTATCTGCTTAAAAGAAATCTTTATATAAAAAGGAACTATTTAAAATAACTAAAATCCATTATAGTCCAAACTAAAATCCAATATATAAAAAGGAACTTGCATATCTGCTCAAAAGAGAAATCTTTACTAGAAGAAAAAAATACTAGAAAAAAACGAGAGAGTAATCTCTCTCTCTCTCTGGCTACGAGAGAGTAATCTCTCTCTCTCTCTCTCTCTCTCTCTCTCTCTCTCTGGCTAACTCCGATCGTCGCTGATGTGCCGGTGCAAGTGAGCGTAAGGATGGCGCAGCCGGCTGCATTCGTGCCGGGGGCGACGTTTGCGAACGCCTTGTCGCCTGCGCCCGTACCGGGCGCAAGATTCACTTGCGCCATGGTGCAGGACATGCAATCTAAGCGTAAGATGTAAGCAAGTTGCATATGTATGAACCGAAATTGGGACGTCGTGAAGATGACTTTGTCGCAAAATTTTCTAGGAAACAACATCTCTCTCTCTCTCTCTCTCGGTCTATCTCAATGTTAGAGAAAAAGATAGAAAAATGAATAATTAGTTTTAAATATTCTCTAAACGTTTTCATGCATATATGTATATTGTATGGGAGGAGTAAATTATTTCTCTCTCCATCTCTGTCTCTCTGATACACATATTTATACATACTTCTAGCTCCCGGCGCAGTGGTAGTGGTAGTTACAGGGGCGGGCGTAGTGGTCGTTCGAACGGCGCCACACGCGAATGCAGACGGCAGAAGCGAGGCAGCGATGCACATCGCAAACACGGCCATTCTAGGGTGCGACATGGCAGACGAAACTGAAATCTGAACCAGTATACCTCTTTTATACACTTTAGGATGAACAGCGAAGGAGTTGACTAATTGTAATATGAAAATAGAATATACAATGCGCGAGTGGTTGGTGACAACGACAGCTTAAAAAAAGTTGTGTTACAATTAAAGGTACAAATTATTCGCATATCATATACATTTTTAAACTCGGAGAGGCTGGCCAGTGACCCTAAAAACCACCGTAAGAAAAGAACATGCAGGACGAGAGACGCATACAGTAAAGTTCGGTATTGGCGGCTAGAACATATGTACATATATATATAGGCGGTGAGCTTGCAAGGAGAAATGGCTAAAGGCACACGATAGCCACAGGATAGGCACAAGCGCTGAGTTTGCCGGCTCCTTAAGGGAGAGATGGCAAGGATGCGCTCACTTTGCCTTTGCCCTTTTTAAGGGAAGATAACCAGCGGACATTGGTTCGCGTACCATAGAACATCTCTACATCTTCTTTTATACTTTTTACATGCTCATTACATGTATCTCTCTTTCTCTCTCTCTCTCTCTCCATCACTTTCTCTCGTTACCATTTTCACTTTCTTCTTGCTTTCTGCGTCTCGCTGTCTCTCTCACTCTCTCTCTCTCTCTCTCTCTCTGACTTTCTGTCTTTCTAATAATCAGTCTTTCTCTAAGCTCTACCTTCCATTTATCTCTCTATTTCTCTTTCTTTCTGCTCTCTCTTGCCCTCGCTCCTCCTCTTTTTTTCTTATTTTACACTGTCTTATGTCTTATCTCCACAGGCGTTCATGACCAAATCCTTAATCCGGTGTTCCCTCTTTCCTTCTTTCGCCTTGTCGTCTCTCATTTTTTATGCCCTTTCATCATGCCCTGACGCTTCCTGCCGGTTATTAATTAAGCCATCCATAAGCCATTTTATTCCAGCTTGGCCGAAGAAGGTCAAATGACGCTTTTCATTTGATCTGATAATGACTGAAAATTAGTGTAAAATGTTTTAAGGATAGAGGGATCATTTGGTAAGCGCGTTGTCTTAAAAAAGAATTTTTTGTTCCAAATTTCGAAACTTCAAAACTTAAAAAACTTAAATTGCTTAAGTAAAATACAACACTTGAAATAATATCCATTCAATTAAGTGGGCGGAGCTTTCGGAGGCTCTCTCTCAATCCGTATGGAAAATCCGGGAAAAATTCTCTACTCTCTCCATTTTATTGTACGATCTATTTTCGGCCCCTGCTTTGGAAACTTGCTCCTTGGTATTTTCACCTCGTCTAAAACGAGACATTCGCGTATTACAATGGCCCAGAACTATTTCATAGCTATAACTTTCCGCCGTTATTATTCCGTATATTCCTCACTTGACGAACCTGACAATCTTACGCGTAACCGAATCCGTTCTCTCTCTCTCTCAAGTCACTTTAATCGCATCGCGAACATTTATTGTTAGATTTTTTTTACTTTATCTCGCAGTTTTATTTTTGTCGTTATTGTCACTACATATTTCAATTTGAGAAATTCTCGTACTCGCGCGGCCTGCCACTCGATTCCATTCGTTTTTCATACAAATCGCCAAGGCATTCAACTCCATTGCCAAATCGTGCAAGATGTCTCTCACTGCAATATCGTGTCCCTCCTCATACATAACTATTGACTCATCCTATATTTTCAAAGTTTAAAGTTCCAACGTTTATTCCTCAATCAGGGACTGGGCCCGGTGTGTGAAGGCAAGATGAAAGGCAACGGGGGTTCATGACTGCGGTTCGCATCCAAGTGGCGGACAGATATCGGTGTCGAACTCGTGGCGCCATCATTCTCGGGGACGTCCGGCATGCCTTTTCTACTTCCATGGTCATCCTATATGTTGCTAAATGATAAATGATATACACATTCCAATGTTTCACTGCCACGATTATCATCTCAACACACGTGCTTACTTTATGTTCACCGTAATTAACCTAGCAAAATCTATCAAAAACCACCAATAAAAAACCACGGATAAGAAGTCGCCTGGCCTACATTCATTTTTTTTATTTAACACTTTATTTACGGATAGTACAGGAAGTACAGTTGCGGAGGCAAGGAGAACGGCTCAAAATGTCCAAACGGAACGATAAGAATAAGCGCAGAGCCCCCTTGCGGGATGATTTTGTGCTCACTATTTGACCCTTTGTGAAGGGAATTTAGCTGGCGAACAGTTTTTCGCGAACCGTTCACTGGTACGCTATCTACATCTCCTTTTCATCTTTCTCTTTCTCTTATGTTAAATTCTCAATTCACTCGCTTTCCCACTCTCTCTTTCTCCCCTCTTTTGTCGCCTCTCTCACTTTCTCATAATCAGTCTCTCTCTCTCTCTCTCTCTCTCTCTCTCTCTCTCTCTTCTCTCTCTCTCTCTCTCTGTGTCTCTATCTACATACATAGATCTCGCGCGCTCTCTCTCCTTCTCTATCTAGATCTCTCTCTCTCTCTCTCTCCCTCTCTCTCTTTCTCTTTCATTTGGCTTTCTCTTTTCATTATCTCTCTATTTCGATTTATTTCAGCTCCTCTCGTTCTCTCTCCCCATCTCTCTCTCTCTCTCTCCCTCTCTTCCTTTCCGATCTTCAATCGGGTGTTCACTCTTTGGCCTTGTCGTTTCACTTGGTTAACTTTTTTCCCTCTTCATATGGCATTTGCTGCGGGTGATGGAATCAGTCGTTCTAACAATCCAGCTTGGCCAACAACTGTTAATTGGCGTCAATGCGAGCGCAACGAGCTGCTATTTGGGTTCGGCTTGGGTACTTTTTAATGAGTTTTCTGAGTTTACCATACACTCTTCCCCAAGAGTACCCAAGTTCTTGCTCCTTAGATCTAATGTTGCAATCAATAACTCTATGCTCACCGCAAGTCGGGCAGAACCCATCAAATATGCAGAGACCTTGAACCCCCTCAAGAATTCGCCGTGTCCGCTTCGACTATGAATGGATTCTGGGTACCTGCATAGGAAAAGTGCAGAACATTACGAAAAGGCCACCCGAGAAGCCCGATGTCTTTCCTGTGCCCAGTCTTTCACTATGAATGGATTCTAGTCGCCTGCATATCTCTTCTCTCAATGGCAAACATATATTTATTGCTCTTTGATGTGAAAAAAAACAAGTCAAGGTAGCGGAATAAAATTCAGATGGCGAGGACGCGAAGCGCCCGAGCGACAAGCCGGTGAAGCGTGCGCGAACCGGTTGGTAAATAAGTAAATAAATAAATAAAGTTGAGATACGATAACAATTTTAAGTACAATAGGTAATGTACCCTTTTGGGACCGTTTGGGACACATTTGGGGACACTTAAGGTCGCCAAACTATTTTAATAAAGCCAAGATACGATAGGTATTTTCAAGTACAATAGGTTCGGGACCATTTTCGGACCGTTTGGGATACTTCAGGTAGCCAAACTATTATGGACCCGATTCTGTTAAAACGCCGAACAAACGGCCCTCGAAATGGTGACGGTAAGGTCCTCGACGAGCCGCCATCCACCGCCGTCTGCCCCGCACACGAGCACTTGGGTCGGGCCGGGCAATATGCCGTTGGCGCCGAGGTTCACCTTCAAACAATACCCATTTGAATTTGCCGCCTTTTTGACCCTGAATATTTTATCTGATATTCCATTGTATGCCATTCCTATCTATTGAAAAAAATGGTCATAACTACATTTTGACAAAATTTCATATTGTCAGGATATTGCCAGGAATGGTAAATGAAGGAAAATATTCTCTAATTCCTGGAGAAAAAAAATATACTTCAAAAACCAGATAAGTTTTTAGTTGTCATCGTTATACATACATATTTACAATATACATTTGAAAAAAGCAGCTTCTTATCTACTCGTGAGAAATCTTTTAAAATATTTTTTTAAGAAGCTACTCATCTAGACAAACCTCGATGGTCGACAACCGGCCGGTGCACGTGAGCGTCAAGGTGGCACAGCCGGCAGTGTCCATGCCGATCATGGTGCTCTCGAAGGCCTTCTCGTTTGGCCCGCCATTAGGCGTCAGGTTCACCTGGCCCATCATGCACGTCGAGCACGGGGCTAAAAACATGATTTTGATTTTGTCAAACTTTAAAGTTAACTAGTCCCATTTTAGATCGAAACCGAAATTGGGCGCTGATGAAGGCGACTTTGTAGATAATTTTCTAGCACAACTCAATCAGCATTAGAAGCAAAGAGAGCGAGATGAATAGTTTAGTTTTCAGCTTTGTTAACGTTTTCATGCATGTGTATGTACATATGTAGTATGCAAAAAAAGTGAATCTTTCTCTCCCTCTTTCGCTCCCACTCTCTCTTTCTCTCTCTCTCTCTCTCTCTTTGATATACGTATTTAAATGTACATACCGGCAGGGGCCGTAGGGGCCGGAGGGGCCGGAGGAGCCGGAGGGGCCGCCGTAGTGGTTGTTGTAGGGGCCGGAGTAGTAGTAGTTGTTGGGGCCGCCGTAGTGGTAGTTATTGTAGTCAGAGTAGTGGTAGTTGTAGGGGTCGGCGTAGTTGTCGGTCGGATGGCTCCACACGAATATGCAGACGGCAGAAGGAAAGTAGTGATGCACATTGCAAACACGGATATTCTAGAGTGCAACATGGCTGACAAATCTGAAATCTCAGCTTGCTCATCTATTCTAAACACTTTAGGATGAACTCATTATAAGAGGAGCAGTTTATGAGGACAGAATGTACAATGTGAGAGTGGTTGGAGGTTATTTGGAGGAAATAAATAATAAATATAATTTTTTTTGTACAATTAGTGCAACAAAGAAACGAGCGTATCCTTCAATAAAAGGACATTCAAGACGAGAGACGCAGGCAGTAAAGTTCGGTATTAACGACTAGAACATATTGGTTAGATCTCAAAGAGAAAGGCTCTGTACGCAACAAGGGCACAGGGTAGCCACAGGATAGGCGAAAGCGCCGGCGCTTCCTTAACGGAGATGGAGTGTAAATGGCAGGATAAGGTCACTGGTCATTTGCCTTTGTCCTTGTAAGGGAAAATAACTTGCGGATATTCTTAAGCGATTCAAAGAACATCTCTACTTCTTCTTTAATGCCTCTTTATCTTATTTTTACATGCTCCGTACATCTCTCTCTCTTTCTCTCTCTCTCTCTCTCTCTCTCTCTCTCTCTCTCTTCCTCTCTCTCACGATCTCTCATTTTCACTTTCATGTTCTCCTTGCTTTCGGCGTTTATGTCTTCCTTCCTTGTAATCAGTCTTGTCTTTTTTCGCTTTCTCTTATCTTTCTATTTCTCTTTCTTTCTACTCCTCGCGCTTTCACTCTCTCACTCTCTCTCTCACTCTCTCTCGCTCTCACTCTCACCATCGCTCCCCTCTCTTTTTTTATTTGATACTTTCCATTGTCTCCACATGCGTTCTTACCAAATCCTCAATCGGGTGCTCCCTCTTTCGTCTTGTCGCTTCTCTTTTATGCTTCTTTTTTTTTGGTCATGCGGGAACTTTCTATTACTCCATGGCAGCTTTTTACCGTGTTGAAGATCTTTATGTACATCACAAATCATCATGAATCGAGTCATCAATTGTTCAACCGGTGTGAACTTCTTTCAATTGTCCCCCGGCCCCCAGAGTAGGCCAGGCCCCCTGGGCCGGGGGCCGGGGCAGGTCACCCTGCTGACTGACCTCCCTTTCTGAGGGTGGCGCAGCAGCTTCAGTCTTTGGAAGAGCACTAGCACCGGAGGCTTTCTCCATCAGCTGGATCAACTCATAGTATGTCTTTGACTCCAGTTCCGCTCCTCCAGCTGCCTTCTCCATTTCTGCCAAATTGACCTATCGAAGCACAAATAGAGTTACCTACACAACCCATTCCAGATATCATCAACACCGGCGAAACGGGGTGGAATTTGCCAATAGTGCACTGCTGCCATTGCCGACATTTCCTGGACCCATGGCCTTTCTGCTCTCACTCTCTTTCACACAGCGGCTGTTATCGTACGGCGAGACGCTGTCGCCAGCAACCTCTTTGCTATATCTCTCACGAGTCCTCCAGGACTCTTTTATCTCTCTCGCCCAACTCTTTCCCTGCACTCTCACTGGCCGTACAACTTACCAATCCTTCTTCCTTATCCTCACTCCTCGATCCGAACACTGCCGGAACCTGTAACGAGGGGGTGGGGGCAGAGGCAGCGATGATACCAGCGAGGAGAGACGCGAGAAGCTCGTGAGGAGTAGATGCGATGCGGGAACGCCAGAGAAGCACACGTAGAACACTGACACACTTTATTCATGGGTAGAAGCTGCAGTTTTATAGAGGGATGGAAGATGTAGTCCAATTTGGATTTCGGGATGTACTCCCGTGATGAATAGTGCAGATATAATTGTTCCAAACTCCATCCATAAGTGTACGATTATTCCGCGTTCCGTTCCTTTAACGTATGTACATACATAGTTTAAATAGCTCAAGTATTTTAACCTAATTTTGAAAATTGGGTGAAAAAGTTTTGCGCCCTAAGCCTTTACTACCTCTAAATACTTTCTACGACGATGTCAACGAAAACCATTAGGTTTTTCTTTCTAAAATTTTAGAAAAATTTTCCTATCGTAAGAAATAGCAAACACTTGCTCTCTCTTGCCAATTGTGCGGTCGGGAGTCCACTTTTGCTATGCTTTATCTAATTTAATGTTGTAATTCTTAAGTTTATCACGTTCAAGGCGTGCAACGGCCGTTTATCTGTGCACTATTTTCAAGTTTCTTATTCGCCTTAATAGTTTTGTTATTCGAAAGCCTAGTCAATAAATGTCACTACCAACCTCTGCAGTACAATCCCAGAGTCTTTATATTTTTAGAAAAGATATACAGAGTTTACAGCATCAAGACATTATTCGAATCGATAATGTCAATCTGTAGCATGCCAATCTTTAATTTTTCCTTACTGTTCTTATTACTTAAAGCAATGCAGGGCGTTTTATTTGTTTTAACATACCATATTACTTTAAAATTCCTCTCTTTTTCACCCCTCTGCCACACTCTGTTCCTCGTGGTGTTTGGCGCCAGCACATAGTGCCATAAGTTGTCACATCTTTTAACAATGTATGAATAAATAAACAAGTAAATAGAACAGTAGAAAGATAATAACTAAAAGCTAACATATGTACATACGATAGCTATTTGTATGCAATATGCAATATGGGGAATGGGTTCCTTTTGGGACCCGTTTGGGGCCATTAGCGGACTCTTCAGGTACCCATACGGGACAAATAATGACCCAGTCACTTAAATAATGGCCATGCATTCGGCCCTCGTGAGGGCGATGTTCTCGTTCTCGGAGAGCCGCCAGTTGGAGCCATCAGGCGCACAGTTGAGCACTTCTGTGAGCACTTCATTTCCTCTCATTCCGAACACTCCTCGCACAACGCCGTCAGCACCGTCGTTCAGCTACAAAATAATATTCACCATTTGAATTTCCCGCGCATTCCCCTGAATATTGTTGTCCCTGCATTGAGAATAGTTCCCACACTGTTTACCACTTGCTCATATTGTCAGGAATGGCAAATGGTGGAATCTTTTCTCTAATCTCCAGGACAAAATATACTGAAGGAAAACGTTTTTTTTAAGTTGACATCGAATTTGTTTCATATTAGTGAGGTTGTTTTCTTTAAATGAAAGTAGAAAATGAAAGAAATCTTTGATGAGAACATTTGAAAAAAGCGAAAAACTTATCCACTCAAAAGAATTCTTTTAAAATACTGAGAGAAAAAAATGGACTGATCTCTCGGTCGCGGCTAACTTCGATCGTCGGTGTTTGGCCGGAGCACGTGAGCGTGAGGATGGCGCAGCCGGCAGCTGTCCGGCTGATGACGGTGCTGTCGAACGTCTTCGCGCCTGCGCCCGTGTCGAGTGAAACATTTATTTGGTCCAGCGTGCATGAGGTGCAATCTAAGCAGCGTGAGAGATATAAACAAATATGGGCTCTATTCTAGCGTAGGCGTCCCATCGTATTATAGGCGTCCCATTGCAATGAGACGCCGTTATTTTTCACTGATGGGACGCCTTTATTTTTCATGGGACGCCTATAATTCGATGGGACGCCTACCCTATTGTGAAATACATACATACATACCACAGAAATGATCCTGTGAAGTATGATTTCAGGTTTTGCCATACGTTTCATGTGTAGGTAGAGAATGCAGATGATTTCTTTTTTTGAACGAAATGATAGTGCAGTTATGCATGTGTTCTGGGTGTAATCAAGTGGTGGGAGAAAATCAAAAATAAAAGAAAGAGGAATTTGCACAATATGGCCGAATTTATGTATGTATGTATGAAAACGGCTTCTTTGAAAAATGTTAATTCCTAGCAGGATTGGCAAGCTACAGGAACATAGGAACCGAAATTGGCAACATTATGAAGAAGACTTTTGGCGAAAATATGACTAGCAAACAACATCTCTCCTTCAATACTAGAGATAAAGAGAGCGAGATGAAAAATTGGTTTTCAATTCAATTCTTCTAACGTTTTCATTGCATCGACAAAAGCTCTCTCTCTCTCTCTGTCCCTCTGATATACATACTTAAACATACCTCTAGGACCCGGCCTAGTGGTAGTTGTAGGGGCCAGCGTAGTGGTAGTTACAGGGGACGGCGTTGTGGTCGTTCGGACGGCGGCACACGCATATGCAGACGGCAGAAGCGAGGCAGCGATGCACATCGCAAACACGGCCATTCTAGGGTGCGGCATGGCAGTCGAAGAAGCTGAAATCTTCGCTTGCCCGTCTCTTTTATACACTTTAGGATGAACGCACTTTTTTGACTTATTGTAAGAGGAGCAGTTTATGAGCATATAATATACAATGTGGGAGTGGTTGGAGACTACTTGGAGCAAAGTACTAAAACATTTTGTTACAATTAATGTTACAAATGAAATGATTATTCGCAAATCATAAACTTTTAACTCAGGAAGGCTCTCCTGGGGCGCTAAATACTACCGCAACCCATAAGAAAGGAAAATGCAAGACGTGAGACCAAGACAGTAAAGTTCAGTACATTTTAATTCAGCATGGACAGCCTCTTCAAGACGTTATTAACGGCTAAAACATATGTATATGTAGGACCAAAGGCACACGATAGCCACAGGATAGGCACAAGCGCAGAGCTTGCCGCTTCGTTAAGAGAGGGTGGCGTGTGAATGGCATGGATGCCGTTCACTTTGCCTTTGCCCTTTTTAAGGGAATATAACCCGCGGACATGGAACCATAGAACATCCCTTATACATCTTCTTGTAAGCCCTCTTTCTCTTACTTTTTTTTTACATGATCAGTATATCTTTCTCTCTCTCTCTTTCACACTTTCTCTTTCTCACAGCTTTCGGCGTCTCTCTCTCTCTCTCTCTCTCTCTTTCAAGTAATCAGTCTTTCTGTTTCTCTCGGCTCTCTCATTTCTTTATCTCTCTATTTCTCTTAACGCCTACACTCTTTTTTTCATTGTACACTGTCGATTATCTCCACGTGCTTTCATACCAAATCCTCAATCCGGTGTTACCCCTTTGGCTGTGTCATTAATCTTTTTTTTCATGCTTTTCCGTCATCCCTAGGCGCTTTCTGCCGTTTACAGAGCCATCCGTGCTTTTCATCCAGGCTGACCTAAGGTCAACGACGATTTCCATTTCATCTGATAACGATAGTGAAAAGACAGTAAAATTATTGAAGGAAAGGGGGATCTCTTGATATGCGCTTTGTCGTAAAACAGAATTTTTTTTTCAAATATATAAACTTTATTCCATATAAATTGCTGTTAAACAGATATATGTACAACACTGGAAACAATATCCCTTTAACTTGATTGGAAGACCATCTCATTTCGTGTAGAAAATCGGGGAAACCACCAAAAAAACAGCTGTTATATAGACGCGTGGCACATACTTTTAATTTAATTTAACTCTTAATTTATTTACGGCTAGAAAAGTAGAGGTTCGGTGGCATGGAGAAAGTGTTCGATAGGATAGGAACAGGAGACAGAGCTTGTGGAGGGAGTGTAAATGGCCTCGATTTTGTGCTCATTTTGTGCCCAGGGGGTAGAGCCGGGGGGCCGAAAATATTTTGCCCTGGTGCCCCCCGTGGTCGGCCGCGCGGGGCCAGGGCCGTCCACCCCCGTTTTGTGCTCCTCTTTTTTTAAGGAATCTAGCAGGCGAACTGTTTTACGCGAACCAAAAGCTGGAACGCTATCTACATCTCATTTTTATTCTCTTTCTCTTATTTTAAGCTCTCCACTCACTTTCCCACTTTCTCTTTCTCTTTTCTTATGTCGTCGCTCTCACTTTCTCATAATCAGTCTCTCTCTCTCTCTTTCTCTCTCTCTCTCTCACTCTTTCATATTTAGCTCTCACCTTTCTTTCTCTCACTATTTCTATTTCTCCCTCTCTCTCCCAATGGTTGTCCCTCTCTTTTTATTTCGCACTTTCTCTTGTCTCCACAATCGTCAATTCAATCATTCTTTCGCCTTATCGTTTCACTTACCTGGGAATCCCCTCTCCACTAGACCACACGCTGTTGAATTAAATCCTAACACAGTTTTTAACACTACCATTTAACAGAAGGCAAAACCTTCTCGAATTTTAAAAAACTTTTCTGTATTTCTATTCCGTCGTCTATATAGAGTTGCATACGCCTGTTTAAAATCTTGAAATGCTCTTCTTATTCTCCTTATATAAGATGTTTTAAATGCTTTGTTTTACCTATTGTTGAATTTGGCAGCTTTATTTGGTCTCCACGCAAGTCACTCTTATTAGATACATATATTTAAATTGTGCAAAAGGGTTTCAGTCGACTCTTTTTTATAAGACGTTCTATTACTTTTGTCTCTTTCGCTTGTATTCCTGATTAGAAGACTCGACTATAGTCCTTTCGAAGGCGGGTAGCATGTGACATTCTAATAAAGATAATGAGCCGGCTCGTTGATATTCCTATTTCCACCTTCTACTTTTAAACCTTGTTCATGTAGAACGTCCGCTTTTAGCTTTTACATACCAATGACAAGAAAGACTCTTACAATCAGTTCCATACGTTTGCTTTTCGTTCTGCTAGATGTTACATGTCGCTTCCAGTTGAGTTTGTTTCTGCACCTTCTCTGTTCTCTACTAAGATTCACTTAAAAATAAGAAAGCTTTACTTACTCGCTTTTCCTAGCACAGTCAGTCAGTGTATCTGGAACTGAATATCTATTCACAGTGTCCCACCATCCTCCCGCTCATGGCTACCCCGTCTTCGCTCTTGCCATGCACTCTCTCCTCAAGTGTACGTGCGAATCAGTCTGTCCCTACTGCTTCCGTTTCTACTGGCAAGAGGAGGCAAGAGGGCTTGACACCCCTGGATCGGAGTGTTGACGGCGGTATTCATCTCCTCACCTCCTCCCTTCCTCAATTTCATTTAATTTCGAATTGCAGTGATTTTCTCTGTGCAACTCACAATCAATGTAAATTTTTTATATTTCTCTCTCTGTCAAATTTCAACTCTTTTTCATGATTAACGCGGTTGTAATATGTCCAGTGTGGTCACATTATGTAATGATGTAATAAACAATTATGTTCGAATGGAATCAGATTGGGACAAGTGAAGAAGCGGGGGAGAGAGACGGCAGACATCTAATGCTTGAGGGAGTTCTATCATAACATATGCGTGTCCACTAGTCGTTGATGCAAATTAGAGCAAAATGATAATTAGCAATTAATTAATAATCCGAATTCACAATATTGTTTTTTGTTTATTTCTAAGACATTCAGCTTATAAATTTTCAGCTATTGAACATTGAGTCTGTCTAAAGTTTGAAACATGTTGGAAATAATCTTTGTTTCGATCATGTTCACAGCAGAAGAATTGGCAATTTGCTAGCCTATCTAAATACATATGTATGTGTTCCGAACATGTATTCGGCTTGTGATCATTTGATCGCTTGTGTGCTTTTTCGAACTTCTGAAGTGGTCACTTGGTCAGAATAAGCAAGAAAATGGAGAGTGAGAGAGAGAGAAAGAGACATAGAGAGATAGAGAGACAACACAAAGATGGAGACACAGCTTGTGATTAACAAAAGCTGCCCCGGTGTAGCCTTGGCTCGTCACCAACGAATTCGAACAGGGCAGAGAGAAAAAGGCGTCGCCGCTCGCTGCTGCCTGCTTTTTGTCATTTACGCTTTTTAAAAGGGAAGTTTTAAAATCCATAGGAAGACGGACCGGAGAGAATTGTGATTGTCTAGAAAGGTTCAAAATTGAAATTCGCATTTATTTATTCAATGCAAACTTGTATAATTCATTTGTATCTCATTACTCATTTTACTAGAAAGCATGTGTAGAGCAGAATGTAAATTGTTTATGCCATGTGGGCGCGACAGACAGATGGCAATAAATAGCAGAGCAAAAAGTGTTATGAAACTTTGTGGGACCCTTTTGTTACCCCCTGAGGCCTTTATTGACCCCATACTCTTACAATTAGTTAGTGGCCAAGCAGGTGGCCCTTGTGATGGGGACTTCCGGATTCGTGAAGCGCCAGCCAGAGCCATCGGCCGCGCACGTGAGCACTATGGTCGGTTTTGGAAACACGCCCCCGCGTCCGCGGTTCAGCTACAAAACACATCCGCGGTTCAGCTACAAAATAATACCCATTTGAATTTGCCGCACATTTTCCCTGAATATAGTCCCTGAAATGAGAATATTCCACAGTTTGTCATTCCTAACGATAGGATGAATTGTCTAGTCAGCGTTTTGACAATGGTGTAAATCTTTGAGATTGTAGTACCTATTAAGAAGAAATCACCCTTTTCAGATCCAAACAATTATCTGCATAACTTGTTTCTTTTCTAGACTATTCGAAAAACTTTTATGTCGTAGGCCGTCCACATGGTGCGATAACTCCGTCTTACATAGCGAACAATTTGGTTTTCGAGCTAAACATTCGATAGAATTTCAACTACTTGATTGTCTTGTGCATTGGACCCACCCACCCTCTGCATATCGGACACTCCGTTGACATTTTATATTTTGGCCACGCTAAAGCGTTTGATAGAGTAAGTCACACAAAGCTTATTCATATGTAAGCCCAAGTTTTTCTCCTACCCTTATGTTATTATTCGGTGGTTAAGCAATTTCTTATCAAATAGAACTTTTTCTGTCCGAGTAGGGAAGTACCCCCCCCCCCCCTCCACCCCTCGAGCTATCATTAGTGAAATCTACATAAGTATTACCATCGATTCTAAGTTATCATTTTCACTCCATTGTTTTAAATTGGCCTCTTCGGCAATGTCGAAGGCTTATATAATTCTCTGTTCCCTTCGCACCTTTCTGCATATACAATCAATGTTAGGTCAATTTTAGAAAACTGCCCCACCGTTTACTCCCCCTCTCTCTGAAAGGATACCAGTATGTTAGAAAAAGTTCAGCATTATTTTAGCGTATTATCTTTCGCTGTTGTCTTGGTCATGCTGCCAATTCTCTCCTTCTAGTGAAGAACGTAATCGTATTCTTTATATACCATCTCTTAAATCTCATCGCGATGATAATGATGTTACACTTGCGCGTCGTTTTATATTTGGTCATAGGAAACTATGCGATACATACCCTCATCATTTCCACTTCCGTAGTTCCCGAACGCATGGCTTGTCATTCCAGCTAGCCTGCCCTATCAGTCGCATAAGGGCACGATCGCACTCTTTCTTTATCCGCGCCGCGAAGGTGTTCAATTCCATTGCTATATCGATGTCCTTCACCCCCCCCCCCCATCCGTTATCTCTTCCAACCGAGTCCTCACGGCGAACTCATGATACAATCTGTACTATTCTATCTGTTCTGTTTGATTACTTTGCTTTTACATATTTTTTTTGCTAATTTTTCAGCCACGTGTCACTCCGGTGACGTAAATAAACTAAAAGTATAAGTATTAGAACATTTGAAAAAAGCTACTCAAAAGAATTCCTTTAAAAATAAAAAGCAACTTATCTACTCAAAAGAAATCTTTTTGAATACTAAAAAAAGGAGAGTAATCTCTCTGGCTAACTGCGATCGGAGCTGATCTGCCGGTGCACGTGAGCTTGAGGATGGCACAGCCGTTAGCGCCCGTGCCAGGGACGACACTATCGAACGCCTTCTCGCCGGTACCGGCCGCAAGATTCACTTGCGCAATCGTGCACGACATGCAATCTATGTAAACGTGAGATGTAAACAGCATTGGTTTTCTAGGGGCGCTGGGCGCCAGATCCACCATCATCGCGGTGCACATGGCGCAGGCAGCTAAGCGTGTGAGATGTAGCAAAAATATTTTTGCTCCAAGTTAGGAGCAAAATTGAACTATCATGAAGCCTATTTTGTCGAACATTTTTGGCGACTCTGCTGTCTAACCTATTATAAGTGATCGGGCTTGAGGCCTTTTGGGATCGTTTGGGGGCCTTTTGGGACCGTGTTAGGAACTCTTAGGGTACCATTTTCTAATGGAGTGGTCTTGCAGACAGCCTTCGTGATGCTGATAGTCGGGAATTCAGCGAGCCGCCAGCCAGAGCCGTCGGCCGCACACACGAGAGTTTCGATTGGGCCGGGCAGCAAGCCGTTGTCACCTCCGTTCAGCTACAAAATAATACCTATTTATATGTGCTGCGCAAGCGAACACACTTAATGCATTCCACACTGTTTACCATTCCTGGTGCTTGGAAAAATTGTCAAATGTTTTTGACACCATTTTCCCAACCATTAAGAATTGCAAACAGTGGTATATTCCAAATTCCAGAATAGTATTTTCGCCAATACTGGGAAAAAACTTTCGCATCTTAATTGAAATCTACATACATGTAAGTGTGCAAATGTATATTGACATGACAATTTTGTCACGCGACAAACACATATTCGTATAGGTTTTCTATAAAGAAAATTAGAAAAATAATGGAAATTTTTTAAATATTAAAAACTAGGCAAGTACTGGCTCTGGCCAAGGTGAGGCCGGGCAGTCGCCCCCGGCACGGTGCGAATCGTGCTTGTCGCTTCCACCACCCCCCTTATCCCTAGTTATTTCTTCTTCTATTTCTACTACTCCTACTTCTACTATTCTGCACTTGAAATACCATATTACCCCATTTTGAAGATGTCACATTGAAATGTCTTATTTCATGTTGATAAATAAATAAATAAGTAACCTCGATGGTAAAAAAATAACCTCAATGGTTAAAAAAATAACCTCGATCATCCCTGGTACGCCTGTGCAAGTGAGGGTGTACGTGCCGCAGCCGTCGGTGCCCGTGCCTATGACAGCGCTATCGAACGACTTATCGAATGCGCTGGTAGGTGCAAGATTCATCTGCGCCGCCGTGCACGTGGAGCAAAGGACTGAGTGTGTGAGATTTGTTCTCACTCCCATACTCTTCTCGAATCCCACCCCCATCAATTTACATTCCATAATTATAGCACCCGCTTCCTTTCCTTCACCTTTCACCATCCATTAACTCGGTAGTCTGTCCGTGCTCATTCATTCGTCATGGCAGACGCTAATATAAGGCATTTAAATGAATAGTCAAACTCAAGGAAGTTTCTCCATCCACCCTCTCTTCATAACTATAGGAAAATTGTGCCAAAACGGCGCTGCCGTCAGCGCACGTGTTAATGACCGCGTAATCGAACGCCCTCTTGGCCGAGCCCGGCAACGGGCGCACCTCCGCCACCGTGCACGTGGCTCATGGGGGCGTGAGCTTTAAAAAAACTCTCGTTTTGTCCCAATTTACAGTGAAACCGAAATTCGTCGCTCTGAAGCCTATTTTGTCAAAAACATTTCTAGCACACAACACTCTCTCCCTCTATATTAGAAACAAAGAAAGTGAGATGAATATTTTGTTTTAGTAATACAATTTCATGACATATATGTATGTGAAAAGTTATGAAATCCCTCTTTCACACGCTGGTCAAAATATTTCTACATACTGGTAGGGTTCGGCGTAGTGGTAGGTTTAGGTGTCGGAGTAGTGGTAGTTATGGGGATCGGCGTATTGGTAGTTGTTGGGGTCGGCGTACTTGTCGGTCGGACGGCGCCACACGCATACGCAGCAGGCTGAAGCAAGGCAGCGATGCACATCGCAAACACGGCCATTCTAGGGTGCGACATCTCAAATCTCCGATTGCTCCTCCCTTTTATGCAGTTTAGGATGAGCAGCGTCGGAGTAATTTTTTTGGCTAATTGTAAGCGGAGCAACTCAATATGACCAAATGGAACACGATAGCAAAAGAGCTTGCCGCTTTTTTGCGGGAAATTTGCGAAGGTAAATGGGCAGGATTTTGCCCCACCCCATAACAACAGCATATCTACTTGATTTTGCCTTTCCTATTTAAAATCTCTTTGCTTCAGATCTTTGCTTCGGATCTTTGCAAAGACTCTGCCCTCGCCTTGCATATTTCAGGCACGCCCGGGTAAACGCCCGAAGGAGAAACGCCCACCAGGATTTTGTATCCACTTTGTGCCCGTTTTTTAAAAGGAATATGGAAGGCGATCAGGTTTTCCGAGAACCAAAAGCTAGAAAACTATCCTACATCTCCTTTTCATTCTCTTTCTCTTATTTTAAATTCTCAATGCACTCCCTTTCCCTCTTTCTCTTTCTCTTTACTTTTGTCGTCTCTCTGATTTTCTCATAATCAGTCTTTCTCTCTCTTTCATTTGGCATTCATTCTTTTCTTTATCTCTCTTCCTTCAGCTCCATGTTCACCGCGCTGCGAGCTGAATCCATCAAATATACAGACATATATCTATGTGACATCTATGTGACATCAAATATCTATGTGACATAGGACAAGATTCGCACAGGTACAAAAGTGATTAGAACAGTGCAAGAGCGGAAAAAAAAGCTTTTGCGTATTCCTTATTTGCCTAGCACTTGGTATGGTACTCAATGATAAATCAATGCAGGAATATCTTCTTTCTGCAGTATGCACAAGATATATCAAATGCCTGTTTTGAGAAGGTCATGCGCGACAATTTTATCTCTCGCATGGTGACGAGTTGAGCAACTAACAGCGACGGAGTCCTTTTTCTTTTCCTAATTATAATCTGAGCAGCTCCATATGCCCAAATGGAACACGGTAGAAACAACCGTAGAGATGGCCGCTTCTACGGGTAATTGGAGTGTGTAAATGGCAAGGATTTTGTGTTCACTTTATGCCTTTTTTTAAGAGAATTTATCAAGCGAACAGATTTACGACAACCATACGCGGGAACATTATCTACATCTCCTTTGCATTCTCTGTCTCTGATTTTTAAATTATCCATGCACTACTTTTCCCCCACTTTCTCTTTCTTCTTTCTTCTGTCGTCGCTCTCACTCTCTCAGAATCAGTCTCTCTCTCTCTCTATCTCTCTCTTCATCTCTCTATTTAATTCGGCTCATCTCGCTCTCTCTCCCCATCGCTCTCCCTTTCTTTTCGTTTCACAATTCTCTTGCCACCGCGATCGTCAATGCAATCTTTCGGGTCTTCAATCCTTCTCCTTGTCGTTTCACGTATTGTTAGTTACTTTTTTTATCCTCATCCCAGGACACTTGCGCGGGTTATTGAATCAACCGGGCTTATTAATCCATTTTTACCACATGTTAGTTAGCGCCATTGCGAGAGCAGGAAGCTATTTATGTTTCTGCAGGGGTACTTTGTACTGAGTTTTCTGGGTTTACAAAATATAGTCTTTCTCTAACTTCTTGCTCCTTCGACCCTCACCGCGCGTCGAGCTGAATCCATCAAATATACAGACAGACACCTTGAAACGTCACGATTTCGTTTTGTTCAGAAGCTACTAAATAGACGGCATTTATGTACATAAATTCGCGTAATTGTGAAACGATCCATTCTGATCCGGCCGGAAAGCAAGCGTATTCGACTGTTTTTACGATGTCAACGATTTGTTTTGCCTCAAGCTTCATTTTTTTTTGAAAGACAAATCAGAATGAACATTCAGTCACTGAGATGTTCCACACCAAAAAAAAAAATATGCTTTGTGGTAATATATGAAGCATTCGGAGGCTCTCTCAATCCGTATACAAAATCAGTGAAAGCAACAACAACAACAACAACAAAAACTGTAGATGACTAGTTAACTTCAACTTTCTAACTATACGCTAGCCTTTTAAAATCTAATGTGCATACATATTTATGTACGATGGCTACTTTTAGGTAATGGATTAGGACCCATTTCGGTAGCCTTCTGGAATCCATAAGGACTCTTCAGGGACCCTAACGGGAGCAATGTTGACCCCATTCCCTTAAGGAAGGAAAGAGCAGGTGGCCTTGGTGATGTTGATGGTTAGATCCCTTGCGTCCAGCCATCCAGTGCCGTCGGCCGCGCACACGAGCATTGCGGTCTCTCCGGCCCCACCCACCGCGCCGTCGTTGAACTATTCATGATATTCAAATATGAATTAAAGTGGAAAATAAAACTACTTTGTCATATTCGAGAGTCTGTGTTTGAAGGGAAACGAGTAAAATGAAAGAAATCTTTGAAAACTTAAAAAAAAACTACTCATCTCGGCTAACCTCGATTATGGCTCCGTTGCCGGTGCACGTGAGAGTGAAGGTGGTGCAGCCGCCAGCGTACATGCCGATCATGGTGTTAGTGAACGGCATCTGGCCCGCACCGGGCGTCCGATTTAACATCATCTCGTTGCACATCCCGCAGCGAGCTTAGCGGGAGATGTAAAGAAAAATAATTTTGCTCCAATTTAAGAGAATCATCGAAATCAAGAAGCATATTTTGTCGAGAATTTTTGCAGTCTCGTTTTTCTTGCATAACACAAGATCTCTCGTTCAATATTCAAGCAAAGTGAGCGAGATCAACATTTCGTTTTCAATTCCTTTAAAGTTCTCATGAGTATATATAGTATGTATCTAGGATGGAACGGAAGAGTGATAATCTTAAACGACTGCAAACGTTCTTCTGTCAAGGGTGCCCCTTTCCCAGCCCTTCTTTCTTATTCTTCTTTCATTATTGTATAGTGTTGTCCCGGCACACTTGGTGCACTTCTTTGTTTCTTGTTTAGTGTTCATTTCTGTTTGTGTAGATTATGTTGCGCGGTGTATTTTATTGTCATTCTTAGCGTTTTGGCTGGCTTAGCGGGTAGTTAGTAGTCGTCCCCGGGTCGAGTTTGAGAGGCGGTCGGTCGGGTAGCTCATCGAGGAGCGGGTTGCGGATGGCTCAGCGAGGAGCATAGCGTAGAGGGGCCAGCCACGTGTGTCAAGGACAGTTTAAGGTGCTGATTTGATTGTGTTGATTGTTGTTTTTGTTTTTTCTTATTTCCTTTGGCCTTTCTTTCTTTTAAACCTTTGCTTTTATAAACTTTGCTCTTTGTTGCCCTTGTGTAGGACGTTGCAGGATGGGCGTGAGTGAAGTGAGCAAAGGCTTGGGTGGTTAATTGAGAGCCTTTTGGCCTCTGAAGCTCGAGGTCATCCTTGTGATATCCGACTAGATACAATTACTTGTATTACATGGGGGCCGAACCACTGAACTGATAAGGACCTCGAGCAGAAGCGGTTCGTGACTGTTGAGTAGTGGCATAAAAGGAGTGTCACACCAACTTTCACTGGTTTTGAGCAACCGGGGAGACTCGGTATTGCTGAATCGCTGTGAGTGGCAAAAAAGTTGTGTCACCACGAGAAGAACCACCCAAGGAAGGCCAAGGAGATTGGAAGAGGAGAGGAGGAGAAGCGAATTGTGAATAGCACATGAGAAGTGCTGCCCGAATTTTAATTCGTGGCTTGTGACCAGCATAAAAGGAGTGCTGGCACTGAAGTTGTGAAGAGCACTGGGGAAGTGCTGGCCAAATTTTCATTTGTGGCCTGTGACCAGCATAAAAGGAGTGCTGGCACTGATATTGCGATAAGCATAGGAGAAGTGCTACCCAATTTTTCAGTTGCGGATTGAGAGTAGACCGGGCTCTACGAAGAATTAAAGGGGAAGTGAGCGAGGGCAAAGAAGTACCGTAACCATAATAGCCGACTATCATTATTTCGAAGTGTGATTAAAGGAGGGTGTCGAGCATACTGATTTGAAGGAATTTAGTACCATTTCAAGCACCGAGAAGATTTTTTTTAGTGAGTGATAGAAATTGACGGAAATCATGTCGAAGGCGTATCGAATGAATGTGCTGGCATCGCAGGCATTGCCAGAAGTAGAATATTTCAGTCGCGCGAAGGGAGCCAGGGAGTTCGAGGAGTTCATGGAGCAGTTGGAGATGAAGTACCTGGACATCATGTCAGCGGAGAAGATGGTCGTCATTTTGAAGTCGCATTTGGTTGGAGATGCTAAGCGGATTTTCGAGTCAGTCACGCACGGGAAGAATTTGTCATACTCCACCATTGTGAGACAGATGCGCCAGAGGTACAAGGGAGACGTGACGCTGAACGAGTACGAAGCAACAATGAAATGGGAGAATTTTGAGATGGCGGTTGGCGAAGATATCACCAGGTTCACGCTGGAACTGGAAGAACTGGCAATCACAGCGTACCCGGATTTGCCGGACTATTGCATCTCATCGTTGATGGCGAAGAAGTTGATATCGCAGTTGTCTCATTGGCGCGGTTATGAAGAATTGATTAAAGTGATGGAAAATGAAGAGAAGAAGAGAAAGTACGAGGAAGTGAAAGATGCAGCAATTATAATGGAAATGCTAGAGAAGCGAGGAAGGAAGCTTGGAGTGCTGGAAAAACACGATCACGGACATGGTTACCGAGGAGTTCAGAGGCGACAGCGCCGGGAACTGGAATTTGAGCGAGAAGACACTGAACAGGGAACGAGCAACAGAGGAGGATATAAGAGTCCTCAACATCAGAATTCGAGTTCTAGTTTTGAGAGAGTCGAGGTGGAGGAAGAAATTGAGAACTAGAAAGAAATTGAAAGTGACATCCAGAGAAGAAGTTTCCTGGTCAGACGGGCAGATAAGTCTCTGAACTCAAAGAGTAGCAATTGGAATGAGAATGCCCTTGCGTGGTGTAACGGAAACGAGGAAGCGAAGAGCAATGAGGACAACTTTTGGGCTCCTTTGACTGAAGTGGAAGTGAAATTGAATGGAGCGAGAGTGCGAGCGATTGTGGACACGGGATCGGAAGTCAGCATTGTCCCCGTGAATTTGATGAGCAGGATTAAGATGTACAGCCAAATTGAGAAGGTTGAAGTTAAGGAAGAAGTTATTGAAGCAGCAGGAAGCAGACTGAGCATTGCTGAGAAAGCAAACGTGCAAATGGAGATTGCTGGAATTGTGAAGAAAGTGGGAATCTTTGCAATGGCAGATAGCAACGAGATCTTGTTGGGCCAGAATGTGATTGCGTTGTGGGGCCTAGAATGCCTTCTGAATTTGCACGATGACAAAGGTGATAAGATTCAGCAAATGATGAGTGAAATTGAGAAGGAGAGAGTGGAGTGGAAGGAGAGAGAAGAACTCCTGGTAGAGCAACTCCAGAACATGAAACTGAGATTAGAAGATGCTGAGAGCAAGTACAAGAGCACTGAAAAGAAGAATCAGTGTTCCCAAGCAGATGTCATTGACGACTTGGATCAGAAGCTGTTTAGTGCGAGCCTTCTCAGTGAAGAAGAAGCGGCTAAGGTCGAAATGAAGTTCAAGGACTTGGAGAGAAGATTCGAGAAGATGAAGAATCCTTCCGAGTGTGAAGTCAAGGTGCAGAATGTGAAGAGCCCGAGGTGGTGGAAGTGCCATGAGTGCGGTGGAATTGGACATGGCAGGTTGATTTGCCCCACCAGAAAGAAGAGATTATTGCGAGAGATGAAGAGTGAGAATTGGAGAGAATTAACTCCCAAGAATGAGACTCAGAGCAGTCAGAAGTCCGCAGAACCAAATTGATATGAATGGGAGAGATCGCACGAAGAGCGGAGGAAGAACTTGCAGCAGAGGAGAGAGGCACGAGTGGCGCAGAAGGCTCACTCCTCAATTGGTGTTGATTTTGTGCCCAGAATGGTCTTTTATAACAGCAAGTATCTGGTCTCTAATGGTAAATTTGGGGGCAAGAATGCCGTTGCGATGAAGGAACACGAGCGAATCGATGTCCCACGACCAAGCAGTTAAGCGCCGAGGACGTCGCTTCGTCGAAGGGGGGATGTCAAGGGTGCCCCTTTCCCAGCCCTTCTTTCTTATTCTTCTTTCATTATTGTATAGTGTTGTCCCGGCACACTTGGTGCACTTCTTTGTTTCTTGTTTAGTGTTCATTTCTGTTTGTGTAGATTATGTTGCGCGGTGTATTTTATTGTCATTCTTAGCGTTTTGGCTGGCTTAGCGGGTAGTTAGTAGTCGTCCCCGGGTCGAGTTTGAGAGGCGGTCGGTCGGGTAGCTCATCGAGGAGCGGGTTGCGGATGGCTCAGCGAGGAGCATAGCGTAGAGGGGCCAGCCACGTGTGTCAAGGACAGTTTAAGGTGCTGATTTGATTGTGTTGATTGTTGTTTTTGTTTCTTCTTATTTCCTTTGGTCTTTCTTTCTTTTAAACCTTTGCTTTTATAAACTTTGCTCTTTGTTGCCCTTGTGTAGGACGTTGCAGGAGGGGCGTGAGTGAAGTGAGCAAAGGCTTGGGTGGTTAATTGAGAGCCTTTTGGCCTCTGAAGCTCGAGGTCATCCTTGTGATATCCGACTAGATACAATTACTTGTATTACACTTCTCACTCTCTCTCATGTCCATATTTACACATAGTAGTAGTCGTCATAGGGTTGGCCGTAGTGGTCGTTCGAACGGCGCCACACGCGAATGCAGACGGCAGAAGCGAGGCAGCGATGCACATCGCAAACACGGCCATTCTAGGGTGCGGCATGACAAACTGAATTCTCATTTATTCACTGTAGGATGCGATCACAATGGTGTAAACTCTTTACTAATTGTAAGAGGAGATGTTTATAAGGAAGCATATGCTATCTACTTGGAGGAAAGTAATAAAAATGTTGATATAATTTATTTTGATTATATCGTACTCTTAATTAATCTACGGCTAAAAAGTAACGGTTCGGTCGCAAGGAGGAAGGTTCAATATGCACAAATGAAACGATAGAAACAGTTTGCCAGTTTCCTTACGAGAGAGTGGATAGAAGACTGCCTGGAAGTTCACTATGCCTTTGCCCTTTTAAAAGGATTTTATCAAGCGAACAGTCTAGTGCACCATACGCTGGAACACTCTCAACATTTTTCGCTCTCGTCTTTTTTTAAAGTCACCGGATAACCCGTAGCAAGTATCCCGGGATAAGGAAAAGAAACATGGAAAAAGGGAAACGACAAGGCTTAAGAGGGAGCACCCGATTGAGGATTTGGAAAAAAACGCACGTGGAGACAATAGAAAGTGTAAATAAGAGCATACGAGAGCGATTGGATGAGAGAGAGGGAGAGAGCAGAGAAAAAGTGAGAAAGAGAGAGAGAGAGAGAGAGAGAGAGAGAGAGGGAGATCAAGTTAGCAAGACGCCAGACGATTGGAGAAAGAGAAAGTGTGAAAGAGATCGAGATAGAGCGAGAAAGGAAAAAGAATAAGAGGAAGACGGTGAAAAAGATGTAGTGAGTGTTCCAGCGTATGGCTATCTAAAGATTGTTCGCCTGTTTAAACCCTTTAAATGGGTAAAGGCATAGTGCATGAACATCCAGGCCGTCTTCAGTCCACTTTCTCGTAAGGAAACGGGCACACTGTGCTTGTTCCTATCGTTCCATTTGTTCGTATGGAACCTTTCTCCTTTGCTACACAACTGAACATTTTAGCTTTAATAAATGTATAGTAAGATACGTGTAATCAACATTAATGGTATCTTATTTTTTCATTACATTCCTCCAAGCAGATCCCGCGCAGTTTATTCGTCATTCTAAACTACTTATTTTCCAATTAGTAAAGAGGTCGAATCCTACGTTGTATAAATGAGATTTCAGCTTCGTCTGCCATGTCGCACCCTAGAATGGCCGTGTTTTCGATGTGCATCGCTGCCTTGCTTCAGCCGGCTGCGTATGCGTGTGGCGCCGTCCGCCCGACCACAACGCTAAATCCTATCAGTATGTCAAATATATCATAAAGAGAGACAGCGAGTGTTTGTAGTTGTTTAAAACTTTCACTTTGTTCATTCTTATCTACAACATACATGCATATATATGTAGCTGAAAACGTTGAAGGCATTGAAAAAGTATTGTTCATCTTGCTAGAATGACGAGACTGCAAAATCTCGACAAAATAGGCTTCATGATGGTCACATTTTAGTTGCTCCTAGTATGAACATTTTGACAAAGCAAATGTCTCTAACTACATCTCACGCGCTTAGACGCCTGCTCCACGTGCACCCCGGCGATGGTGAATCTAATGCCCGGTACCACCAATGGCGAGATGAATTTCACTAGCGCCCTGATGGGCACGGACGCCAACGGCTGCGACACCTTCAACCTCACGTGCACCGGCACGGGTGCGGCGACCATCGAGGTTTGCTGAGATCAGATATTTTTTGCTGTCAAATCTTTTCCAAGATTTCTTTCATTTTTCTAATTTCCTTAAGAGCACAGACTCATTTATTGTTTGATCAAATTTTTCAAAACTGATATGAACTGCACGACAGTTTTTGTGTCACTTCATTTGAATGCTCATTCCCATAGGTCTTTCGGATAGTGTTTTTTTTTCACTTTTATTCATAATTGAATATCATCATGAATAGTTCAACGGTGGTATGGCTGGGATGGCTGGGGGTACGCTCGGCGAGAATACTGTCAACGTAGCACTCGTGTGCGCGGCCGACGGCACTGGCTGGCGGCTCAGCATGGACCCCTCCATCAACATCACCAGGGCCGTCTGCTCGTCCCGTTAAGAGTACGGGGTCTCTAATGGTCACCGCAGGGTCCCTGAAGAGTCCCCCTAATGGTCCCAACAGGATCTCAAAATGATCCCAACTCCATCACTTTCAATTACATAGCTTACGTATGTTAGCCCTAGTTAGTCAGTTAGGAGTAGTCTTCGTATTTGTATTTTTTTTTCTGTTGCTGTTGTTGTTTCCACGGATTTTGAATACGGATTGAAAGAGCCTCCTTAAGCTCCGCCCACCAAGTAATCTTTTTTCATGAGTGAACTTGCATATAGTAAATAGGGCAGATACTCGCTCAGTAACAATGCACAGTTTTCCTTCCTTACAAAAATAAAAAAAATGGCCTAGTCTTAGCTATTGGCTATTCGGCAAGTTCGACAAATTATCGTGGAAAAAGACACGAAAAAGATATAGGAGAAGACTTACCATCAAGGTTACCCTCGAGAACCGAGAGCATTCTCATGTAAAGTTCTCATGGAAATTCATTTGCGAAGCCGGCAACGCCAATAGAGCACTGCTAACAGACTGTTTATTTCATCGTAGTAATCGGTTATTAAAAAAAGAAATACTATGCTCTGCTCTTTTCGAGCATGTTGACTAATGTTTTTTTTCAGAGCCCGACAGACGCTGCAACCTTGCTTTGGTGTATGTATTATATGCAATAGACGTTACAAACTACATTTTCAAAAAAAAAAATTTTTTTTCGAGAGATTTTTTTCTTTTTTTCTTCTTCTTGACCTTTAAAGTAATGCATCATGCTTTATCCGTTCGCTTACATATGTACACACATATGCAAGTCTTTGAGAGAGAAAACCAAGTGTTCTTATGCGAAGAGAACGAACTCGAGAGGGTTAGGGCAACAAAGCAGCAAAGAATACATGGTCAAGCCTTTTGTGAACAGCCGAACAGCGGGCGGGCACGCATGAATCAAAAAAAGTGGAACTCAAGCTCAGCTGCCTATTTTGGATGAGAGCGCTGACAGGCATTGATGGCGTGGCTTAGGTAGAAAATGGAAAGAGCCCATTAAACCCTCCCCCCCCCCCCAAAAAAAATTTTCAACACCGTCCTCGCACAATCACCTGTTAACAGGCGCGTTTGCGAAAGGAAAGATAGAGAATGAAAAAGAGTGAGAGAGAAAAAGTGGGTGGGAGAAGATTAGGAGATAAAAAGAGAGATCGAGAAGAGAGGGAGAGAGAGAGAGAAATAGAGTTAAGGAGATAAAAGAGAGTGAGAGAGAGAGAGAAAGGAGAGAGAAATGGTTGAGAAAGAGAGATAGAGAAAGAAAGTAAGAAAGGAACTGTAGAGTTTAAAATAAGAGAAAAAGAATGAAAAGGAGATGTAGATAGCGTTCCAGCGTTTGGGTCGCGTAAAAGAGTTTACCTGCTCGATTTCTTTTTAAAAAAAGAGGAGCACAAAACGGGGGTGGATGGGCCTGGCCCCGCGCGGGGCCGACCACGGCGGCACCGACGCCGGATACTGTCGGCCCCCTCCGGCGACCCTTGAGCACAAAGTGAGCACAAAATCGAGGCCATTTACAGTCTCTCCACAAGCTCTGCCTCCTGTCCCTATCCCATCGAACACTTTGTCCTTGCCATCACACCTCAACTGTTCTAGCCGTAAATAAATAAAGAGTTTAAATCAAAAGTATGTGCCACGCGTCAATAAAATCGTTGTTTTTTTGGTGGTTTTCCCGATTTTATGCAAGTTGCTCTCCTCCCTCCAAGTTATTGTTTCTAGTGTTGTATATATGTTTAACAGCAATTTATATGCTATAAAGTTTCGAAATTTGAAAAAAAATTCTGTTTCACAAAAATACGCTTAGAAAAGGATCCTCCTATCCTTGAAACATTTAATTGACTTTTCACCCTCATTGTCAGATGAAATGGAAATCTTCGTTGACCTCAGGCTCAGCCTGGATGAAAATCACGGATGGCTCAGTAAACGTAAGAAAGCGCCCTGGGATGACGGAAAACCATTAAAAAAAAGATTAATTACAATGCCAAAGGGGGAACACCGGATTTACGATTTGGTATGAAAGCGGGTGGAGATAATCGACAGTGTAAACTAAAAAAAAGAGAGTAGGCGTAATGAGAAATAAAGAGATAAAGAAATGAGAGAAAGAGAAAAAGAGACAGACTTATTACAAGAAATAGAGAGAGAGAGAGACGCCGAAAGTAAGGAGAAAGAGAAAGTGGGAACGAGAGAGAGGAAGAGAGAGAGAGAGAGAGAGAGAGAGAGAGAGAGAGAGTGAACAATGCTCTGATCATGTAAAAAAAAAGTAAGAGAAAGATAGCATTCAAGAAGATGTAGAGATGTTCTATGGTTTCATGTCCGCGGTTATATTCCCTTAAAAAGAGCCAAGGCAAAGTGAACGGCATCCTTGCCATTTACACTCTCCACCCTCTCTTAACGAAGGTTGAGATGTGTTAGAGAAAAAGAGGTAGAGAGAGAGAGGGATGAGAGAGGGATGAGAAAGTGAAAGTGGGTTAAAGATGAAGATGTGGGTGTGCCAGAGAGAGGTTTCGCTTTAGAACGAACGGCTTGTCGAAAAGGCTTTAAATGCCGGCGGTTAATGTGGGCATCCTTCCACTCATTGAGCTCATTCAAGGCAATGAATATTAGTAGTAGCTCTATCATCGCAATCTTCCTAGATAATATTTTACTTTACTTACTATTTTATATATATATATATATATATATATATATATATATATATATATATATATATATATATTCTTACTAATTAAAACAGACTGTCTTAATCCATTACTACTACTTACCTGATTCAGCTGAACGTTATAAAAGCGAACTTCATGCCTCACCCTAGAATGGCCGTGTTTACGATGTGTGTGTCGGCGGCGCTTTTGCCGATTGCGTTCGCGTGCGGCGCCGTTCGCACGACCACGACGCCCGTTCCTACGACGACAACTACATTGACGACGACCACAACAGGTAAGAAGAGAAAAAGACAAATTAAAGAAGAGGACCGCAATCCAAAAACAAACAAAAACAAATACATTTTCTAATTGTAAGCGGTATTTTTTTTCGATATATAAAATTTTTTTAGCTTTATATTTTTGTCAAGTACTATTTATTTCTAGTCACGCAACCTAGAATGGCCGAGGTTTTTTCTCGATGTATCTCTACTTAGTTCCGTGCGAGGCGTGCGATCCGGGCGACGTGAACGTGGCGCCTGCTGGCGGGCCTGGCGAGAAGGCCTTCGATAGCGTCGTGGTTGGCATGGGCGCCGACGGCTGCGACACGCTCACTCTCACGTGCACCGGCACCGAAGCCATGATCGAGGTTGTATAAGAAAAACTATAATAAAAATTAAATTTATGTATGTATATACGTATTATATTGGTATAAGTATATATATATATATATATATATATATATATATATATTTATAATAAAAAATAACAGTTTTCTAAAAATAATGGAGAAATGCTAATAAATACTTTTTCTTCTTCTAATATTACTGAAATCAGCGCCTCAGTCTCGATTCAGAAAGATATCATACAATTTTTTTTAAATAAACAAAAACCAAAATATAACACACAGTCCTGTCGAGGAGCTATTAGGAGGAAGGCATATACATTAAAATACCGCGAAATATTTGCGGTTTTTTTCAAACTAGAGCTAACTTTTCCATATATCAAAGTGATTGAGCGCAGTGGAAAACGTTTCTTGTTTCATCGTGGTCACCATGCTCAAGGACGAAAGGTTGAGCATGAAGAGACAGCTATCCAGTCAAGCGAAGAAAAAGAGAGTGTGCGATTTGTGAGAAAGAGAGAAAGCGAAGAGAGAGGGAGAATGAGAAGAGAAAGAGAGAGAGAGAGAGAGAGAGAGGGAGAGAAGAGAGAGATGAGAATGAGAGAGATAGGAGAGAGAGGGGAAAGAGATAGAGAAAGAGAAGAGAGAAGAGATATAGAGAGATAGGTAGAGAGGGGAGAGAGAGAGAGCGAGAGAGCGAGAAAGAGAAGAGAGAGAGAGATAGAGAGAGATAGAGAGAGAGAGAGAGAGAGAGAAAGAGGATAGAAAGGGGTTCCCTCTGCTGAATATCGTTCGTGATATCGCCCGTGATAGCGATGAAATTGCATGCAAGAGGAATGGGGAAATTTTTCGATTTATGGTCCCGCAGTGAATTGGCGGCAAATTCAAATGGCTATTACTTGTCAGCTGAACAGCGGCGCCAACGGCGTCGTGCCGGGCCCGGTCGAAGTGCTCGTGTGCTCGCAAGACGGGACGGGCTGGGTGCTCAGCGAAGACCAGAGCATCCACATTACGAGGGCCGTCTGCTCGTCCATTCCGGATTTATAATAGAGAGAGAGAGAGAGAGAGAGAGAGAGAGAAGAGAGAGAGAGAAGAGAAAGAGAAGAGAGAGTGTGAGAAAGGGAGAAGAGAGAGAGAGGATGGAGACTTGAGGGAGAGTAGAGAGAGAGAAGAATGTTTTAATATAATTTATGCATAATTTAAGTTCTCATCCTAGTTCCCATGTATGTACATACATACATATATTAGTTATGTATTATCGAAACAAGCGCACATCGTAGAATGGAAGTATTTATCAAACAGCAAAATTAAACGCTAGTTTAATTTTTAGTTTGTTATATAGGCTGATGAAGTATGGTCTATTTTACTCGTTCTAGATGCATTTTGATTGCTCTATGTCTCGTGGACTATTAAAAAAATTTTATCAGGTTGTTTTAGTAATGGGTTTTCGTTACCAAAATAAGTAATTAGATGCTTCCTTTTCACTTTCAATTCATCTTAATCGGAGAGAATCATTAATTGTTCAACTCAATTCATTGAAATATCATATAAAATGTGTCATATTACTTGAACATCTTTAATTTTATTCGGTAAAGCATTTATTCGCTGAACAATTACGTTGGCATATTGGGTAGAATTTTCTCTAATCTAGATAATAAACATTTTGACAATACTGACTTTAACTTAACAATAGGTGTAAAGCACTGCAAAAAATCAATACCAAACATAGAAAAATATAAATTGTAAGAACAAATAAGAAATGGGAGATATGAAGAAAAATTACTGAACAAAGTAAATTGTAAATACTGGCCTATTATATTGCTAATAGAGAACGAACTGCTTCTCAAAATATTAAAAAAAAATTATTTCACAATTAACATTTGCGTTACACTCTCATTACCTCATCTATTTCTCCTTTCCCTTTATTTCTCTCTACGCATCTTTCTCTCTCTTTCTCTTTCTCTCTCTCTCCATCTCTCTCTCTCTCTTTCTCTTTCTCTTTCTCTCTCTCACTCTCTCTCTTTCTCTCTCCATCTCTCTCCCTCTCCCTCTCTCTTTCTCTTTCTCTCTCCCTCTCTCTCCCCCTCTCTCTCTTTCTCTTATCTCTCTCTCTCTCTCTCTCTCTCTCTCTCTCTCGATCTAGAACTCGATGACATCCAGCACGACCGCCCTGAGCTGCCTGGCGTCATACGCTACCGAATTCTAGATCGAGTCGATCAGCGCCTCGAGCAGCGGCCCGTCCACCGACGCCGGGATGCCCTCGCCGTATTCTGTGATTGGCGGGAAATTAAAAAAAAAAGTAAATTGGCGGGAAATTTAAATTTAAAAAAGCAACCTTCGCATTTCTCGAGAAATACGAGCAGTTCATCGATGACAGTGTCGCGGACGGCGATGATGTGCCGTGACATCGCTTCGACCCTCGCGAGGATGCAGCGCTGGAAACATACAAAAAAATATATAATGAAATAAATAAATAAATATATATAGTGTATTAATTACTTAAAAATAAATACATAAAAAAGGCATTCTGTAAATAATCAGGAAAACGTTATGATGAGTACCATCTATCCATAGAAACAATCTAATTCTTATACTCTCCATATCAATTTATAGAAAATAATCTTGTACTTTTCCGTGTCTACACGTTTTTGGGCGGCTCTTCTATTCTTTATTCATTAGCATTAGGTTGTGTATGTGCAGGTGACGTCTTATCTATCTCCTAGTATACATTATGATTGTAAGAATATGAACCTACAGTATGCTCATTATAAGACATGTACCGTATGGTTCTAATAATAGTAATATAAATGTGAATCTACAGTATGCTTATATATATATATATATATATATATATATATATACGTATATACATATGTATATAGCTTGACTATAAGGCATCGCACTTCATTCGCCTCTAGGTCATGTCTAGCCGTTAAGAGACAGAACAACATATTCGGGATTAAAAGAACTAATCGGCAACAAAGCTTATCTCGCTTTTCCAAATCGGCAACTGCTGCCCCGAAATTTGACCTACTTATTTTTTTTATCGGCAACAAGTCCACTCAGCCCTTTAAGCTTCCTCTTCTTCGACAAACGTAAAGCTGGCTGAATGGAGAATGAGGAGGTTGGGCAAGAACAACAAAAAAAGGCAAGCCAACGTGAATGTTGTCATGGTTTTTCGATAGAAAGTGACGGGAAGGGGGCCAGCAAGCAAGAGAAAATGAAACTGTCAGTCTTAGAAGAAAGAAATTAACATACAAATGCTTGGCTTGGCAATCAAGGCCTTTTTGTGTATTTCAACATCTGACTAGGACGAAGTGATGATGGCCGGACTTTGCGGGAGTCAGCGAGAGAAAGCGAGCGGGAGGCTCGAGCATGCACTAACGCCGAGTCTATCAATGATTTTGCGAGGTCGAGACAAGCCTCTGCGGCCAATCGGCAACAAGAGCAAACAGCCGCAAAAATAATAGCTCCGGGCGAATGTTTTTCACGCCATGGCAAACCAGAGTTTGCGCATTGTTACTCTCGAAAAAAAACACGCTCCCCATATATTCCAGCCGTTTCCAACCAACTTTGGCATTTCGATGGTGCCTCTGTAATGAAGCTCACCGGCTTCTTAACTGTCGTTTAGATTTGGAAAGGAGTTCCTTACATAGGGCGAACAGGGAGGCTGGTAGAAGGAGTTCTCTACTGTCTTTGGTCGGTGCTCAGCCGGTGATATACGCCAACAAGAAGAACGTGCGTTCGAGACAGCAGTTGAGAGGGTCCGAGTGATGAGTAGGAAGGCGCGGGTTCGAATCCCGCCGCTTAAAATGGTCTTTTACCGTCGATGGTTCCTCTTCGTAACATGAGCGCTTTGTGGCAGAAAAATGAGCTTTTGATTCGCAAGAGAAGCTTGAAGAAACATTATGATGATGAGCACTTGCTGCTACGCAACGAAACATCCATGACAAGGATGGGAGTGTCGAATGAAGCGCTATAACGTATACGGATAGGCCAGCGCGATTCTCATTCAACAGAAAATGCAGTACGCAATCGTTGTCGCAATCCTCCTCCCGCTGATGGTAGGATTCACTCAGCTTATATTCACTTTTATATCAATGTTATCTCTAATAATTTCGTCATAGGCCGCAGAAACTTTCACTCGATTCCAGCGGACTGGCGAGTCGCGCCAACGCATCAAAACAGTCGAATATCTTACTTCTTTTCAAGACTGCATGCGATACCAGGCAAGTACACACTCCTTTAGCTGTTCATCTACATCGCAAGAAAAACACATCAGAGAAACGAATATCGAACAATGACTCAATTAATAAAAGAGCGATTCCTAAAATAATGTAAAAAGGCGTAACATTTCATTCACAGAACATTTTTTTTCCACATCTTCGCATGTTCAGGCAAACCAATGCGTGGGCGTCGCAGTCGATGGTGGTGGGGCGTGCAGTGTCGTCCTTGTCCCGCAGACCGCCCCCGCAGGCACCGTCTACTTTGACCGCCTAACAGGCAATTCGTGCCCGGCGGGATCAGGGGAAGTTCTCCGCTTCAACTCGGAGGATCTCACGACAACCACGACCACCACAACGACCACAACGCTCCCGCCAGTAACTTTTTGTTTGGATAGAGGATTCATTTGATCATTCAGCTTTCTGGCATCTCTGAGCAACAAAGTTTCAAAGTTTATTCCACAATCAGGGATTGGGCCCGATGGGTGAAGGCAAGATGAAAGGCATCGGGTTTCATGACAATATAAGAAAAAAGAACAGTTTCATGACATGACGTTATATAAGAAATGTTACATTTTGAGTTTAACACACTATGTGACGACACGTGCAGACAAAGAACATAGAAATATTGATGCCTACTTTCAGTAGAGGATATATTCAATGAAGGTACATACATATTTATGTACCGTATTTTCTCTATTAGTACCAACGGCGGTATTATTTTTCAATACCCTCGCGGGGGAGGGGTACTATTAGAGGGAGGAGTTCTATTAGAGGGAGGGGTTCTATTAGAGGGAGGGGTACTATTTTTCAATGTGAGAAACTAAAAGTTCAATAACAAAATTGTATTCGTAAAAAAGAAGAATAGTAGGTCGAATTCAATGGAATCATCTATGGAATATCAGTTTAAGAACAGATTTTACATGAATTTGCCGTCAGTTCTTTGGTTAGAGCACCCCATGCCTCCAGGTCCGTTCGAAACACATCTAGAGATGAGGTTCTAGACTGTTAGGGGGGGGGGGTACTATTGGGGGGGGGGGTTCTACTAGAGGGAGCGATTCTGTTTTTCAATGGTATTTTCAGAGGGGGTACTATTAGAGGGGGGGGGGTTCTAATAAAGGGGGGTACTAATAGAGAAAATACGGTATGTACATACATTTACTGCTCCTTAATCTGGTCTTTCAAAACCAAGACACCGACACATAAATTTAGACCACTACCACAACACTCGCGACCACCACGACTACGACTATAGCAGTAAGCCTTAAATTTGATTTGATCATAGCTACAATTTTCTTTTTTAAGAATTTTTTAAACCAAAAAAATTAAAACGCTGAAAAAGTTAATATTATTTTTTGATAAAATAGTCTTGAATCTGTACTACAATTGACCACAGCGAGTGCCTGCCTCGCTTATGTTTTGGTATTGTGCAACCAACATATTTGCAAAACATGGCCGCATGAACTAAATACATACTATGCACATACATGCACTTGAACGTACACAAAGGTGTGAATGGGTTTGTAGAATCCGTTTGCGAGGATTCTACTTTTCGGCCATAATTATCCCAATATTGGCGCCTCCCACTTCTACACTCTCGACCGGAACGACCCTACTCGACTCGCAAATGGATACACAGCTGAAGCAACTGATGGTTCGTTTTCATGAATTCAGATGTGTACAGTTGCAAAAATTTGGCCCCACTGAGTCGACACAAAAATCCGGCATAATATATATTTTTTTCATTCTCGGTCCAAGCTGATTCTTTCTTACATCATCAAACCTAGTTTTTTAAAGAGCTGCATATATTTCATTTTTTAGTTGCTGGCAACTGCGCTAATTGTTACAATTTTCTTTTAAAGAATTTTAAACAACAAAAAAATGCTGAAACCTTAATGTAATTTTTTTTGATAAGAATGTGCATGCCCATCTGAAGAAATTCTCCCTTCAGATTGTCTATTCAAGATCCGCTATTTCTTTGAACGCTCTTTTTTACAAACAGGTAGCGAGATAATGGAAAGAAGAGAGCACAAGGGGAAGCGCTGAGAAAGGCATTTATTTTCAATGCTCTTAGGAAAGCCATAATCTACATACATATATCAATTTTCATGGATGTTATATGTATATCAATTTTCATGGACGTTGTAGTCTCGTCTCTGTAAATCAAATGTGCTCTCGCTCTTATGTCCGGCAAAGGGCACTAATTCAAGTATGAGTTTTCAGCTCCTTTAAAGTAAGTTAATTTTTTTATATTTAGAATACGATAATAATGGCTACGCCGTGAAGCCCGACGCGCTTGCCTCGGCGCGATTCTGCTGTCCCACATTTGATAAATGCGCGGTTACCGTATGCCTCAGCCGGGAAGACGCCGACCCGCCTTGGGGATCCTGGTCGAGGCTCATCTTGAAACCCAACGTTGTGGCATGCGATGCCGGACATGAAGTTCTTATTTTGATACTCTCTATTTTCGCTTTAAAAACATTACTTTTATAATAATTTTTTCTCATTTGTCCTAACAATAAGATTCTCTGCTTGTTTTTCTAATTACATACACATATTCAATTAGTCTACTGAAATAGAAATATATTTATGGCATAAATACGGATTTTACATCGTTTATAGCTCCTTGGCTACGCCTCATCGGTCTCCACTCCGTGTTCTGGCGCAATGGTCGAGAACATCGAATTCGTCCGCAATAATCACCCGAGTAGGCTCTTGAGCTTTTCGCTCTAGAAAAGAAAATAAATATTTAAAAGTCATATTCTTGTGTAATATAAATTTAATTTATTTACTATTTTTCTTAACGAAGAATAGAAAAAAACTATCAAGATAGTTTATTTGTCTAAACATAACTGAACACTCTGCAATTTATGGTAGGCAGCGGAATTTTTTTTTTTGGTAAAATTAGATTTTTATTTAATTGTAATTTTGGCTCTCTTGCACAGCTCGTATGTACCCGAATCCGAACACGAAGCAGTACAACGTACTTACCGGCAACGCTGAATTTCACCAAAGCGGAGTTCGCTTCCTCACTTGGCCATCCCCAGCCTTTTCTCAAACAGGATAATAACATCATAGGGCATGATATAACCTTTAGCCATTACTGATTGAATTATATATACGTGCCTTTCGCTGTTTCATAACACTTGATGCCTATTGAATTGGAATGCGAAAAAAAGTAAAAATTCCCAAATACGTAAAGGGTGATCCTTATCCCTGCTTTACTTGTGATCAGAAGGATCTTTTGTTCGCACAACAGGGCGAATAAATGTCGTCTATGTTGCTTACCGTTCCTATCATCAATTCTGCACCGAGAGACCTGCCATTAAGAGAGCATTTCTGAGAGATTAGACCATGGGTCTCTTAAAGGAAATATCCGACGAAAGAAAGAAGTTAACAGTGAAACCAGATATGTATGTAAGTTTAAATGTTAATATTTATCTTTAAAAAACCAATCTTTTTTTTAGAGAATCTCATCGAAATGTTCAAATTTTCAAATTGAACATTGAAATTAAAGACAATCCACTGGCACAATCGTCTTGTGCAAGCCCCAGTTGGGGGGAGGGCAATCACAACGAGTCGTCGTCATCGTATATGACATTGAAAAGGGACAAAATAGTAGATGGTACACTATACCCACTTGATCACGCAATTGGACCTCTCTCTCGCATTCTCATGGATTGACTCGGCGATAGGGCGCTCTTGAGCATCCCATCGCTTTCTCTCGCTGACCCTTGCAAAGTCCCGCCATCATCACTTCGTCCTGGCCAGGTGTTGAAATATGCAAATAGACCGTATTATTATGAGATTCGCAGGACAAGCATTTGAATGTTAAATTCTTTCTTCTTACAATTAGTACCGCGTGGCAGCAGCGACAGATTCATTTCTCTTGCTTGCCGGTCCGTCCCGTCACTTTCTATCAAAAAACCATGACAACATTACGCAACGAAACATCAGGACAAGGTTGGGAGTGCTGAAGAAAGCGCGAAAAGATATACGGATATACTAGTCGTCTTGAAGTCCACTTCTGTAGGTAGCTTGTGGTGCTTATCACTCGATAGAAAATGCAGTGCGCAATCGTTCTCGCAAGCCTCTTCCCGCTGATGGTAAGATATTTGCTTGGATTATATCCACGTCATGTACTTCTATCCCTTATAATTTCTTTATAGAACGCAGAAACTTTCACTCGATTCCAGCGGATTGGCGAGTCGCGCCGAAGCATCAAAACAGGCGAACATCAGTCTTGCTTTCAAAACTGCATGCGATACCAGGCAAGTACACACTTTTTTTACTGTTTTGTTTGTTTCGCTTGAATAGAGCAATTGAGAAACGATTTGGAATAAGACTCAAGCAATAAAAAGTGAGTCCAATAAATAATATAATGAAGGCGTAAAATTTTCTTTCATAACTGTTTTTTTCCCGAATCTTTCCATGTTCATGCAGACCGGTGCGTGGGCGTCGCAGTCGATGGTGGTGGTGCGTGCAGTGTCGTCCTTGCCCCTCAAGCAGCCCCTGCAGGCTCCGTCTACTTTGATCGCCTAACAGGCGGTTCTTGCGCGGCGGGTTCAGGGGAGGTTCTTCGCTTCAACGAGGAGGATCTCACGACAACTACCCTTGCGCAAGTAAGTTTCTGTTGAGCCGAAGTGTTAAGCAAAACCCGGCCAATGTTGGTTGCGCACACCATTTGCATGACGGAACCGATCTTACAGTCGCAAATCATTCTGATTCTTAGACAAAAAAACGGAGGCCTTGTCTGCCACAGCCCCAGTATGTACACATCATTCGAATGCATCATGCATTTTCCGGGCCCTAGCCGGCTGGCCAGAAATATTTCAGCTGATCACATAAACGAATTCAGAAATCTTATACATATATATATATATATATATATATATATATATATAGCACCATTTCTAATACGTTTTTTTTTCTTCTCCACGGTCTCCATTACTCCCTCAACTTCCTCACCATCTACCTCCCAGTCAAGTACCACCACCAGCATCACAAGTCCCACAACATCTACCGCCCACTCAAGTACCAGCAGCAGCAGAACAAATCCGTCAACATCTACCGCCCAGTCAAGTACCAGCAGCAGCAGCACCACCACCACCATCACTCCTCCCACTACTAGCCAGTTGAAAACCACAACGACCTCAACGCTTGCGCCAGTAAGTTTTTGCTTACATACATACATAGATGATGCATTATATTAGTCCGCTTTCTGGCTTCTCAGTGCAACATAACCTGTCATAATCAAGAAAAAGATGGCTATGTTACATTTTGAGTCTATGTGACACGTTCCGACATGCAATATAGAAATATTTACGCTTTCTTTCAGTGGAGGATATAATCAATGAAGATGCATACATACATATATGACGGTGCAAACTAAAAAAAAGGTCGTTTTTGCGTTTTTGACCCGTTATGCGCATTTGCACACAAATGTAACTTTTTGACCAATTTGGCATATTCGTGTGGAATATTCCAAAAAAGAATGTGACAGTGCGCAAAATTGGTATTGATAAAATGGAAAAAAAATTTGAGGCATTAAGTCTCGGGGCATTTCTATGGTTCGGGGCATTTCTATGGTTGATCATGGCAAACCCGAGTGCCTGAATATAAATATTTACACATGTAAACAAAATCTATGTACAAGCGTTTATCGAGAAACGCACAATATGATCGGACATTTTCGAACTTTCTGAAAGTTCCGAAAGTTCCCTGCCCCGTGGAACTGTACTTAGAGGCTATTTTCGTTGAAAAATTCTCTTGCAGATCTAATTTAATGCATCCATTAATTTTATTTTGAGCCTATCCACGTAGATTAATTAATCTGCCCTTTCAAATGCAAGTCACGTCTCATCAATTTAGACAACTACCACTACGCCAGCGACCACGACTACGACTCCAGTAGTACGACTTCCATTAGATTTGTTCATTGTTTCAATGTTCTTTTAAAGAAATTTTTAAACCAAAAAAATTAAAATGCTGAAAAAGTTAATTTAATTTTTTTTTGAGAAAATATTCTTAAATCTGCACTAAAATTAACCACAGCGCAGTGCCTGCCTCGCTTTTGTTTTAGTATTGTGCCTTTAGAACCAATATGTTGCAAAACAGGGCCGCCACATGAACTACAGTACCGCTCAACGGCGAGGGGTCAATTCTATGTCGGCTAGGGCGGCCGCGGCCAATTGGGCAAGTGGAATATCTCGCTGTGGAAAACGTTTTCAGGCAAATCACATATCAATATGAGATCCTTGAATTTTTCTTCACTAATCACGTTAAACAAATCTTGAAAAAAGCAGCAAAACAAATGCTACACACGAAATACTATTATGCGAACGCAGCAATTAGGTCACCGCCACAGCCGCCATAGCCGACATAGAATTAACCTCTCGCCGTTGAGCGGTACTGTATGTTTCTGCATGTAAATCAATTTATTTTGGCTAAAATAGATAACAATGAATATTTCGACTTATACAATTGACCAACCAAAAGCTTTTTGTCTGTATACCTCATCTTGCCATCCTTCTCACGTTCTTCCCTCCAGACCTGGTCAGAGTGGTCTGCGTGGGCGGGAGACTGCTCCCCGCCTTGTGGCTGGTGCGGAACGCAGTCACGCACGCGCGTCTGCACTTCAAGCGGCGCGTGCAGGTACATTCATATACACACAGAAAATGATCTAAAAGAAAGTACCGCCAATGTGAACTAAATATATTTACTTCTTAATGTTTGATTGATTGATTGATTAATGTCCTACGGAAACTGTTCCGTTTCCGAACAAATTGAAATATCGCATATTATCAGCAAAATAGTTCACTTTGATATAATGGAAATTAAACAAAAGCGGGTTCGAATCAATGAGTCCAAGGGGTGAAAAGAAGAAAGCAGTCAATGCCCTCTTGCCCAATTAGCAGCCCCATTTTCACCAAGGGATGAGAGATAATCGCGCCAGAAAATGCGAGACAATGTAAGAAATTGAGAGAGGTTAGATACGCATGCATTTCAAATAGGAATTTTTGTTGCTGGCCCTAAATCGAAATGCATCCAGTTGTGAATTCTGATTTCTTTGAAGTGCAATGATACCAAATACGGTTTTCTTTCGTCGGATTCTTCTTTTAAATGGTGAGAAAATTAAAATAATAGAATAAATATAAATAATTCTAGCGGTGACGCCAGCCAGACGGAACCGTGCGGCTCGCGTGACATCTGCCCGACTCCGAAGGAGTCGTGCTGCGCTCCTTACAAAAAAAGCATCGTCGATAAACAGTTTGCTTGCGATTATTGAAGATACTATGGATTGGATTTTGCAATTCAATGCCGTATTAACTCCATGTATAGCCTTAATACATTTGTTGATAAAATATGTGAGCCACCCTGTTGTGGAGTTATGTGAACATAAGTAGAATACGTGACTTTGGGATTCACGTGAAATTAGGAATAATTACACCTGCACTATCCTTCCCCAGAGTACATCCCATTGCCCGCCAAGGACTACATCTTCCATCCCTATATAAACCCTCCTACACGTGAATAAACAAGTTCTGTTCGATCATACGTGTTCTTCTCTGGTTCCCGCATCGCATCTACTTCATCTCAAGACTCTCGGATCTCTGGGGTTGGTCGTTGTTCCCGCTGTCCGCCTCCTTTCAGGTTCCGGCGGTGTTCGGAAGAGGATTGAGGATAAGGAAGAAGAATAAGAATGGAGTACAGCCAGTGAGAGAGTTAGGCGAGAGAGATAAAAGAGTTCAGGAGACTCGTGAGAGATACAGCAAGAGGTTGCTGGCGAGAGCGTCTCGCCGTACGATATCTAGCGCTTGTGTTAGAGGCCAGTTTGGTGAGAGCGAGAAAACCTTGTAATCTATCCTTTATTGGCTAGGACAAAAGATTACAACTCACCCGATCAGCTGCCGCGCATGCAAGCTGGGTCAAAGTAGATTTGAGAGGGTCGACGAACATGACCAATAGCGCTGTCGACTCTTCCACGAACCTCGCAGCTGCATACGGAAATATTTTTCACTTCTTTTAATATCTGTGTTTATCAAGTTAAATAGGAGAGAGAGAGAATAGTAGGAAATGGAGGTAGAAAATAAAAGCTTCACTAATTCACCATCCCCGCATGTTCACCATTTTTGGACTTTTATTACTATTCGTTGTAAGTGGAATGAAAATGAGCTTTTTACATTATACTCCCTTGTATGCGCATATAAATATTCATCGATAATTGAGATTAGACTTCATCTTTTGCTTATCATCTTCGATAAGATTACATGTGCGACTGAATTCAAGTATTTAAAAAAGGTGACAGACTTGCTGCCCAAAATTAGCAATTTACTGCGAATTTTAAGGTCAAAATAAACTCACAGGGATACTTTGTTCGAGTTGTTGGCCTGGTAGACTCATTGGAATCCCAGACACAGTTTCTTCATCGTTTGCTACTACATTTTACGTCACTCTCATGATCGATTCTTGAAATCAGCTGATCGAATGGTTCTCATATTTTAACAACAAATTTATTCAGGATACACATGGAGTGAATACGGCATTTAATTGCACAATTTAATCCATATTATTTTCAATCATGCGCACATTTAAGTATTAGAGATCTTGCTATTTTTGTAAGGAATGCAGCACGTGTCCATTGGAAAGGGGCATGGATCACACGCGTCGCATGGCTCCGTCTGGCTGGCGTCATAGCTGGAATTTAGATTAATTTGATTACCGTATTTTCTCTATTGAAAATACGGTATTTTAATTTCCACTATTTAAAAACCTATTCATAATTGAATCAAATTCAGAAATAATCTTTCACTCACTGTAAAATGTGCTTTTGGTTTCATAAAAGTAATTGTTGCTTCAAATCCGCATTCAGTTTCCATCACACCAAATTGAACTATTATGCGAGATTATTGCAATATGTTCAGAAACAGAGTAGTTCCGTAGGAAATGAAGTAGTTAATATAATTCTCTTATACTTTCTCGTAGATTAATTTTTGTGTGTCTTTACTTACTTTCTTTATGTGAAATAACCTGCACATGCAGCTTGAAGAGCAGTCGCGCGTTCGCGTCTGCTCTCCGCACCAGCGACAGGACGGGGAGCCGTCGCCCGTCCAGTCCGACCACTCGGACCATATCGGGATGCACTGGAGGGAAGAAAGTAGGGAGGATGACGAGAAGAAACAAAAGATTGTGGTAGGTCTATTGAACAAATTGAATTATTCTTTGTTATTACTTGTTTCTCAAAATTTATTGATTTACCTAAAAAAAGATATGTTAGCATAGGTCTCTTTGAACACATTAATTGACTGAACAGTCATTGATTGAATTGAATTTGTTTATCGGATTGACCGATTTAAGAACAAACGGTATTGGAGAGTGTAAACGTATACCGTATTTTCTCTATTAGTACCCCCGGGGGTTCTATTTTTCAATAGCCCTGCGAGAGGGGGCACTATTAGAGGGAGGGGTTCTACTGGAGGGAGGGGTTCTATTTTTCAATGTGAGACACTAAAAGTTTGATAACAACATTTTCTTCTCAAAATAAGAAGAATCGTAGGTCGAATTCATAGGAATCATCACTGGAATATCCATTTTACCACATATTTTGAATGAATTAGCAATGATTTCATTGGAGAGAGCATCCCATACCTCCAGGATCCATTCGAGGTACGTCTCGAGCTGAGATTTTCAGGCTGTTGGGGGGGCACTATTGGAGGGGGGGGGTTCTACTAGAGGGAGGGGTTCTATTTTTCAATGGCTTTATCAGAGGGGGGGTACTATTAGAGGGGGGGTTCTAATAAAGGGGGAACTAATAGAGAAAATACGGTATATTCGTATAGAACGGGGCATGTCAAGCAATTGGAGGTAAAAGAGAGAAACAAGAAACAAAAGAAATAAATTACACTAAAGCATTGGAACAAAAGGTCCGGAAAGATGAAAGCGAGTTGGTAGAGTTGTCTCTTCAATTTGCATTAACTAAAGTAAAGTAATTCGGCAATGTTTGAAGGTAAATGGTGTCTTCGCAGGTGTTTTTACTTATGAATGCTAATTCTGTTGATTCTTCTCTTACGGTCACAGTGCCTGCCGCTATCAGCAAACGTACATACTTGAATCGGTTTGTCTTTCCTGAAAAAATTGAGAAGAAGTGATCATGTGTCGCTTCCGATTTTTGACAACAGTATTTTATTATCAAAAATGTAGAATGATAGCTGAAAATTAATAGAATCAACAATGGAATATGCGTTTTACCAATTATTTTTTTAATAGAAAATATTAAAATTTACACTGAGAACATCATAAATTATTCATTTATTCCCTTGGTTTGGTCTCAGGTCGCGTCATATCTATACCAGTGTTGTCGAGTCTTAACTGATGTAGATAGCTAAATTAATGAATTAATTAACGCAATCAACTCAGCTGAACAATAGCAACAAGAAGCTTCCTGGAAGCCACCGCATTGAAATTAGAAGTAGACCAGAAATTAACGTAGAATTTAAAAGGGTAGTTAGTGGTACACCCTACCCGCCCACGTCACACCTATTTATTTCACTTTTACATGAAAAATAGAGGCATAAAATAAAGAGCATAAAAAGCACATGATTTTCTATTTCGGTGAATACTAGATTGATGCTGAAAATTACATTGAATACAAAAATAATTACGAATTCTTGCAAAAAAATAAAAATCATTTTAAATGGCTTCATTTCGCTTGGCTTCTTTGGCACGCGGACGCTATAGTCGAGGCCTGTGGCCGCAGAGCAGCGCTGTAAACCTAGAAAGAAACGAAGTGGGCATAGCAAACTCTTGACTGCTCCTTATAAAGAGGTCTAACAAGGAGCCGAGACATAAACTAGATTTATCAGAAGGACTTCTGCGGAGCCCGTTCAACATAAACGTAGCGTGAATTCTAACTTTCGGCTAAAACAAAAGCAGTGAGTATGCCTTATAGTTGTGTTTGATCTTATGAATTCTTCTTTCCATGATCTTTTGGGCATCACAGAAAAGCTAGATGGTAGCAATTAAACATTTGAACGACGTTTTGTTCTTCTCCAAAAAGGAAGACACGTATTGACAGCATAGTGATACCAAGGAGGAACAAGAAGCGAGGAAGGCACTACTTTGATTGCCTACAACTGCTTTAATGGCTGCTCTTGCACGTAGATACATACATAAACATATGCGCATATATAGAGGCCTTAAGATGGCAGAAATCAGTCGCAGAGAATGGCGAAATCCAGAAGCTGCCACCACTTGCTTCCCTGCATTCTGCTTTCTCTTTGCTCCATTTCAAGCGTGGTCGGACAACTTGAATTTTGTCGAGGTTTGATCGAAGTCCTTTCGGAAGGTAATTTGACACGTGGCCAGCTTTCGTTGTATATTCTTGCAAGTCATGAATCATAATAATTGCACAAGCAAAGAAAAGAAGTAATTTTTATTTATTTTAATTTTAATAGCTTCAGCAACTTGCACTAAGACAAAAGAGGCATGCGACGCTGACTGGATTCGCTCGGCGCCATCGTGGGGACGAGATTACGATGCATGCCAGGTTTTCTTATGCGACCCTATGTCATGAGTTCTTTCAGTGCAGCAAATCAATCGGAGTTATTCATTCATACATCACAGATATGACAGCACATGGTACACACACAGAAAAAAAAGTTATGCTCTTAATAAGTTATGCTAGCAAAGTAGCGTGGACAAGTTACGTGGAGCAAAACATGTCAAGTGTTTGCCCTCTACGACGTCGTCGTCTCCTAAGAGTCAAAACGTAACTTTTTAAGTGAACCCCTGAAAGATACGTGGGGATATACTTAAAATGAACCAACACAAAATAAGTTATGCTCGACCGAATCGCTCCACTCCACAAAGAAAAGCAAGATACGTGGAGCGTAACTTATCTGCATGATAGAAAAGTTACGCTCTCATCACGAAGTAGCGATCTCGTCCGATCTGGCAAGTTGGGCAACGTCGAGCGGCGACATTTACGGGTTCACATTCACATGAGCGCAAAAGTGCTTGAAAAAAGATTTTGTGCACTTTTACATATTTTACATTATTTTGTTTTCGTGCAACATAATAAAATGTACATTATTTCGTAATTTTTTTATTTTTCATCTGTTTCTTTCTCTACGATTGTAATTGTCTTGAAATAAAAGCGTCCGTCAGTCGCGTTTTAATTGCAACTTTTATTTTTAGAGTAATGTTGAATAAAACTGTTTTTAGACATTTGCTAATCTGCATAAAAGAAAAGTTACGCTGCCTCGGCCGTTAATTCGATAGGGTGATTGCGAATTCACACCAGGCATCACACTATAAATGCGGTGCAAGCGGGCGAAAATGTTTTTTCTCACTTGTTTGATTCTATTTAGTTTTTCGAGTGATTTGCTTTTCATTTTTCCTTAGTACGTTATTAATTTCCTTGTTAAGGTTCCGGAGCGATCGGTGAAGAGGAACAAGTAGCGATTCGGGGCTGTTGCCATCATAGTCGTGGATCAGGTACTAATTTTTTTTTAAAGTTTTTCTATCCGTACTAGCGGAATGTTTCTTCTCGCCTGTTTCTTTTCAAGTAGATTTTTTTCATTTTTAATAGCTCCTTCTTTGATTTTTTTAAACGAATTTTTAAATGTTAATCATAAGTGTTGATTTCCGTTATAAGTCTAATCCGAAATTAACGAACAAGTGAATACCATTATTCAGTGACGCATCCTACCGAAGTCGCAACGTGGCAACAACAGCGTGCAGCAGAAGCAGAAGCGGCCTCGCATCATCAAGGTTGGCTCCTGCCAAGATAATTTAAGAATTCAGTTGAAAGAACCTTTGTTGTTCCAGTGGGCATTTTCGGATTATCATCTCTGGTAATTGAAAACTGAGTTTATGGAAATATTATGGTTTCTTTTAGATTAGCGTGCTGAAGCATTATCAACCTTTTTTTCCTCGAATAGTCTTTGTTTTTTGTTGTTGCTGGAACTACAACTGGTTGATCGCTAGTGGATGCCATAAATACTCAAAAATTCCCAGCCGGGCTTTCCGTCCTTGTTAAGCGCTAAATACTTTAGCTTTTTCTCCTAAAATGATGTAAAATGTACTCCTGAACATTATTCAATGAATGTTTTAATCGGAATAGATATTTAATGAAAAGTTTTAACCGGAATAGAACCTGGCCGTTTAGTGGAGATACATTTAGGCTTTTAGTTGCTGAATAGAAATTGTTCTAATTAGTTTTAATTCTAACCAGTTGCTAATCTTTTGCATTCATTTAAATGTGTTTGAAAGGTTCAAGACTTTTCTGATTTCATCCAAATTTCAGCACCGTCGGCTGAAGCTCGCTGATCCGCCCGTGGAGTGCCCTGGTTCCTCCTTCTGCCACTCCAAGATCTTCTGCGACCTCCTGCCTCTCGACACGTATAAAAGGAAATTATAGGGCCCGGAAATAGATCGTGCCGAGCCGGCCCAAAATTTTTGGACCCGTTAGCACCTCTGATACCATCAGCAACTTGCACAAACACGCAAGAGGTATGCGACGTTGACTGGATTCGCTCGGCGCCATCGTGGGGACGAAAAAAAATCCATGCCAGGTTTTTTTATGCGACCCTGCCTCACGAAGTTTCCTTGCGAGGCGAAACGATACGAAAATACTGGAAAGTAAACTGTCAACCGTTTCCAGCTATGAGTTGCTATAACCTTCTTACACTCGTATATTTTTAGTTCACAACTCCCACAACATCTACCACCCAGTCAAGTACCACCACCACCACCACCACTCCTCCAACTACTAGTCAGGTGTAATCAAAATCCTCTCTACTTATTTATATTGTCAGTTGTGATCTTATCGGCGCGATCGGTTTGTTCTACATTAATAAATAGTATATTGCATATTTAATCTGGCCTTTGGTCATGAAGTTGTCAAAATATTTTGACGGTTATTCCTATCATAAGGAATGGCAAAAGTGGAGTATTCTAAATTACGGGACAAAATATATTGAAAACACTTTTAAACATCTTCTTATCAGTATATATATATATATATATAAATATATATATCATACATACCAGGCAAGACATGAGAATCCGTTTGCGACGCTTCGATTATTCTGCCGTCTTTATCCAGATCTTGGCTCCTCTTTCCTCTACACTCTCGACCCTAACGACCCTTCTCTACTCGCGAATGGATACACAATTGAAGCAACTGGAAGTTCGTTATCATTCCTTCCGATGTGTCCTAGAATTCGACACAAAAATCCGGCCCGACTCAGGCTCTTCCTTCTCTGTCCAAGCTGATTCTTACTTACATCGTCAAACCTAGCTTTTTTTTATTTCCTGCGCACATTCTCGATTATAACCACTACCATCCATTTAATTTTTAGTTGCTGACAACTGTGCGTTGGTAAATCAAGGATCGCATCAGAAAAGACATAATGAAAACAATTGCGCAAGAAAAGAGGTGCTGACAATGAGAAAAGCATTTATTTTTCCGGAGCACTGTCCTTTAAAAACCATAATCCATATCAATTTTTATGGTTATTGAAAAACTTTTATGGTCTCTCTAAATCATATGCGCCCTCGCCCTTATGCATGGGTTTTCAGATACTTTAATGGAAATTAATTTACTGATGTCAATTTTATTAAAGTTAAAATAAATTAATTTTTACTAAACTTTTATTTAGAATACGTAACAATGGCTACGCCGTGAAGCCCGACGCACTTGCCTCAGCGCGATTCTTCTGTCCCAGATTTGATCAGTGCGTTACCATATGCCGCGAGCAGGAAAGGGCCGCCCAGCTGTGGGGACCGTGGTCTAGGCTCGTCTTGAAACCTAACATTGCAACGTGCGACAGCGGACATGAAGTTCCTACTATGTTATTGCTTATTTTCGCTTATTATTTTTAAATTATGTTCGTAATAATTTTTTTTTCACTCATTTCACCTAATATCTGCTTTTTTTCTGACTATATTCATACATCTTTTGAATTGAAATAGAAATATATATTAGTTTATTATTCACATAACGGGCAAAACCAAATAAGTTAACAAAAGAAAAAAAACTTCATCTTTTATTGTTTATAGCTCGTTGGCTACGCCTCATCGATCAACTCTCCGTGTTGTGGCTCAACGGTCGAAAATATGGAATTCGTCCGCGATCTTCTACCAGGTTGGCGTTTGACCTTTTCGCTGTTTAAAACTATGATAAATCAATAAATAAGTCATAACATGCATTCCTGTACATTATAATTGTAATTAACTATTTTGTTCTTAACGAAGGATGGAAAAAAGGAACTCGATAATTTATTTGTCTACACATATGCAACTGAATACTCTGCAATTTATGAAAGAAAGCAGAATTTTTTTTGCTAAATTAAAAATTAATTGTAATTTTGACGCTCTTGCACAGCTCGTCTATACCCGAACCCGCACTCAACGCAGTACAACTTACTTACCGGGAACAATCAATTTCACCAAAGCGGAGTTCGCTTCCTCACGTGGCAATCTCCGGCATTTTCCTAAACAAACACAGCAACAAAAACCTTGTAATTCATAATATACCCTTTTGCCATTACTGTGCCATTCACTGTTTCAATACTGTGTCGACAAAAGAAGCCGATGTCCTTCTGTCGATATCTGTCACCCCCCTCCCCTTGGCAACTCCCACTTTCCTGTCGCCGCCCCGTGTATCGGCAAGAGTCGCGGTCTCTCTAACCTTTCTCTTGCCCCGCCCACTCTCAGCCGTTGTTCTGAAAGGAGTCCATCTTGCTGGCGTTTCCATTTGCCTCAAGCTGGCACAGGTTGCATCCTTTAACTCGTATTTCGTATCCGAGTATTACTTAATCAATTGAAAATTGTGAAGAGGACAACTGAGCAGCGGCCAATGCTCAGTTGTACGCTGAACGGTTTTGTCCGCCGCTCAGCCCGCATACTCCCGTTCAACAGTCACACTTCTTAAAACGGCTTCGATGAAACGAGGTAAACTAGAGACATAAGCAAGAAGGTAGAAGAATAAGAGAGTAAACGCAGGGAAGACGAAGGAGGGGATAACCGGTGAAATAGCATTGAGAACGGAGAAGTTCTCATTTCAGTGGGTAGTTTCAAGATAAATGACGCGTTTTGCCTCGGAATGTCTCCTATTTTTTCTTCTCTTACATGCCGCCATCACCTAACTTCAATCAGTTGGTTTCGGAGAAAAATTAAGAATCAGTGATGAGCTCCGCCCGTTTCTTCGTTCGGTTTAATATTCCTTCTATATATGTACATACATACAAATGAGATATTCATCCCCATGAGGTGGCTTCCGCTGTGCATCGTCTTTGCTTCTGCGATCATGCAGGGAGCTGCTGACAATGAGGTCTGCGGTTTCATTTAATATTCATTGCTTCTCAACATTAAGGGGTCAAGATCCTTGTTGGTTTTGGCTTTTAATGGCAGCGAACATTTTCCACATATCAGAATACGGAATTTTTTTCTGTTTATTGAACATATTTAACCCAGAAATTAAGCTACTATTTGAAAAACACGCTTTTTGAAAAAAATTCCTTTGAAAAATTCTAAACTGTAACTAAATTGTATCCAAATTGTAACTAAATTGTTACTAAACTGCATCCAAGTTGTACAATTTAGTAACACTTTGGTTACAATTTACATATTTACTATTTAGTTTTACAGCTCTTCGGTCAATGTTAAAAGGTACTGTACTTACCGGATTTAAATTACCGTGTTTTTCGAACAGTCGATGATAAAGAGCGGTTCATTTTAAAAGATTAAAAAGTAATATAATATTTTCTCCTTTCTAGTCATGCATACCCTCGTGGGCAACGTGGTCGGAGTGGACTGGCGACTGTTCCCCAAAGTGCGGACTCTGCGGCGTACGAACGAGAAGTCGGCAATGCGCGACTCCGACGTGCACATGCAGGTGAGTAGACAAAAGTTATGGAGAGGTGGGCGAAAAGTTTCTTCGAAGATGTCGGTCACTGGAATCGAACCCGCGACTATTAGCGCAAGAGTCAGAGACTCTATCCAACGAGCCATAGGAGCGTGCCGAACTGAACCACCCTTAGAAATGTGTAACACTCTTTATGTAAGGGTTAACTTCTTACAGCAGTAATCACGAAAGTGAGAGCAGAGATCAAAAGGGAACATTGCTTGGCTGTTTTCACTACTAACCAGCCAACTTCACTTAATTCTGCAAGTGTCCTTCTCAACGACATTTACCAACGAATTGATCATTCTCTATTCCAGTGGCGACATCACTCAACGAGAGGGGTGCGGCTCGAATCAAATCTGCATATTTCCGAATCCTCAACGTTGTTGCGCGCCATATAAAAGTATGAACACGCCCTATAAAACGAAGTACTGGTGCGAATAGACACAGAAAAAATTTCTTTGTTATGACCGCGGGCCAGAAATGGTCCAGGGAATTTTGATGTTTAATCGACTTCGGCGTCAACCTTGCTACACAATAGGGTATTTTACCCATATCCTCTCCTGGCTCTCCAGTATAATTTATTCTATCTTTCATAAACGTGTGTTACATTTAATGTTTCATGCTACACCGAATAAACTGATTGATTGATTGATTGATCTAAGTGATATTCAACTAAGAACATCTATTAAACGGGAGTCCGATGTTTGCATGTCTACTTCGAACATATCTAGCATGTTAGATCTTAGTACGAATAATTATGTCCGAAAAAAGTACACAAAAGTTATCTTATATATCCAAGTCGGTAGTAATTCATGACTGTCTTAACAGAAGATGACCATTCTAGCGAACAGCGATGACATTTGTGATCCGAACAGCAGTGATTGTCGTGGACGATGGAGTCGGTCGAAGGGACGAAGGTAGAAGGCGGTAGAAGAGTCGCTTCAGGGCAGCACGATAGGCACTCGAGCACAGCGAGTACAGGTAGAAGTTGAAGACGAAGCTGTGCAAAGGATTTACATATATATGTATATACATATATATATATATGATGACGGTGCAAACTTTGTAAGAGAAACGGCGTTTTTTCGCGTTTTCGACCCGTTATGCACATTTGCGCAAAAATGTGCAAATACTTTTTGACCAGCTTGGTAGATTCGTTCAGCATATGCAAAAAAAGTCCATGTAAATTTTTCGCGAATGTACATAATGGGTCGAACACTTTTATTTTATAGTTTGCATCGTCGTTTTTAGTCACGTGCTTCTAGACATAAGCAGTCTGAGACGAGTGATCAGAAAGTTTCTGACGAAAGATTCTGAGAGACGTTCTGAATGGCGATCCATGCGGTCCGCTCGTCTGGCTTGGGAATGATCGGCAGAGCATAGAGAGACTTAGGCAGATTGCACAACAGATAACTCGAGACGGTCGCGAAGAGCAGCGTGGACAGACGCCAGTTCTCACCTGCACTTCGATTTCGCGTTACTGCTCGACTAAAAATTACATTTCTATTTCATTTTTTTTATTCGTCAACAGAAAATATCTTTTCCATAACTAACATTTTCAATAAAATCATCTTTTTCATCACTTACTTGCGCTGAATATGGCACAACTTAAACATCATGAGGACATTGAGAAGAAGCAGGAGAATCATCGGTGACCATTTAGTATACACCTAAAGGGAATATTTTTATTTAAGTAAGCAAATTTTATTTGGATGGAAATAATGAAATATCAGACTTCGCGAAAAATTTCGTAGGCTCGGAACCAGATGGTTTTTCCAATCTCAACATCAGTGATGTAATAATAGTATTTCTTTCTGAAAAAGATTCGATTTAATAAGTTGAAGAAGTAAAGGATCGAGCCAAAGACCATCTTTCTGCTCATGGCGCTCCATTCAAAATGAATGAGAATGCTGACTGACGTTCCGTTCCATGTGATTATGGTAACGCCTGAAGCCAAGGCCGATGGGCCTTGTGCTCCAAAGGATGACAAGACACAAAATGCGATGATGAGCATTTTGTGTCTTGTCATCCTTTGGAGCACAAGGCAGACCACTAAATGAGAGCGTATTCTTGTTATTCATTAACGAAAATATAACATAGGTTCGATCTTATACATATGTGCCTTCATGTATATGGCAAGAAATATTGTTTATTTCTCTCATATTGTCAGTATCAAGAATCTTGTAGATAAATCTTACCCTCTGGAAACGAATAGGACTCAACACACAGAGAAGTCGCTCAATTGTCATGGCGACAAGACAAAGTGCGCTAAAAATAAGTTTATGTAGGCTTTTTGAGGTGAACTTGTATGTAAGATATTAGCATTTCTTTGATTCACTGACCTACTGGCAATTAAAATATGTACACGTTGACTTTTTAAGAAGAATTGTTGTCATATATTAACTTTGATTTGATTCACTGACCTACTGGCATGGAGAGATCTTCGAATGTTCGGATTAAAGTAGGCGAAATAGACATTTGCAGCCTCGGAGTTCTTCCAGTTAATCCCGGAGAATTCAACGCAGAAAACGAGGACAAATATGATTGAAAGGATGTCAATTGCTGTCGATGCCTGTCAATATCGCGTAGTATTATTTTAACATTTTAATAATTGGCAGGTTAGGGAAATATATGTATATATATATATATATTACCGTTATTTTTTTCGTATAGTACATCATATAAATATTCACAAACCTTTAAAAATATCAAGTGATTTCCCGTCATCTGCAGGAGGACACAAACGTTGATGGCTTGATTGATAAATCCTGTTGTCATTAAGATTACCGTATTTTTTATCTGTAATTCATGCCAATAATTTCTTACCAATAATGAGAATCGAGGGAATGACAATAACATTGATGATCTGAAGAAATTCCGCATCCCATGTGATCATTTTCTGGCACAGCTCGTAAAAGCAACTGGTTACATGAAAGAGCATCCAATATGTAGATAGGCGATGCCAATAGACTCAAGTTCAATTCACGGCACCTCGATGGAATTTATAACGGAGACAGTGTTGGCTGACCATAAGCAAGAAATGAAATTTATTGCGCGAAGTAAAAACAGGAGTTTTTCACCTGTTTCTTTTTCAACATGGCTGTAGTCTTACTCGCATGCATGTTTTGATACTACTCGCATACGCATAATTACATCTGCCGCCTTCTTATCTGGCTGGTTATGCACACGGGTATCCTAACTTGTTTATGACTTTTTTCCCACATTTCCACAATTTGTTATTCATTTCGATCAAATATGCATGTGGTAGAAACACTAAAGATATTCAATTGTGATATACCTAGCGTTACGAGATTCTGAGTGAAGACATAAAAAACAATCACAGACAAACTGAATGTGCTAAATGTGAATTAACAACCTAAGTGATAGAGGGAGAGATAGCGAACGTGAGGAGCAGTCCGACACAGATACATCTATGAAGCAGTGATGCAATCAGATAGAGAGAGAGAGTGAGAAAGAGAAAGAAAATCATTGAGTGAATAAGAGTAGGAGATATGTATATACATAGATGCAATGAGTGCAAGATGTACGTAAATGGGTAGGCCCATTCCAGTAAGTAGGTCTGCGCCCATTACTCCATTCTGTAGTGTACAATGTTGCTTAGTTATTGTTTATATTATGCCAAGTGTCTTTTAAGGTTTGATTATGCCACATTGAATGGGTCCGCCTGGATCACCGAGGTGTCGCACGAGTAGCCCTCCGGACACGTGGATGCCATGGTGTATGTGCACTGACGGCAGGCTGAATCGCACGTCGTTGACGGTGTTGCGAGAAACCATTTCTTTTTAACAAATAATTGTTTTGGAATATACCAAAATGATATTATGGAAAAGGATTCTGTTGTGAATCCATCTGGACACTTTACTATATTTCTCTGCATACCTTCCGGGAGAGCACAGTAGGCATTGGCAGCTTGTTGGACTGCATAATCCCTATCAGGCGTGCCGCCGTCGGTGATAATCCAATGGGTGTTGTTCGGGCGGCAGATGGCTTCCTTTACGACGAAGAAGTTTACGACGTTCTCCACCTAAAGACAAGTTAATGCCATGAGTTTGATGTTTGTTAAACAATACTTGTTAAAAAAACAAATATTGAACATTTTCGTACTGGTTCCTTGCGTTGTTAATCGTTTTGTCAAATTTTATAAATGAAGTATTCGAATGAGAATTGACTATTGATTGCAAGTACCCATATTTAAAAAATTCAAAATAACTATTTATTCGAATTCTTTTTTTCTTAATATTTCGCGTCCTTTCTATATAGCGTATTCTCTCGCCCTTAATCATGTCAGTCAACATTTTAAATCGATTGTTCTGTACTGTGGAACAGTGAATTAATAATGACATGGACGAGCGCACATCAACGACAAGGTAGGTGCTGCTGCTGCCACCAGAGCACGACCACGTGCAGCTGTCTGCATTCAATGTCAGCTTGGCTGTTTTGTCGAATGGATAGCCTTCTTTGCTGGTGCTCCCATCGTCAATGTAGATCGGCTCCATTGGGCCACACTGTGCGTCGCACTCACCTACATCATAAGCATTTTTCGCTGTTCCACTCTACTCCAAAGAATGTACTGGAAGAAGGTGTGGTTTCCATGTCCGTCGGCGTTGGAACTGTTGATGCGGTCGGATCAAGGGTCGTGGCTGCGGTGGTAGGCACTGTGTCAGGCAAAAAGGCGAGAATTAAAGAATGACTTTTTGCCTCATTGAATGTACTAACCAAACCAAGCGCATGTCACTTGCGGAATCGCGTACCACTCCCCATCGTAGTCCGTCCATTGATTGCTCAGCTCTGTGCACGTGAGCTTCGAGGCGAATGAAGTGACCGTGCCATTGGGACGTGTCACCTAAAGTGGAGAGTCCACTATTAATCTCGTAATAATCGCTGCCTTCGGCAAAGATGCTTTTCCCGTTGGGTTATTTTTTCAACCGGAATGGTCTTGAGGTACTTCTTTTTAAATGACACAACGACAATGTGTGCACCGATCCGTCGTAGCCGTTCCGGCAGCGCAGAGTCATGCACTTGGTGGACTCGTTCGTCTCGATCAGCACCGAGGTGTCGCACGAGTAGCCCGCCGGGCACGTGGATGCCATGGTGTATGTGCACTGATCGCAGTCTGAATCGGAATCGTTCTTCGGAAGAGAAAAAAAAGGTCGGACTTCGGAATTCCTAAGCAACTTGGAAGATTGCATCGATTATCTACTTTAATTACATTAATCACAAAAAGTGCACTGATCGCCGCCTGAATCGAACGTCGTTGACGGTTATTTTTAGAAAGAATTATTTTTTCCAAATTATTGTTGGAGAATATACCAATTATTGTGTTAGAATGTTTAAGCATTTTGGCGTTTTTCTTGCCAATTCCAAAGATTTTACCAGAAGAAGATGTGGTTTCCATGTCGGTCGGTGTTGGCACTGTTGATGTGGTGATTGGCATTGTGGAGGTCGTTATAATCGCTTCTGTTGTTGCACCTGAATTTATCTTTTTTTCCAAAACAATTCTTCCGCTCAACGAAGAATCCGCGGTGTGTTTATGTGCTGTTAGAAAAAAGCTTGCGTATTCATTGGGGCTTTCTGAAAATGTGTAGGGCTTAGACTGTAATCACCTACAAAATTAGAGAGCATGCTTGATATATTAGAACGAAGAAATAAAAAAAATATGTTACGGAAAAGGGATTCTGTCATGAACCCCTCCTGGACATTTACCGCGTGCACCACAGTAGATCTTGGCCTCTCCTTTGACCTCATATTGCTCCGTGCCGTCCGTGACAATCCAGGACGTGTTGAACGGGTGGCAGACGCCTTCAGTGCCAGCAACGAATTTGTCGGGAAGCTGAACAATCGGACATTTTACAACAATTTAAGAGCCTACTGGCCTCATTGAAACGGACCATAAAAGCCTTCTTGGTAATTGTAAGCCAAACAAGAACTCAGCCATGTACCACAAAGACAATGCGCGTCGCTTCGCTTGCATGGCCGCAAAAGAACGTGCAGTTCTTCGAGTCGACCCACACCTGGGCTGTTCTATCGAATGGATAGCCGGTCACTGCGGTCTTGTTGTCATCCACGTTCACTGCATAGAGCGGCGCGCAATTCTCAAAGTTGCAGCTCTCTGAAACGTGCACTCTTTCATCGCTTTTTTCAAATATTATTGTTTTATTGTCTTAGAATATTCCAATAATTCTTTCTATAATATACCACCAACAAACCGGCGTTGTTTCCGATTAAAAATATTGATAACAAAATTCGGAAATCAGACTGCAGAAGAGAAAAAAAAGGTTGGAATTCGGAAGATTACATCGATTACCTCCTTTAATACTATTAGTCACAAATAGTACACTGATCGCAGGCTGAATCGTACTTCGTTTACCGTGTTGTGAGAAAGAATGTTTTCCAAATAGTTGTTTCAGAATATACCATTATTATTTTTAGAATATACCAACATACCAGGGATTAATCGGAATAAAAATATTCATAATGGGAGTCGGAATTCTGAAGGCTCCCTTTCATTATGGGAAGCGGAAATCGGAAGTTGGAAGACGAAAAGTTCGGAATTCGGAATTCCGCTACCTCTTGATAACGACGAACATTTAATAACAGTGGATCGCGCTATTTCTGTGGTACGAATCTTCAGCCAGGCTGTCAATTTCCAGTCATTATTACAAAGATATAACAACGAAAACATATACCCGGGGTTGTTGTTATCAACGTCATCGTAGTTGTTGTGCTTTCTAGAATGAATGAACTATTAGCTCTTTCTTAATTTGATGGAAATTTCATTTAAAAGTATCGTTTTATGAATAACCAAGCATACACTTCGTCACAATTGTGCAGTCAATCGAGTGAGAAATAGTCTACGCATTCATGTTCCAATGTTGTCGTGAAGAAGTAAGCAAATGTACCTGAAGTCGTCGTTGCCGTGCTCGTGGATGTAGTTGGTGGTTCTTCGTCTAATTTGAATCATGTTAGATGTTTGTCTATATCGCTCACAATGTTCGAATAAAAAATGCAATCATGGAAAGAAGGGTTCTTTTTATCACATCCTCAGGACTCTTTAGAATACTTCCCTTCTTACCTTGCGGGCGAGCACAGTAGATATTGTAAGCCTTGTCGACAACATGTGTGTTGTCGCCATCGATGACACGCCAAATGTTGTCTGATGTGCAGGCTGCTTCAGTGCCAACGTAGTATGGGTTGCCAGACTGAATAATAGAAATTTGGCAATTGCATCCTTGCACAGGATAATGCAAATATTCTTGTTAATTGCAGGCCCAAAACTCACCAGAAAGAAGACAAGGCGCGTCTGTTCACTTCCACCGGAGCACCACCACATACAGGTGGTCCCGCTGCTCGCCGGCTTCGCCGACTCATCGAATGGATACCCGCGCACCGGGAAGTCATTGGAGGCGGGGTCAATCGGTTCCATCACTGGACACTTCTCCATGTTGCAGCGTGCTGAAAAGTGCGATTACTTTATCGCTGGCTTCTTTGGTACCACTTGCATCACCGATTAACATTTAATAACAGTGGATCGTGCTATTTCTGTGGTACGAATCTTCAGGGTGGCTGTCAATTTCCAATCAAATTACATCGATTTAGCAACGAAAACATATACCCGGAGCTGCTGTTGTCGTCGTCTCCGAAGATGTTCTGTTTTCTTAAAAGAATAAACAATTAATTATTTCTTAATTTTTTATATTCGATTGTTCACTGCGGAAATTTCATGTCAAGATATAATTTTGTGAATAATCACGCATACATTGCATACACTCATTGTGACAATGGTACAGTCATAATGAGTGTATGCTCTATATGTATGAATGACAATGACATGTTCCAATGTTGTCGGGAAGGAGTAATGTTAGATGTATGTATTTATCGCTTGTCGGTGACAGTTACGGTTTTCCCATACATATGAGAAGATCGCAAAAGGTAATGCGCGATATTCATATTCCGAGATCTGTGCTCTCATTTGCGAGTATTTAAATATCAGACACATTCAAAGTGATCATTAATCACCCAATTATCGCGTGACTCGGCCAAGATGCCTGCACACAATTTCCTTTGGGTATGAAGTGTGTGACAAGAAATGATTCTTGAAATGACTACATAAATATATTCGTAGAACCTTAATAGCAAAATTAAATAATTACGCTTTTTACCTTTCTCCAGGCGGAAGAGATTCCTTCTTTCTAAAGGCCCTTTTTCACGAATAATGGTCTTGAGGCACTCAGTTTTAGATGACACAACTATATTGCGTACCGATCCAGTGTAGCCGTCCGGGCACCGCAGCGTTGTGCAGCCGCGCTGCGGTTGCTTCTCGAGTATCGCCGAACTCGAGCACGAGTAGCCCACCGGGCACGTGGATGCCGATGCCATGGTGTACGTGCACTGATCGCAGACTGAATCGTACTTCCTTGACGGTGTTGCGAGAAAGAATTTATTTCCGAATATTTCTTTATATTAAAATTACGCGGAAGCATCTGATACCACTTGCGTCTCCGATGAAAATTTAATAACAGTGCGTTGTGCAGTTTCTCTGGTACGAGAATTCACAGCGGCTTAGGTCAATTTGCAATCAATATTACACTGAAACCATATACCCGGCCTTGTTGTTGTCGACGTCACCGTCGTTGTTGTGGTGGCTATAAGAATGAACTATTAGTTATTTCTTAATTTTTAAATTTGGTTGCTAATTTCATGTAAAAATATCGGAATTGTGATACACCCCTGATCTCGACGAACATTTAATAACGGTGGATCGCGCTGTTTCTGTATTACGAAAATTGCCAATTTCCAATCAATATTACATAGATTTAACAACGAAAACATATACCAGGGGTTGTTGTTGTCGACTTCATCGGCGCTGGTGTGGTTGCTAGAAAGAATATTAGCTATTTCTTAATTTTTTATTTGATTACTCACAACGGAAATTTCATATAACCGTATCGTTTTCTAGTTGTAAATAATCAGGAATACATTCATTGTGAGAATTCTGCAGTCGATTCGGCGAGAAATAGTCTCCACGTTCATGCTCCAATGTTGTCGGGAAAGAGTATATGTTACATGTAAGTATATATCGCTAGTCGGAGACATTTACTATTTCCCATATATGGAGATCGCAAAAGTAAATTCGTGGCATGCTCTCTGCTAATGACATGCTCTCGCGCGCTTGTGTCAGCTGTGTTTATGTGCTGTTAGAAAAAAGCTTGCGTTTTCATTGGGGCATTCTGAAAATGTGTAGGTAACATTTGCTTGGTGAACCTCTTAGATCGTTTTCATTTCGGAATACCGGAGGATGTCTCTTTAGGAGGGTTCTCAACGTACTTCTATCGACAGCGCAATAAATCCTTGAAGCATTTTTAACGATATGCTCCATAGGCGAGTCGTCGTGAACAATCCAGTCGGTGCTGAACGGGCAAATGGCTTCAGTGCCGACGAAGAATTCATTATCCGTCTGAAGAAAAGATAAAGTCATACGCCTGATGGAGCTATAACAGTTGTAAAGAAACCAATATTCAACACGTTCATGCTCATTCCTTGCGTTTTTAACTTCTTCTCTATCAATGTTTCACAATTGAATGAAACATATTGATTGTAATTAACCGCATTAGATTCCCAAATTGTCTATTCACGAACGTCTAAATGGCGTACTCTATAGCTCTATTCAGTCAAAACTAGAAAAAATCGAGTAGCTTGATTAAAGACATGGAAGAGAGCGCACCACAACGACAAGGCGAGTGCTGCTGCTGCCGCCAGAGCACGACCAAGTGCATCTCTCTGTATTCGATGTCGGCTGGGCTGTTTTGTCGAATGGATAGCCTGCTACGCCGCTGTACCATTCGTCAGTGTAGATCGGCTCCATAGAGACACACTTTTGAACGTCGCAGTGTCCTACAGCATTAGCATTTTGGCGCTGTTCTAAACAGCTCCAACGATTATACCTGAAGAAGATGTTGTTTCTGCTTCCGTCGGTGTGGGAACTGTTGACGTGGTCTTCTGTTCTATGGTCGTGGTTACGGTGGTAGGCTCTGTTTCAGGCAAAAAGTATGAGTTTTTCGGCTCCTTGGATGCACCAATCAAAGGAGGTTGTATCGGATTAAAAATCTACATAGCGGAATTCGGAATTTGGAAGGCTCCCTTTCATATAGGAATATGAGAAACAGATCGGAATTAGGAATTGTGATACACCCCTCTCGCTCTCTAGTGTCATGCCAAAATTGAAGGATTGAAGAGTGGTTCTTTGGATCCTTGGATGCACTAACCAAAGACGCAAGTCAGCTGTGGATTCGCGTACAAATCCCCTTGGGAATCCGTCCAACGACTCTCTCCAACGTTCAGCGAAGTACACGTGAGCGTCGATCCAAATGGACCGACCGTGCCGTTAGAATGTGTCATCTGAAATGGAGAGTCAACTATTAATCTCGCAATTATCGCTGCCTTCGGCGAAGATGCCTGCACACAAATTCCGTTTGGGGTATGAAGCTGTATGTGACAAGGAATGATTCTTGAAATGAGTATATAAATATATTCGTAGAATCTTAATAGTATGATTACACAATTACGCTTTCTTTACCTTTCTACATGCGGAAGGGCCTCCATCTATCGAAAGGCCCTTTTTCATGCAGAATGGTCTTCAGGCACTCCTTTTTAGATGACACAACTAGAATGCGTACCAATCCGTAGTAGCCGTCCGGGCAGCGCAGCGTTGTGCAGTTGCTGGACGGGTCCGTCTCGAGCAGCGCCGAGCTCGAGCACGAGTAGCCAGCCGGACATGTGGATGCCATGGTGTACGGGCACCGAGCGCAGCAATCATAGCCGCAGCCTGAATCGTACATCGTTAATGGTGCGGCAAGAAAGAATTTTCAAATAATCTGTTTTGGAATATACCAATAATTGTTTTTCTAAATATACCAACATACCAGGGCTGAATCGGAAAAATATATTCATAACGTGGAAGAGAAAAAAGGTCGGAATTCGGAATTCCTAAGAAACTAGGAAGATTGCAACCAGTAGTTATTTAGTAAGAAGAATCACAAAAAGTTTTTTCAGCTGATTTTGACTCTCAAAAGGTCAAGTAATTTAGACATATCTGATAGTCATCTCATGACTTCATCAACAGCACCGTAGACTCTAGACGCCGTTTATACCAATTATTGTTTTAGAATGTCTTAGCATTTTGGCGTTTTGTCTTGCCAGCTCCATAGATTGTACCAGACGATAATGTTGTTGGCGAGCAAAAAAAGAGATTCACTAACTTGAGACGACGCAATACACTTCTGGATTCGAGTAGATAGTCTGCATAGGGTCCTTCCATTGTTTGCTTACTGAAGTGCACGTAAGTTCGAAACTTAAACGCAAGCCGTCGGAGAGATTCGCCTAAAGTAGTTGAGTCTCGAAATTATCGTCGCCTGCTCAAAAGATGCCTGCACACAATTTTCAGTGTGAAGATGCGAGAAGTTCTTAAAAGCAAATATAAATGCATTCGAAGTTACACAAACTGCACGCTTTCTAGCCCCTTTTTCAGCCCTTCGGCACTCTTTTTTTTATTACACAACGATAATGTGTGCACCGATCCGTAGTAGCCGCCCGGGCAGCGCAGCGTTGCGCAGTTGCTCCACTGGTTCCTCCCGAGTAGCGCTGAGGTGCACGAGAAGCCATCTGGGCACGTCGATGCCATGGTGTACGTACACTGATCGCAGGCTGAATCGCACTTCGTTGACGGTGTGGCGAGAAAGAATTTAATTGTTTCAGAACATACGAGGTAATAAACGAAATAAAAATATTCATAATGGTATTCGGAATTCTGAAAGCTCCCTTTCATAACGGAATGCGGAAGTAGGAATTAGGAAGGGAAAAAGATCTCACATCGTAATTTCGATACCCCCTGATATCGACGAACATTTAATAACAGTACATCGCTTTTGTTTCTGTGGTACGAATCTTCAGGGTTGGCTGTCAATTTCCAATCAATATTACATGGGTTTAGCAACGAAAACATATACCCGGGGCTGTTGTTGTCGACGTCACCGTCGTTGTTGTGGTGGCTTGAAAAAATGAACAATTAGCTATTTCATAATTTGTTTAATTTGATTGCTCACTGCGGAAATTTCATATAAACGTGTCGCTTTGTGAATAATCAAGCATACTTTCATTGTGAAAATTGTGCACTGGATTGTGCGATAAATTGTCTAAATATTCATGTTCAATCTTGCGGGAAATTAGTAAGCAATGTAAGTATTACCTGAAGTCGTCGTTGTCGAGCTCGTGGAAGTAGTTGGCGGATGTGTGCCTAATTTGACATATGTTAGATGTTTGTTAATATCGCTTGTAGGTGACATTTACTAGATTCCCATATCTGGAGATCTCAAACGGTTATGCATGATATTCATGATCCAAGACTCTCATTATCGAGCATTTAAAGATCAGACACATTCATGATTGACCTGGATGAAAACGAAACTCAGCGGTAAACTACTAGAATTTTTCTGATCATTCCAGTCGCAGCTATCTTATTCACATAATCTCTCAACATGTTGTCAAGGAAAAAGGCGCGTATTCAAACGTGAATTTTTGGCTCCTTGGATGCACTAACCAAAGACGGCGCATGTCATCTGCGGATTAGCGTAAAACGTCCCCGCGTAGTCCTTCCACTGATTGTTCACTGAAATGCACGTAAGCGTCGAGTCGAGTCGAGTGACGGAGCCGTCGGAGCGTGTCACCTGAAGAGGAGAGTCCACTATTAATCTTGCAATTATCGCCGACTTCCGCAAAGATGCCTGCACACAATTTTCCTTTGTGGTGCACGGCAATTCAAACTCGGCCATGTAAAATGGTTGCGCTGCTAGTCAGCATTATGCATGTTATGGATAACCAACAGCTACGCTGTCGCGTCTGTACGCAGCTATATTCAAAACTTCGCATCAAAGATTTAGGCTCCGCCCGCTTCCCCGGAGCCATGAATCAACCAACGTCTGTTAGGGCTGAATGGCCGTTTGATGTGAAACTGCGATAGGTAATGGTTCTTGAAATGAATACATAAATGAATGTGTGCATCGTAATAGCAAGGTAATGAAAAATACACGCTTCTCTTGCGCTTTCTTAAGCCCACTTTCGGCGCTCCTTTTTAATAAAAAACGACTACAATCTATGTTTGTACCGATGCGGTGTAGCCGTTCGGGCAGCGCAGCGTCGTGCAATTGGAGTACGGATTCTTCTCGAGCAGCGTCGAGGTCGTGCACGAGTAGCCGGCTGGACACGTCGGTGACATGGTGAACGTGCACTGATCGCAGCCTGAGTCATTCTTTTAGAATATAGCTTGTTGCATCCTCAAAAACGTCCAAAAATTGGAATATTAAAAAAAGCCATTCCGAGATCATTGAACATTCCATGACATTTCCATGCTTACGTGGAAGTATTTTGCAGTTGAGCGCTGTCGGATAGATGATCTTGTTGTTCGCATAGAAGGAGCCACTCATGCAGTTTATCTTGTCCGCCGTCAGCCACGAAAGACCGCTCTTGTACTGCAACGATGACGACTCAGCATCATTATTTTGTGCTATTTTGAACATTTCTTCTGCGCAATTGGACTTTAGACAATTCCACGATCATAAGCGAAAAACAGTATGGTTGTTTAGAGTTATCTTCACGCAGAATATATGACAAAAATTATTCCAAAAAAAATTTTCTTTTGTGTACTTTCCAGAACTATATTTTTTCTTGATTTGACTGACAACTGGCTGTGCGAATGGCTGAAGACACGAGACGATGCAGGCGTCCTCTCGCAGTTTGCTCGGATCACAAGTCGCGCCCGTCTGGCAGTTCGCGCTGCCCGTCGAGCCATTCGCCGCCGGAATGACCTTGTTGCACGTGCAGGAATCTGCGAAGGTGGCGGGTGGACAAATGGCCGCACAAAAGGACAGAGTCCCACGACATGTTTCTTTTTGCATTTTCTTTTTGGAAGAGACTTTCAATATGTGATATGAAGAGGTTGCTCTAATCACAAAATGACATCAGTTAGCATTTCCATCAATGACGCAAGAAAGGTGCAAGTTGGCATTGAGCACATGCAATTGACGTTGTCAAGGACAATAATACAAAAGCCCATTACTCAACTCTTGATAAGACGACTAAGAATTGGCCGGGATCTCAGGATGTCATGAATGGAAAGTTGAACTGACCGAAGAATGCATTCGCGGCGGAAGGGAAGACGATGAAGATGAGTGACACTGCCAAGGCAGTTGGCGACAAACTCCGAATCATCACCATTTAAGAGGTTTTCTGAATTGCTAAATAGTTAATATATAATTAGGATATTTATATAATTGACAAATAATTATTATTCGATCTAAATACTGACTGACTTGTTGGAAAACTTACCAGACAAACCAAGGTGTTCCGCAGAAGGGCAAATGCACCGCCACTGATGGAACTCAATTGGATGGCGTACTTTTAAATGGATTCCGTTCGAATGCACTTCATTTGATATGCAGCCCATTGAGCAGCGCAATGGTGGAAGATGACTTGAGTGTTTAGAATAATCAGTGATATTCAGTGATGAGTATGCATGTTCAGGCGAGAGAAACCGACGTTAGAGTGAAGAGAAGAGACACCCGAACACATCAAGCAAACATTGGCTCCTCTTCTGGCTGACTGGGTGCTCGGCAACGTCAACTTTGACTGTAGCCTGGCTCTCTCTCGGTGCAGCACATTGTCGTATTAATGTACTCACAGTTTAAAGGCATACTAATCGCCTTATAAATCAGCAATGACAAATTCAGGAATGGGAGAAGTGAACGACGAACGAAAAAAGGTTGATCTCTCATCCCATTCGACATTTTTTTTCATCTGTACTTTTCCGTTTGTTTCTGTTCTCCCCCCCCCTTTCTCTCTATGTTATATGTACTCTGCTCAACAACTAAGGTTACACCGGCAGTAGGTTAGCGGTAACAGGTCCCTCCTTCTTTGTCGGATTGGGGAAGCCGCCGCCTGATTCGATTAACTTTTGCAAGATGAACGACATGTGCAGCACCCAAAAGTTGAACGCAGAACAAAAAGATTGACGATTTTCGCCATGCTTAAAGGAGCTTGAAAGTCGCTAACTCCTTGCACGAAATGCCTGCTCTGTAATGACCGTAGTTATGAGCAATGGCAATTTGCCAAGATCCTTGCTCTCCGTTAAGCAAGCGTTTGCTTGAACAATTTTAAATTGGCGATTTGCGTCCGGTAGTGAATCAACGAGTTTGTCGGCATTTTTTTCACGGCCAATGGAACCATCTTTCACCCTCGCTGGTCAACCTATGCTCCGACAGACCTTTTAGACCATAATTTTGTTGGCGACAACTGTTAAATTTAAAGTCCTGTGTAATACATTAATGTTTCCTTAGTATCAGGCGACGCTTTTCAGATGAAAAATACTTCTTTAACTTTTAGTTTAGTAAATAGACTCTTTGCTGATGCACTCGCAAGCTCAATCCGGACACATTCACAGATCCTTAGAGTTAAAAAATTGGGTTTTCGCCTCCTTTAAGCATTGAAGTTCGTCCATCCAACAACATTAGCGTTCAATTCCAGTGCAAGCAAAGCTGGAGTTAAGCGCAGCGACGATGAGTTCGTCGCTAGTGAAATAGCAGCCGGAGAATTAGAGAGTAGCTCTTTAACGACGAGCTCGACGTCGAACGATTTCTCGCTTAACAAATTGTCAAATAATTCCCTACACCCTGATTATTATCTCAGACATGTTATACTAACATGTCTGGGTGGCTCATTGGTTGCCCTGTGACATTGTGGGCATTTTGACCGAGTTCGCTCCCCGAGATGTGCATTAGTTTTGCGGCAATTGCAACTTTCACTCTAACATCATCCAGGCTCGACGATAGAATATATTATATCGACGATAGAATATCCAGCGCTGAACGCGTATTGATAGATTGAACATCGCCGGCAATTCAACGCAACCTTGACCAAGACTGCGTGCACGGTTGCCTTCCTCTTACTCTACATCTACCTTATGACTGCCAGGTGCTAATTATCTGTTGATAAATAAGTTGTTGTATTTCTCCTTGAATGGACAAGTATTGAACATATAGGCGTTCAAGTATTTATTAAATCAGGATAATCAGATAAGTCAGGTCCGGAGGACTTGTTGGTATTTGGGAATTGCGGGAATGTGTATTTGAGAGGGGAAATCATTGTGTCATTGAGAGAGTCTCTGTGTGCCATTCAATATCTGCCTATCTCTCCCACTCTTGCGGTCATTTACCCCTTACCCTTGTTGCTCCGGTCGTTCTTTGAAAGAAGGAGATTTATACTGAGACAAAGTTTTTGTTGCTTTCGATTTTGTTCACAAATGAATGCAAACAGCCGTTTCATTGTAAATAAGAGTAATGACAAGGAAACACTGCTCAGGCTGCTCTTTATTGATTTAAAGACAATTTCTGTGACAGTTGACTTTATATTGGGTATATATTGGGTATGAGTGTTCTAAAGGCATGTAAGAGTGTTGACTAATCAGCACTTTATTTACCAGAATCAGCTACAATTTTTTGTGGCATCTGTAGGGAATGGCTGAGAAGTGGTCTTATTGTTAGCTTGGTGAACCGTCCGACGGCGTTGGAACTGTTGATGCGGTCGGTTCAAGGGTCGTGGTTACGGTTGTCGCTTCTGTCGTTGCACCTGAATTTATTTTTATTAGTCCAAAACAATTCTTCTACTCAACAAAGAATCCGCGAAAAATTCATTGGTGCATTCTGAAAATGAGTAGGGCTTAGACTGTAATCACATACAAAGTTAGAGAGCATATTCGATATCTTAGAATCAAGAAATAAATAAAAAAGATGTCGTGGAACAAAGAATTCTGTTATGAACCCCCCTGGACACTTACCGCGTGCACCACAGTAGACCTTGGCCTCTCCTTTGACCTCATATTGCTCCGTGCCGTCCGTGACAATCCAGGACGTGTTGTACGGGTGGCAGACGCCTTCAGTGCCAGCAACGAATTTGTCGGGAAGCTGAACAATGGTACATTTTACAATTTAAGAGCCAACTGACATCATTGTACCGGACAATACAAGCGTTTTCGGTAATTGTAAGCCAAACAAGAACTCAGCCATGTACCACAAAGACAATGCGCGTCGCTTCGCTTGCATGGCCGCAAAAGAACGTGCAGTTCTTCGAGTCGACCCACACCTGGGCTGTTCTATCGAATGGATAGCCGGTCACTGCGGTCTTGTTGTCATCCACGTTCACTGCATAGAGCGGCGCGCAATTCCCAAAGTTGCAGCTCTCTGAAACATGCTCTTCATTGATTTTATCAAATATTATTGTTTTATTGTTTTAGAATATTCCAATAATTGTTTTCAGAATAGACCAACAACATACCGGCGTTGTATCCGATATATAATATTCATAACAAAGTTCATAATTCAGAATTTTTTTCCAAATAGTAGTTTTAGAATATACCCATTATTATTTTTAGAATATACCAACATACCAGTTATAAATCGGAATAAAAATATTCATAATGGGATTCGGAATTCTGATGGCTTCCTTTTATTACGGGATGTGGAAATCGGAAGTTAGAAGAGGAAAAGTTTGGAATTCGGAATTCCGATACCCCTTGATAAAGACGAACATTTAATAACAGTGGATCGCGCTATTTCTGTGATACGAATCTTCAGGCTGGCTGTAAATTTATAATCTATATTACATAGATTTGACAACAAAACCATATACCTGGAGTTGTTGTTGTCGACGTCATCGTCGTTGTTGTGCTTTCTAGAATGAATGAACTATTAGCTCTTTCTAATTTTATTTATTTATTTGATTGCTCACTACCGAAATTTCATGAAAAAGTATCGTTTTGTAAATAATCAAGCTTACACTCATTGTGACCATTCTGCAGTCGATTGTGCGAGAAATAGTCACATTCATGATCCAATATTGTCGGAAAGGAGTATATGTTACATGTATGAATGTATAGATCTCTTGTCGGTGACATTTACTATTTTCTCATATGTGGAGATCGCACAAGGTGTCATTTTCGAGCATTTAAAGATCAGACACATTCAAGGTGATCAACGTTGTTGAACATTTAAAGGAACACGAAACTCAGCCGTAATCCATTTTAGTTCTCGTGACCATTCTAGTCGCTTCTCTCTCTGCTAATGACATGCTCTCTCGCCCTTGTGTCAGGTACAAATGAGTGAATTATATAATGACTTTTTGGCTCTTTGATTGCACTAACCAAGGACGGCGCATGTCACTTGCGGATTCTTGTGAAAATCCCACTGGTCCCCATCGTAATCCGTCCACTCATTGTTATCTGAAATGCACGTGAGCTCCGAGCCGAATGAAGTGACCGTGCCGTTGGAACGTGTCACCTAAAGTGGAGAGCCCATTATTAATCTCGCAATTATCGCTGCCTTCGGCAAAAATAAACTGTAACAATTTCCCGTTGGGTATTTTTGTTTGTCGGAATTGTCTTGAGGCAACAATGTATAAATGACACAAAGATGCACCGATCCGTCGTAGCCGTTTCGGCAGCGCAGAGTCATGCAGCCGCGGAACGATTCCGTCTGGATCTGCACCTCGGAGTCGCATGAGTAGCCCTGCGGACACGTGGATGCCATGGTGTATGTGCAATGATTGCAGCCTGAATCGAACGTAGTTGACAGTGCTACGTGAAAGATTTTTTTGCCAAATATTTGTTTTGTAATACACCAATTATTTTTTTGAATGTTTTAGCAATTTGGCGTTTTTCTTGCCAGTTCCAAAGATTGTACCAGAAGAAGATGTTGTCTCGGTATCCGTCGGTGTGGGAACTGTTGATGTGGTCGTCGGTTGAATGGTCATGGTTACGGTGGTGGAATCTGCGTCAGGCAAAAATACGTGAACTAAAGAATGAGTTTTTGGCTCTTTGATTGCACTAACCAAGGACGGCGCATGTCACTTGCGGATTTGTGTACAATGTCCCATCGGAGTTCATCCACTCATTCTTCTCTCTAGTGCACATAAGATGAAAATCCGGATCCAATTGAGTGACCGTGCCGTTGGAGCGCGTCACCTAAAGTTGTAGATCGCTGCCTTCGGAAAACATGACTGCATACAACTTTCGGTGTCAAGCTGCATACATTCGCAGAATTGTAATCGCAGGGTTATGCAAACCCCTTTTTTCAGCCCTTCGGCACTCCGTTTTAAACGACACAACGACAATGTGTGTACCGATCCGTCATAGCCGTCCGGGCAGCGCAGCCTATTGCATTCACTCCACATTTCAATCTCGACCACCGCTGAGCTCGAGCACGAGTAGCCGGCCGGACACGTTGGTGCCATGGTGTATGTGCACTGATTGCAGACTGAATCGTACTTCGTTGACGGTATTGCGAGAAATAATTCTTTTCCAAATAATTGTTTTAGGATATACCAATTACTGTTTTAGAAAATACCAATAATTGTTTTCTTTTGAATATGACAATATACCAGGGATGACTCGGAAAAAATATAACTCGTAAGAGAGAAAAGGATCGGAATTGTTGCGAGAAAGAATTAATTTTTTAAATAATTCTTTTAGATAAACCACTTATTGTTTTAAAATGTTTTAGCATTTTGGCGTTTTTTCTTGCCAGTTCCAAAGATTGTACCAGCAGAAGATGTGGTTTCCTTGTCGGTCGGTGTTGGTGCTGTAGATGTGGTGATTCGCATTGTGGAAGTCGTCGTTATCGCTTCTGCCGCTCCACCTGCATTTTTTTATTAGTCCAAAACAATTCTTCCGCTCAACGAAGAATCCGTGTTTATGTGCTGTTAGAAAAAGCTTGCGCATTCATTGGTGCATTCTGAAAATGTGTAGGGCTTAGACTATAATCACAAACAACGTTAGAGAGCATATTCGATATCTTTGAATCAAGAAAAAAATTATGTCATGAAACAAAGGATTCTGATATGAACCCATCTGGACCCTCAACTAAATTTCTGTGCGTACCTTGCAAAGCACAATAGGTCTTGCCAGCTTGTTGAACTTCGTAATCATTATCATATATACGCGCCACATCGGTGAGAATCCAGTGGGTGTTGTACGGGCGGCAGACGGCTTCATTTCCGGCGCGGAATTTGTCACCGTCCTGCTCCTAAAGACAACTTAGTGTTATGAGTTTGGTGGTAGTTAAACAATACTTGTTAAAAAAGGAAATATTCAACATTTTCGTTCTGATTCCTTGCGTTGTTTGCATGTCTGTTAATTTTTCACAAATGAATTAATCGAATGAGAATTGGCTATTGATTACAGGTACCAATATTAGTCGTTTAAAAAGTTCAAAAAAGCTATTTATTCGAATTCTTTTTTCTTTCTTAATTTAGTTGTCATGTCATTTCTATATATGTCCTTTCTATATAACCTACTCTCTCGCACTTACTCATGTTCAGTCAAAATTCGAAAAAAAAAATTTGTTTTGCACTGTGAAAGAGTGAATTGATAATGACATGGACGAGCGCACCACAACGACAAGGTAGGAGAAGCTGCTGCTGCTACCAGAGCATGACCACGTGCAGCTGTCTGTATTCAATGTCAGCTGGGCTGTCTTGTCGAATGGATAGCCTTCTTGGCTGGTCTGCCCGTCATCAGTGAAGATCGGATTTATAGGCCCACACTTTTCAACGTCGCACTGACCTACAGCATGTGTATTTTGGCGTTTTTCTTGCCAGTTCCAAAGATTGTAATAGAAGAAGATGTTGTTTCTGTATCCGTCGGTGTGGGAACTGTTTTTGGCTCTTTGATTGCACTAACCAAGGACGGCGCATGTCAGTTGCGGATTTGTGTACAACGCCCCATCGAAGTTCATCCACTGATTCTTCTCTCTAGTGCATATAAGAGGAGTCTTCGGATCCAATTGAGTGACCGTGCCGTCGGAGTGCGTCACCTAAAGTTGTAGAGTCTCGCAATTATCGCCGCCTTCGGCAAACATTACTGCACACAACTTTCGGTGTCAAGGTGCATACCTTCGCAGAATTATAATCGCAGGATTACGCAAACTACACGCTTTTGCCCCTTTTAAGCCCTTCGGCACTCCTTTTTAAACGACACAACGACAATGTGCGTACCGATCCGTTATAGCCGTCCGGGCAGCGCAGCCTCGTGCAGAGGTCCCACGGGTAATCCGGGCCCGTCTCGATCACCGCTGAGCTCGAGCACAAGTAGCCGGCCGGACACGTGGATGCCATGGTGTACGTGCACCGATCGCAGCAATCATCGCAGCCTGAATCTTTCTTCGTTGAGGATGTTGCGAGAAGGAAGTTCTAACACTCAACGAAGAATCCGAAGCGTCTTTATGTATTGTTTAAAAAAAACAGCTAGCGTATTCAATGAGGGCATTCTGAAAACGTGTAAGGCTTAGACTGTAATCACATACAAAGTTAGAGAGCATACTCGATATGCTAGAGAAAATATCGATTGTGATCAGAAAGAAAGCGTTTCTTAATTTCTTAATTTTCTATTTCACGAACAATCAAGCAACTCATTTTGACGATTGTGGAGTTCAAGTTGCGAGACATACGGTTACTTTCCTGTTCTTTGTCGGGAAGGAGTACGAAATGCAAGGTTTACCTGGAGTCGTCATTGGTTCTGTCTCGGTGGTTTGCCCCCAGCCTGTTGTAGTGGGTTCGGTGGTAGGAGCTAGGAAGATTGCATCGATTAGTGTTCCTTCAGTTCTTTAGTATAAAGAATCACAAAAACAAGTAAAACATATACCCGTGGTTGTTGTTGTCGGAGTCGTCGTCGTTGTTGTGGAGACTAGAATGAATACATTTTTAGCTATTTGATAATTTCTTAATTGAGGCTTCTCGCTGCGAAAATTTCATTTCAACGTTTGTGAACAAGCAAGCAGGCACTCATTGTGACCATTGACTTTGCTTACTCTTTGTCGGAGTTAGTAATGTGAGTTATACCTGGAGTCGTCGTTGTTGTGCTCGTGGGTGTCGTCGGTGGGTGGGTGCCTAATTAGAGGAGATGATAGACGTATATTGCGAATCGGTGACGTTTGTGATTTGCACATTCCGATATTTCTATTCAGCTGCCCTCATTTTCGAACATTTACTGATGAGACATTAAAAATTTTCAATTTTGTTGCTCAATCTTGATGGCACCAACCAAAGACAGCGCATGTCATCTGCAGATTCGCGTAGAACGTCCCCTCGTAGTCCTTCCACTGATTGTTCACCGAAGTGCACGTGAGCGTCGAGTCGAGTCGAGTGACCGTGCCGTCGGAGCGTGTCGCCTACAGTGGATATCGCGCAATTATCGTTGCGTTCGACAGAGATGCCTGCACATAATTTACCCTTTGTGGTGCACGGCAATTTAAACTCGGTCATGTAAAATGGTTGCGATGCTAGTCAGCATTATGCATGCTATGGATAACCAACCAACAGCTACGTTGTCGTGTCTGTACGCAGCCAAATTGAAAACTTCGCATCAATGATTTCAATTTGGCTACGCACTACCTGGCTCAGCCCACTTCTCCGGAGCCATGAATCAACAATCTGTTAGGGCTGAATGGCCGTTTGATGTGAAACTGCGACAGGTAGTGGTTCTTGAAATGAATAGATAAATGAATGTGTGGCATCGTAATAGCAAGGTAATGAAAAATACACGCTTCTCTTGCGCTTTCTTAAGCCCACTTTCGGCGCTCCTTTTTAATAAAACAACTACAATGTGTGTATACCGATGCGGTGTAGCCGTTCGGGCAGCGCAGCGTCGTGCAATTGGAGTACGGATTCTTCTCGAGCAGCGTCGAGGTCGTGCACGAGTAGCCGGCCGGGCACGTCGATGTCATGGTGAACGTGCACTGATCGCAGCCTGAGTCATTCTTTTAGAATATAGTACTAACTTGTTGCATCATCAAAAACGTCCAAAAATTGGAATATTAAAAAAGGAATTCCGAGATCATTGAACATTCCATATCATTTCCATGCTTACGTGGAAGCGTCTTGCAGTTGAGCGCTGTCGGATAGATGATCTTGTTGTTCGCATAGAACGAGCCACTTGTACAGTTTATCTTGTCCGCCGCCAACCACGAAAGACCAGTCTTGTACTGCAGCGACGAATCAGCGTCATTATTTTGTGCTATTTTGAACATTTTTCCTGCGCAATTGGACTTTAGACAATTCCACGATCATAATCGAAAAATAGTGATTTTAGGCTCTTCGCGCAGTAGAAATGACAAAAACTATTCCAAAAAATATTTCTTTTGTATACTGTCCAGTACTATACTTTTCTTGATTTGACTGACAACTGGTTGTGCGAATGGCTGAAGACACGAGACGATGCAGGCGTCCTCTCGCAGTTTGCTCGGATCACAAGTCGCGCCCGTCTGGCAGTTCGCGCCGCCCGTCGTACCATTCGCCGCCGGAATGACCTTGTTGCACGAGCAGGAATCTGCGAAGGTGGCGGGTGGACAAATGGCAGCAGGAAAGGACAGAGTCCCATGACATTGAGCGCGTCTTTCAAGGACGAACATTGGAAATACTTTTGCATTTTCTTTTTGGAAGAGACTTTCAAGTTTTATGATTAAGATTCCATGTGATATGAATAAGGTTGCTATAATCAGAAAATGAGATCAATTAGCATTTCCATCAATGACACAGGAAAGGTGCAAATTGACATTGAACATGTGACATTGACGTCGTCATGGACAATAATATGAACTCTACTCTTGATAAAACGACTATATATTGGCCCGGATCCAAGATGTGAAAATACAGGATGTCTTGAATGGAAAGTAGAACTGACCGAAGAATGCATTTGCGGCGGAAGGAAAGAAGATGAAGGTGAGCAACACAGCCAAGGCAGTAGGCGACAAACTCCGTATCAACGCCATTTAAGAGGTAGTCTGAATTGTTGAATAGTTAGTATATATGTAATTAAGATATTTATATAATTAAGAAATAATTATAATTCGATCTAAATGCTGACTGACTTGTTGGAAAACTTGCCAGACAAACCAAGAGGTTTTCCGCAGAAGGACAAACGCACCGCAACTGATGGAACACAATTGGATGGCGTATTTTTATATGGATTCCGTTCGAATGCACTTCATTTGTTATGCAGCTCATTGAGAGGCGAAATGGTGGAAGATGACTTGAGTGTTTTGAATAATCAGTGATATTCAGTGATGAGTGTTCATGTTCAGGCGAGAGAAACCGACGTTAGAGTGAAGAAGAGAAACCCGAACATGTCAAGCAAACAAAGGTTCCTCCTCTGGCTGACTGGGTGCTCGGCAACGTCAACTTTGACTGTAGCCTGGCTCTCTCTCGGTGCAGCACATTGTCGTACCAATGTACTCACAGTTTACAGGCATACTAATCGCCTTTCCGGAAGAGGAGAAGTGAACGGCGAACGAAAAAAAGGATGATTTCTTATCTAATTCGACTTTACTTTTTTTCAGCTATACCTTTTCCGTTTGTATCTGTTCTCCCCTCCCCCCCTTTTCTCTCTCTTATGTTATATGTACTCTGCTCGACAACTAAGGCTTCACCGGTAGTAGGTTAGCGATAACAGGTTAGAAATTTGTTGAAGAAAGTCATTTAACCTTTTTGGAGAGATTCAGGCGTTGGTTTGAGCTTTGGCGGCTCGCTGTTCGTCAAGGGCGCCATCTCTTTCCAACAACAACGATCAATATTCTGGCCATATCTTTCGTCAAATATTTGCGTGAACAGGTTACTAACAAGGGAATGGTCCAGACGCTCAACCTCACCTTAGTTTTGTTTTCTACAAGATGCTCCTTTTTGCCAATCGAAAACAGCGTTCATGACGGTACCGTCTGATTTGCTTTTTGATGTAGTCAACGACCTGTTTCACGGCGTGGTCGTCTCACTCCCGATTTGGAAGCGCCGACGTTAACCTTTTAAGTGGCATCGCAAGGTGGTCATCGACTCAGTCTTCATTTGAGCATTTACATAATTTATATACTTACATTCCTCTGGTTTTAAATGCATCGAATATTGAAATAGATTACGGTTGCGCTTCGCACTGCTCTTTTAAATGCTCACTCGCCCAGGTCAACGGCTACAGCAACAGCAACTAAGTCTCGTGGCTGGGAAATTCAACTGTTCATTTGACATCTACTTTACTAGAGCCTGTCTGATTGTGAGAATCTCCATTCTCGTAGCTCGAAAAAAAACCCACTGCGTGAAAATATCACGCGCGTATGAGAGTGCGAAGGGTACGCTGCAATTTGAAGGCTCACATAGTTTTTCGGTGTTTTCCCTCCTGTTGTGTAGATAGAATATCTACACGTATTTGTCTACGTGCATTTAGTTGTTAATAGCACATTGTAGTTTGTATTGCCACGTTGGCGCTTTGCTATTGGTCCACGTGGCATTGTTTGATTATTAGCATATTAGCTTACGTGAGACTCGCATATATAAGCCCTAGCCAGCGAGCTCACATCACTTCGCTCTCATCTTCTCATCTTAAGCGGCGGTCTTCTATTCTCTCTCTGATAAACCTCTCTCCCGCCTCGCCTCGCGTCTACACACATTCTACTCTCTGTCCCTCCCGTGGACGGACATAACACCTCCTTTAATGCTGACTTTTCTCAAGGAATTATACGCCAATAAGAAGGTTGCACTGAGCGTACGCAGTCGAATTGGGTAACGGCAAGCGACACGTTGGAAAAGAAAAGCTTAGAAAAAGACGGAGTGTAAATGAGATAGACGAGGAAGAAAGAGTCAAGAGAGAGAGAGAGAGAGAGTGTGAGAGAGAGAAAATGAGCGAGGGGGAGGTATAGAGTGAGAGGGGGAGGGACAGATGTTGGAACTTGGATACCAGGGCCTTTCATCGCCAGTTGCTCTTCCATACGATTGGTGTCTAATCGCTCTTCTTTCTGCTCCCGTACATGGCGCTTCCGACCCATTCCTGGCCTCGGCTCCGACGCCTGTTTCTAGCTCCGACAGTCCGCGATTCTTTCTTCATATAAGTTGAGAAAAGCCTTTCGTATCACATTTTGGAGTCAGAGAAAGAGATGGAAAAGGCGCCCACTGCAGTGGATAAATGGGCACCGAAAACGGCAAAGCGGACGATCGATGGAACGAGGATTGTATTCGCGACGATGTACTCCAGGAGCGTGAGGCTTCGAAGGCGGCAGAAAGCCTAACGCGTCTCGACTGAGAGCGGCATTTGGAAATGTATGTACTACATATGCCATGCTAATATCCGTCAAGATATCATACAAGACTAATTAAACCTCTCGATCATTGTGCATGAGCTTCTTTCTTGACAAGTTGTTCGACTGCTTCCATTCGTGTCAGACAAAGTAGGAAAGCACATAAATATTTATGAAACATCTTCTCCTATCAAAAAAACTTTATCCCAATAACCATTGTAGTAAATCGTTGCAATTCTTAGTTTTTTTTACGCTTCGCTATTATAAAATCCTCAGCTAAAAAGAGCTTCAAAGAAAAAGAACGGAAAATAAACTGCAAATGGAATATTTACAGCCAGAGAAAATGGATTCGAAAAAATATGAAGACTCTTCGGAACTGAACTATCATTACAGGTCGACAAATTCATGAAACATAAACAAAATTATTGTGAATGATAGAATAAAAGAAAAATATAGTAAAAAAAACAAATATATGTATGCAGCTCCAATTGAAGGCCTACGAGTAGCGTGTTCGCATATAATTTAAAATACCATTCACAAGATATTGCAAATATCTTTCACTCACAGGATTGCAATTTGCATTCTTAAAAAGAGTTCATCGATATAGACTTGAAATGTCTTTGCAAATTAATTAACAGTGCTAATTGTCTGCTGAGATGATGGAAAATGGAAAATTACTTTATCCTTCGGATAAAGGAAGAGTGAAATGAAAGAGGGAGTGTATGAGAGTGAGCGAGACACTCGACGGCTCTCGTCGACTGCGCCGCGGCGAGGGCTGCCTGGGGCTATGACCGTCTCCAACATCATGCGGGACTGGGCCGAAGCACTCGATTACGGCGGGGTTTTCCATCTAATCGCAAATACTCAAGAAATTGATCGCTCTTTAATATGCATACACATGAGCAAAATCGATTAAAAAATGATGATTAGGCATAATAAAAATGATGACCTTTTCCAATTCGAAGCTAATATGGGTGCCTCTGCAGCGCGCCACCGCGTGACAGCTCTCATCCGCAGAGTTTTTGCATAGCACCTATTATTGAATGTACTTTTGTTTTAAATAAACATTGCTAGATACCTTCTAGATTGTAATGCGCCCCTTATTAGAGAACGGTAATCAACCGTAATCTATATGAATTTCTGACTATCGTAGTCGCGTCTCTATAACCATAAATCACAGCTCATACACTCTTGAGTCAGGACGAAAGTCTCGAACTCAAGATTTTATTGTGAGCACTTTGAATCTGTGGGTCCGGCTGCAGCCACATTTTTTACCCGCCTTGTCAGACGATCCCAAATCTTGTTGCATCCGGTCAACCCTTGTTGCTGAATCATCGCAACGCAAGTCGGCGGGTCGCATGCTGAAAGGTAGCAATTAAAACGGAGCATTAAAAATTAGTGCCAGGGATCGCCGGCCCTGACAGATGCCTGCCGCCTTGGGCGGGGGCGCAAACACAACAACAATCCTTACGAAACTCAATATACATATCTTCTTGATTATCTCAATCATTATAAGAGTTTTTTTTGCTTATATAGTATCATGAGAGCTTCCAAAAAAAAAACATTTTTTTTCTTTCAAAAAAATGTTTCTCATATATAACTACAGCATACCCCGATTTGCCCCAAATGTTCGAGTGATCATAAAAACGTTCATAGTGAAATAAATTTAATTTCGATGGTACTGATAGATTCCTTGATTAAAGGCGCACAAAAATGGTGAAACATCTTCAGGCCAAAATTCGTACTTAAACATTCTTGAGGTGCCATTCGAGTACCAAGGCATAATAACTAAGATTCCAAGCCAATACCATTTGAAAGTGCATTCTTTTTTCCATTAGCCTTCCCTTGCCATTTCCCAGGGCCACAAAGTAGAAGGGGCTCAACCGGAAGACAGTCACTTCAGCATGGATAGTATGAAAGCGTTTGCAATAAGCCACTATAGAATAATGGAATGATTAATCTGAAATGTATACGAAAGAAAGCGCTATTTTGTTCAAAAAATCCGGCATTGAACAATTTTAACGAATAGAGATTGTGATATGGGGTTGAACACAATTGTATTGCTGCGAAATGGGTACAATATTGTAACACACATGTCACAACGTTTCCTGTTTTCTTATAGTCCAAGCTTCTTGCCATTAGCCTTTCCCTTGCCTTCTCCCGGGCCACAAAGTAGAAGGAGCTCATGTCAGTAGGAAAGACAGTCGATTCAGCATGGATTGTAGCATGGGAAAGAGAAGCATGACCGCTAATTTTGTAGCTAATTTTTTCTTTTTAAAAATTGATCTAAAAAGAATAAGAATTGACAAAGGGTGAGTTTTCATAATAAAGTTTTCAGATCGTAGTATGACAATATTTGAATTTTGTACCCACGCATTCTTCTGTGTCAATAACAGCGATGATCAGAAGAAGGCAGATGCTGGATATTAAGAAGATGTGAGACATTTCTGTAATTATCTATTTTGTTAGGACGTTTCTTAAGGAGACAGCAAAAGTAATATAAAGGCCATGTATATCGCGAAGAAGTCGTTGATACTTTTTCGTCCGTAACATGCACTGATTCGTTGGCACCTTTTTGCTGTCACTCTTTAAACTTAAGTAACTCCATTATGGGCGGTTCTACCAGCAATGAAGAGAAGATGTTCGGTTGACTCTCAGTTTGAGTGTGACCGCATTCACAGCGCTTTGCCAAGTGGCACCGGGTTAAAATTCATTAGCCATGAAAGGGACTAAGACAACCGCGGATTGCGGCCGGAGCGCCTCAAAAATTTTATATAGTTTCATTCTGCGGTACTCAAAAGTCTGTGCCCTTCGCCAGAAGCGGTAACGCCTTGCCGGAATGTTGGCCGGAGAAGAAGGTGGTACTCAAAATAAATGTCACACCTGGCTCCCAACACGTTGAATTATCTGCGCCTCAAACACATTTCATGCGCAAATAGCACATCCAAACCAATTTTCTTTTTTTTCGGCACGCTTTATTGTTTGTTTTTAAGCAAATTAAGATTGTTCATCAGTTTAAATGACATCATTTATTCAAGGAGAGTTTCTCGGTGGAAAGAAAAGAAGTTGATGCATCCGTATGAATGAAATCTCGTTGAGCAGTTGTAGATTCCGTCTACTTTCCTGCAATTAGTCATTCATTTAGAGGTCTCAATTCTTTTTTAATATTTGAGTTGAGAGTCTTTTAGTTAATTTATTGATACTTAGGTAGCTTCAATTACATGAAGTAGTAGTTGAAAATTAATATTCAAATGAAAATTCATTGACAACGAAGTAACAATAAAATTGGAAAACAGGAAACCATTGTTGTTCAGGTGCATAGTCCGCAAGTCTTTGCGCAGGTCGTCTCGAGCGTAGACTTGTACAACGGGTTGGTGCACAAATGCTGAGCGTAAATACAGTTTACCATCCTCGTCTTATCTTCACATCGTCAAATAGAAAGGACATTTACGTATGACAACGTCTTGGCTATATTTGCTGGCCAGTAATAGGACTGCTTGATGCTAAGAGAAAGGAATGAGAAATGCCTTACCTGCTCCTTCAGTTGCAACGATGGCGAGAATCAGAAAGACAGCGGCAGTGCAAAGAAGAAGTCGGAGCATCCTTTGGTCACTGAAACACAAAAGACTTCTCCTAGAAAGTAGAGTAAGGGAAGGGGAGCTCCGCTCTCTTTCAACTGCCGAAATGCTCTAAAAGCCCCCCTTTTATAATCAGTTCGGCCGAGTTCAACCTAAAACCAGCGGAGAACGATTTGACTGTTGTATTACAACTGGAACTATCAGAGAGAGAGAGAGAGAGAGAGTGAGAGGAGACAGCGAGGAGAGAGAGGATTGAGAGTGGAGAGGGAGTGGAGAGAGAGGAGAGAGAGAGAGAGAGAAACTCCCTCTCTCTTTATCTCGCTTCACCGTTCTTCTCTTCTTTTTTTTTTTACATATTCCCATTTCCATTCGTGTATGGGTGGAGTAGAATACTGAATGCAAGGGGCTCCTCTATGCCGCTCAATCATGTTAAAAAACATGAAATTATTCAAGAGAGCGGTATTTCTACATGTTATAATAAAATAAAATTTAAAAAAGTAATAAATTGTCAAGAGGACTGACAGGAAAGCTCCGCATTCCTTCACGGATGTAATGCTCTAAACAGCCCCGTTTTGTAATCTATTCCGGTACATGCAAATTTGTACCAAGCACAGTTTGTTTGGCAGCCGAGTTCAAGCTAGTGCCAGAGGAAAACGATGTGTCCGTTGTATGGTAGTTGGAACCATCAGAAATACTGAGAGAGAGCGAGAGAGAGAGAGAGAGAGATGGAAAGAGAGTGGAGAGAGAGAGGGAGAGGAGACATAGGGGGTGGAGAGAGAGAAAAGAGAGAGAGTCAAGAAAGAGGGACAGAGAGAGGAGAGGGGAGAGTGTGGTAGGAGAGAAGAGAGAAAGAGTAGAAAGAGAGAGGAGAGAGAGAGGAGAAAGAGAGGAAAGAGAGTGGAGAGAAAGGTGAGAGAGAGGAGAGAGAGGACAGAGAGAGTGAATAAAAAAAGAGAGTTTTAGTTAGTGGGATTGATCATGCAAGATTTCATGTAGTGGTTTTTTTTTCTCTAGAATATTTATCGCTACTTTCTTGTTCTGATTTCCTGCCTTATTTCTGTCTTTTCGTTTTCTGATAATCGTACATCCGACATGAATACTTGGTTCTAATCAAGCAGACCTCATAGACGGGCGCTACTCTCGAGCAAGAATCATCTAGCATGGACCTAGAGCTTAGGATATTATTGAAATGCCGACGGGTGGTTGCTTCAGTATAATTTAAATGGTCCCCCTCAAGCGCCCTGCTCGGAGAGGAACAGCCGAAGGCCGCACTAAGATCGATTACCGATTAGATGACTGGGAACGGAGCAGGGAGTCGAAAAGGAAATGTGAGCGGTTTACAAATATTCTTTTTATTACCACGAATGATTAATAGATCTATCTCGAGATAATGAATGAATACGGTCTTTTGAACTTACGGCCCCTTCTTTTCGAGTTCCTTGCCGCAGCATCGTTCACTTCGTCCATCAGCTCTACTAATATTGTTCGAGTGGACCGACCGAGGCGCGACCAGCCTCCCATGGGATCAGACTTCTCTGTCGGGTTGGACAGGGTCAGTGGAATTCATTTCTTTAATTCTATAATAATTATCTCTTCGCGAAAAATAAATTGAATAAATCTTCGGAATGGAAGGACGTATTTCCAATCGGGAGAAAGAGTATAGAGTTTGAGGTACTGTTTTTTTTCTATAACCCGAGATTCTCATGACACAATAGTATGTTTTCTCGTAAACTGTTTACGCTCTTCTTTTCTAAGCGTTACGCTTTTTACAAAGAAATTAATTTTTTGAGCAGGAATTGCAGGGAAAAAGGGGTTTACGATATATGGTGTTTAGAGATTGAATAAAAAAGTGCTTGGAATAAATATGTATTAATTCATGCCGTTACTCGCGCCTCTTCCTTCGCGAACTACAAGTAGAAGCATGACTTTGTCGGCAACCTAAAGTGCTCGATAAGTACGGTGTGTGAGGAATACTATACTCGAACGTCCTATATTACTCTCTGTCTTTTCTCTATTTCTTGTTACGTGGAGCGTAACATTGGAACATAACAATAATGTAGTTGAAATGCGCCGGAACATCTGATGTAGCTCTGGACGTTACATTTAATGCTCAACCCGAAATGTTACGCGCGGCGTAACATGCAGGGTTTAACAAAAATGTTACGTTTGCCCGCGGTGGCCGCTCAAGGCCGAGTGCATTTGCTCTTAAGCCACGCCCCCTTCACATCTTTATGCCCGCTAACTGATAAAATGCGGCTGGAAACACTGGTTTTTAGGCATATTTATTATACTTTTAAGCATATTTATTATACAAAACCCTTTATTACACTAAACAAGTTATGCATAAGAACGTGAGTGTAGCAGAGGCCATCCGCAAGGGCATAAAATATGAAAAATGCCTGAAAAACATTCAAATGGCTACGAAAAGTCCGAAAATAAGCTTAAAGCATACATATCGTTATCCTACAAGTAATACAAAAACCGCAAAAGTGCATAGGAACTGACCTTTCATTTTCCGGAGTCGCTGCGCCGTCGTCGTATAACCTGGAATCAGAATTGGAGATATTTTCACCCAAGGGGAACCGAACCCGACCACCCAGACCCAACCACCCAACCCGCTACCACCACACCATTTCACCACCCATGAGATGAGAATTAACTAGCGCACATGTGTCAGAGCTGTATTGGTTCAGTGAAGCGCATAGACATGGAAGGTTGAGCAAGAGAGAGACAGAGATAGAGAGAGAGAGGAGAGAAAGCGCGAGAGAAAGAAAGAGAGATAGAGAGAGAGAGAGAGGAAACAAGAAAATGGAGAGAGAGATTGAAATGTCACTGTGTCCAAGACTCTTTCGCCGTTGATTTAGCAGTTTCTCCCGATCGATAAACTTTTTAAGCTGCATGTCATTATCACTGTCTCTTTGGAACAGAGCAATTAATTCATTCTCAAACGCATCTCAAATAACAGTCAAAGCAATTCTTACAAGATTTGAAACAAGCAAATTCTTCAAATAAGAAAATAAATCCCTATAATCAGGAGACTGAATTTAATTTACAAGTTACTTCTACAAGCGAAAAAAAAAGATTATATTCACAAGATACTTCAAATAAGATAATATATCCCTATAATCAGGAGAATGAGCTTAATGAACAAGATACTTTTACATGAGAAAAGAAAAAAAAATTATATTCACAAGAATATGATGAGTACAGCAATATTTTCTATAAGTAAAAGATCCAGACTAATAAATATCGAAAATATTTTACAAAGAAAATTAATCTCACAGGAATTAATGTGGAATACTTCAATAAATGAGTAAAACTAGGAAATTAAGAGTGAAAATTCTGAAACGCAATGAAGGGAATGCATAAGCTATTCTAAGCTGAGTTCGCGGTAGATTCGTGCAGCATCGTTGGTTAGCTTGTTCTTCGCCGAGACGCCCATTAGGTGTGAGAAGAGACCAAGTGCTGGAGAGATCGGGGCAGGGAACTTGAGGTCAAATTGCCAGTAAGCAGCCACGAGTGTCAGCAATCCTTGCTCAAATCCTACGCGTACCTGTAAAGTATACAATCATAATCGATATGTAGCAAGCGTGGAGATAAAATAAAGGAATCTCCGATTCATTTTAGAGATATTCTCTCTCTCTCTCTATTTCTCTCTCTTCTTTCTCGCTCTCTTTCTCTCTCTCTTCTTTATCTCTCTCTTTCTCTCTCTCTCTCTTTCTCTCTCTCTCTCTCTCTCTCTCTCTCTCTCTCTTCTCTCTCCCTGTCTTTCAACACATATTATTCCCCTCTCTTTTCACTTAAACGATCATAAAGAAAAAATCGAACCGTAATATCCAGCTGTTCCAGAATGACTACGTAGTCTCGCGATGAATCCCCATAGGCCACCAGAATCGGCTATGTAACTCCAGAAGCGACAAGACGTGATACAACTCCGCTGACGGTGTGTTCTTCCTTGAAGAACGGTATGCCATAAGTAGTCAACTAATTTTGAACAAAAAAAGCTTAACTATCTGATACTGTAGGTGATAAGTGCGCAAAATTTTTGAAATGCTAGTGCGTATAAAGAATCTTTAGCTATATAAAAGTTATGTAAACCTCGAACTGAACGAAGAGGAGGGTGGAGCGGCTCAGTTGACGGTATTTCGTCTTCGAGAAGAGTTGGAGCAAGCAGAGAAGACCGAGCAAGGAGGCACTCTCTGAGATATAAAATAAATATGTCAATAATGCGAAAAGTTAAGGTGATGTGTTAAATATTAGCGCACAGATTACTGTAAGACCAATTAAAAATAATCCTTTAAAAGATGAATACAGTACTTGAACTCGTAGCTCTTGCGGATGCTTAAAGTGAATAAGATATAAAATAATAAAAAAGAATAATGAGATTTATTGTCTCACTCAGAGTGTTCGCTTCCTCTGCTGCTTTCTTATCCTGCTCACTCAGCTCGCGATCGGCGAATGCCATTATCGACGGAAGAATGGAGCTTCGCCACCTTTCGCCAAAGGTAGATGCCGTTTTAGCTTGAGTTTCGGCAAAGTCGTCGACGATCTATTAATGAAAACCTCGACTTGAAGCAACAGCATATGATAAATAAATATTCTTACAAATTTATTTCCAAGAATCTAACCAGATCTCCCTTGCTGAGTATCGAGTATCTGGAGAAGCACTCACGTGGAGAATGGGTCCGGCAGAAAGAGACGCGAGCATTTCTGAGAATAGAGTTCATATCACAAATTCTTTTATTCTTTTGGGAAAAAAATCTTGTGGCATTCAAAAGCTGGCGGTGAGCTGCACACTTGTAAACCATGGTGTTCACATCCTACAACATTAATTTGCATCAGCTGCATAGATTAATGCTATTAATCGAAATGGCAATTAAGTTATGTTTGAATTAGTTCTACCTGTAGTTGGGTTGCTGTCTCGGGGACCGCGTCATCCGCATATGCAGTTGGTCTGGTGTAGCTCCTTGGAGCATACCGGCCATCATTCTTCATTCGTTGCTGAACTTGCCGAATGTGCAACTCAACGGCAGAAGAACTGTCACCGACAAACGTTCGCTGTAAAGTTTAAAAAATTGAATTTGGATCTCTCACTTCTATCTTTTTACAACACAATCTTTCTCCTTCCCTCTTTAACTGACAATATCAACAGATGGATACTTCTGGAGAAGGTGAAGCGTAAATCGACGAACTTCAACTGCTTCAGGGTGAAACTGTCTGCAACAGAAGAACATTGAAAGTCATTGTTGTATAAATTAAATATTTACAAAGCTATTGAGAAACGTCTTCAGAAATGGAAAAGGAATAAAATCATTATACAAGAGGGAACCTTGTGCAGTTTTGCAAGACGAAATTGGCGATCCTTCTCTTCACAAAGTTCCTGTCGGAGTCGATATGCTGCAGGCGGTAGTTGGCGTCACCTTTGAGCCTCTCGAGTATTGATATTCCTCTTTTGTCTTTCAGAAGATCTTCTAGCTGAGTTGAGCGTAGACGGTAGTTCAGAGTGTACAACCTCCCTCCTAGAATAGATTTCACCTGTGCCCAGTATCAATACATTACTGTATAAAATATTCAGAAAACAGGGACAATAATCTTACTGTCCAAGAGACTCGCAGCGTTTCGAGCGATGTACGAGGGGAACTGCTGCCGAGACACGTCAACTGAAATTATAGTTTCAATGAAAGAGAAATACGCTTATCAAAAACCAATCAAAATGTATCCAACCATCTTGATCTTGTCGTTCTAGTGATCCCTCTAGACACCGCGCAGTTGATGCCTCGGCTGCCAACTCCTCCGTGTCTTGCCCATCACATGAAAAAATTGGATACAGGACTTAGAGTAGGAGGTTCTACGGTTTCGTTTGGACTTGTTGCGAAAACAAATATATACCTCTGCCAACTGTTGTCGCTGTTGTAAGCCAAGAGGCTATGAAACCACCTCTGAAGTGTTCGTCATCGCCTAAATCAAATAAGTTCCAGTTACTCCGTCTATGAGTTTTGTCAGCATACTTTTCCAGTTACTACTCTACTACTTGTCATATCTCTACCTAGATTCTCATGAAGGATCGACGTTGGCTCGCCACTCGTCTCTCCGAAGTGGCTGCTCCCATGCTGTTGCCTTCCATGGCAGTCCTCACTGGAAGCTGCTCCTCTTCTTGCCGACTCTCCTTGCTCGTGCTCGCCACTCTAGAATATAAATATACATTTTCGTGAACAAAAATTAGCATAAATAAGAGCTCCCGTCTTATAATCTTGATTTTCACATTCGAAGCAGATAAAAAGAAAGGATGCAAATACAAAGAAATATATATACCCTTTCTACGGAATTGATGATAACGACTGCAACATAATTGGCCGTCGGCACAATCATAACCTGAGCTTGCAGCTTTCCAACGGCAGTCTCGATGAGAACATTAACGTCCTCTAGACTTCTGTTGACAGCAGTAGCAGCAAACTTGGCGATCTCGTCTACACTTCTGTACTCCTCGGTTCGTTGGCGGCAAAACTCAGTGTGCTGTCCGTTCACTTGCAGCACGACGGATAGCATGATCTGCAAACACTGTCAAAATTTCTTTAGAATATTACATTATTATGTTAAATTATTTAAATACAAATTTTTAAAAATAACTCGCTTGCACTTTCCTGGTTCTGCTAGTATAAGAGTTTTGTTTTAGAATGACACTTAGCTAATTTAAATTTTTGGAGAATAACGCTACTTGCCATTGATGGCGAAGAAGTCGCCGTGGGAAGACAACGTTATCAGGGCCATCCTTGTATCGGTCGAATGGAAGAAAGTCCGCCAGATCCGCGAAGGTAGCGATTGCTGCCTTTTCGGAGAGTTGAAACCGGTAAGTAAGCGTGTCATCATCAAAAGCAGGAGAGAGTGAAACGCGCACAATCAGCTTCCATTCCGAATCCAAGCAGACGATATGCAGAACTTGTCCAAAGACAATATCGACTCGTGATGCACGAAGAGATACGATGTCTCCTTCACGATAAGTAGTCCCGTGCAGATCCAACGAGGCCGTAACGCTGATTGGCTGTGTCTGATTCGGAAGCAAAGCAGACAGCGATGGAGTGAAGGATGCAGGATGCAGAAGATGACAACTCTTCACCAGTATGTCAACGCTCAGCTCGCGTCGCTTCCGCCACAGCGTCCGTTGAACATGATTGCTGACAGTCAGAGGGAGATTTCGAAAGTTTCTCGTTATGTAGCTCCTTCTCTTCACTTCCGCATGAAGCTGCTCAAAGGGCAATGTGTGGAGCAGTGCAGGAGGTCCGAGTCTTCGTGCAGCTGAAGCATAATGAAGAAAAATGTGCGTCTTGAAAGTGGGACGCGAGATCTTGGCTCCAGCTCTGTCTGCATGTGCCTGGTCCAGGGGCACCACCTCAGCAGCAAGCTGCACATACTCTGAAGCGAGCTCCTCCATCTTGACGATGTCGTCTCGCGTCAGTACAGGGGAAAGAACAAACATCAAAAAATGATGGAAGACTTTGAAAAGTCGGCGGATTGGCGCTTCCGAAACGGTGGAGAGGGGGAAAAGGAACGGTAGAATGCGCAGCAACAACCGAGTTTGGGACGCCTTCTGAGAGGTGGCTCCCTCCCCCTTTGATACAGGAATTGAACCCGGGCGACTGGGACTGTCGTTTGGACCGAGACCGAAGGCTGCAATCCGGGTGTTGATGTTTTCGAGGCTGTTTCCACCCCGGATCCCCGGATGAGTGCCCGTACAAAAATTCCGATTAGACGTCGAGCTTCTCCTTCGAAAACCTACAATTGCACATCCAATTAACTGACAGCGACTATACTGCTGTTTTAAATTCCCGATAAAGTAAGACGTCATAAGTACATCGTGAGCGAGATCAACGTAGAAGTCCTCCGTTGTGTTGTAGCCCGCGATTTCATTCAACGGAGAAACGCCGACAACGCCGTCTCTTCCAGGCGCAGACGAATCATACCTACAATTATAAATGCGTGGAGTTTTGAATCACATTTTTATAACCATCCAATCAAACCATTGTTGGTCGCGCATGAGACAATCCCGTTCGTTGTGCACTGTGGAAAAGTCACTCGCTTTCGTAAGACACAGTCGACAAGGTCGACCACAAGAGAACGACGCCTTACAATAAGAGACATAGATTGAAGTTGAGATGAACCGTGGTAATTAGCGCACCTGTAGCTGTCTTGCCTCGTTAAGGGCAAGGTTGTCGCCGGCCAGAGTCAAAAGAAAGGGGTATAACTTCAACTCCTTTCCACGCCAAGTCACTACGATGCCGCTCTCCCACAATTCATTCAGTTCCGACTAGAATGGATTGATAATCATTAAGTGTTTCTTATATTAGATACTTATACTCATGCCTTAAACTGCTGCAGAATCGGCTTGAAGTTGTAGGCCTTGTGGTCTCGCGCATACGCAGTCGCGTAGTGATATCTAAAAAAAAACTTAACCTTGTTTAGGCTTATTTTATAGAACTAGAATAACCAACTTGTAGGCCTGGGAAGAGGAGCAGGTAGCTGGCAATCCGGCAAATGTAAAGTATGCACATACAAGGGACTGTACTGAAGAGGCCTGCCTAAGATTGCACCCGGGCGCGACATCATCACTGTAGAGATTGACCGGTAGCAAATGTCGGTCGGGGAAGCATGCGGCCACAGACTTATAGCGGCTGCCATCTAGTGGTGACCTAGCCGTGTTGGAGTCATGAGAAGGGGAGAGTTGTAGAACGCGTTGAATCTGAATCGAATCCAGCGCCGAAATGAGAGAGTCGCGAAGATTAGTCGTGTAGAAGAGGCACTCCTTATCCACTCTGCCTTGTGTTCCGTCATCCCTTCGAACTGCTTCCGTGTAGCTCCCCATTCTTCTTTCTGTATTGAGGACGTAATTTTGCTCGGATTTCATTGCAATCTTCCGTCGGTAAGGGGTTCGGATAGAGTCGAGCTTTCTCTTCAAGTCCTCGTACTCATCGTCGCCCAGCCTTCTACTTCTAGCTATGGCGGCAGAAAGTAGATCGACAACTTGGTCGACGTCGCGCTCCCTTAGAGACGGCGAAGCGGCCAGCGATAGGACTTCGGATATGAGGAAAGAGGCCAGGTCGTCAATCGGCGCATCCAACTCGTCTTCTTCATCATCCATGATGATCTCTTCTTCTTCATATTCCTCATCCTCTGGAATGCCCACATTATGTCCCAGCTCAACATCGACAGGGGCGTCCATTTCCATCGCGTCCACATCAAAAGCGGGCCTTGCTGCATCACAATCACCGTTATCCTCTGAAAACACAAGCAGAATACTATATTTTAAACAAGCCAAATCGTTGTGTTTATGCTGTACCTTCTGGATGATATCTACGGCAATGTTTCAGGTAATCGGTATGGCGGCCGAACTCGTTTACAGAAGTACATTCATAGCATCGAAACTGAAGTGCTGGCACTCTCAAATGACAATCTGAGTAGTGCAGCAGCTCATCCTTCATAGTTGAGCAGTAGAAGCCGCAACCAACGACAGGACAACGCATCCTGCATTAACGTCATTTCTATGTTGCAACAATCTTTGTTAAATACTGCAATCCTGCATTTGTTTTCTTAGTGTCGTTAATTTTTTATATTGTTTTCTTTTATTTGTTTTCTATTTTTTTTTTAATTTTTACAAACTTTTCTGGGTGACAGTTATTTTCAGAGCGCACAATCTTAAACGAATCGCTTAAGGGAATCGCACAATGAATATAAAAAATTTGGGAATAAATAAATAAAACTGCTTCGGCATGTGTTAGTAATGTATTGATTGATACTGCTCAGTGCTTCCGAGTTAAAACGATTTAATTCCACCGCTACCATAGTCAGTAAAAAATTTAATGTTTGCATAGCTATGCATCTGGTAAAAAAGTAACCTCATTATTTTAAAATTAAACTAATGATCTTTTCATTCGTATCGTAAATTCATATTTACTAACACACGCAATTCCATCATTCATGCTCTCAGAGGAGAGTAGTCTTTAGTGCATATACTGAAAGAAAATAAAACAGTATTTTGCAAGCAGAAGTTAATATTTTAACATACCTGAACGTGATGAGACTTGTGGGTGTTTGTGCGAATGACGAACGATGCCCCCGTACTCGGTGAAGAAACTGCAATAACGCGTATTTATGTGATTGGCTCGATGAATCATTATAATTACCTGCGAAAATTTAAACAAATATCACAAAACCCTGCCAAGGCTGGCTCATAAAATTACATAACGGTTTCAAAGGTTCTAAATTGCATTATTAATTTTCCAAACACCACAAACGTAGCAACAGCGTACGGTATCTAAGGCATACTGTACAGTTTAACCATTATTTCCCTTTCGGAACAAAAGTTCAAGGATGATTACTATTCAGAAGTGATGAAGAAAGGATTACCAAAGATGAAATATTAACATGCAAGAAAAAACCCCAATTTTAAGACTACATTTCAACTTTTATGCCTGAAAACATGACATAAATTTCTCGGTCGATAGGTTGGTAGAACTGTTTTCAATAGGGAGTTTGAAGTCCGCAAAGGAAAGCGGGTAAGAAAAAAACCGGAGTTTGACGTCAAAACCTGAGTGGGATTTGGTTCTGGGGAGGCTCAAAATGTAAATTAGACGTTACTTTTTTAACTCTGCTGAAAAAGCAGGAGTGGCATAAAAGCTGCTCGAAAACAGGGTGGAGCCACCCTGCGTCGATAATTTTACTCCATGTTTCAAAGGTGAACTATTCCATCAAACCTTAAAACATGGAAAGATAATTAAATATGTAAAAATTTACGCACCAATTCAAGAGGAAGAGAATGCTGAAATGACGTGAGTTCACGTGTGTGGAGAACAGTTGTCGAAGCCTTAAGTAATAGTACTCGTCATGCTGCATTCTTTATGCACAACCACAACATAAACTAACTAATCCGTAGCAAAAAAACGCCTTTGGAAACATTAAAATAAAAGAAATTTTAAAAAAATTTGTTCTAAATTGAGCCAGCGATACGACTATTAGCATAATATATAGCAATAGAAGCTCAAACAAAAGCAAACAAACTTAACAAATGGTATTAAGAAGCAGCCTGACCTTTTGCAAAGCGAAGTGAGTTGCCCAGCCAGGCTGCCCCTTGCAGTTGAAGATGCTCCCAAGACACCGAAGGCCTTGAATAATAATAAAACAACTTTTCATCGAAAAAGGAAAAGCTAAAAACTGAAACTTAGCGCCGAAAGAATAATATCCAAAAAAGAAACATTTTCCCACCGCACTGCATATTTAGTGTGCAGTGGTGAATATTTGGAAATGACACCCTGCTATTCACCGGTCTTAACAGCGCCATTCCGGCCAAAGATAACATTTTTGTGCATGCGCAAATGTGCCATGTTACGCTCCACGTAACATCCAGGTATAAACAAAAAATGTTACGTTTTTTTTCTTAAGAGGAGGCGACACTCACCAGGGCGAAAACATCACATGTTTTTCTCAGCGTAACATTTCAACGGAACATTTTTCCATAACATTTTTTTTTGCATAACATTTTTTTCTGTGTGTATGCACATATGTGTAAAACAGGGTAATATATTTTTTTGTATCAAATCAAAATCTCTTTATTTCTAAGCACTCGATAAGCGTTATTAATGTTAAATATTAAACTATTAGAAAACATGATTTCGTAAAATGTATGTAATTATATTATCATGCCTATTCTTGTTATTCGCCATTATGTTTATATTTTTAATTCAATAAACTATAAGAAAATGTTGAGGCTGGAATTTTAAGCAGATTTATTGAAGCATGTGCAAGGAAATGATCCCGAACAAAATGATGCCAGCGCGAACAAAGCTTTCTGGCAAATTCATGTTGATTCATACAGGAAACCAAGAGAGGAAGAGAGAGAGAAAGGAGACATTTAGAGAGATCACTGATCGCTCGTTGTCGTTCTCTGCTCAAAGAAAGCCCCAAACGCCCTCGCTCAAGAAGGAGGCTTCATATAGATGGGTTCGGTATATTATGGAGTAAGGAGAGGTAGAGAGACAGTGCAGTGCAGAGGGATGTAAACAGCAGCATCCGAGACATTCACTGACATCAGAATCATTATCGCATAACTCTCTGCTTCATCCTTCCTCTCTCATTCGCCTCTTCAGCCAGTTTGCATGATCTCTAAGTTCTCGATCGCCGGTATTTCCGCCTTCAAACTGTATCGTCATAACCTGACCATGAATGGATATCTGGATACATGAGCCGAGAGTCACGTGTTCAACGAATTGGGAGAAAGAGAGAGTGAAAGGCAACGAGCGAGAAATATTCGAGAAAAAACCCACTAAATGAAATCTTACATAATCTGACCCACTCACTTAATCTCTCTCCCTCTCCTCTCTCTCTCCTCCCTCATCTCTCTCACTCTCTCTCTCTCCTCTCTCTCTCTCTCTTTCTAATGGTTTCTGATCTTTCTGAGTTGCCATGCACTCGCCAAATCGTTCTCCTCTAGCTCAAACTCGCTTGCCAAACTATCTGTTTCCCGTACAAGTTCAGGTGTACCGGAACTGGTTATAAAAGGGGTCGCTTAGATCGTTTCGGCACTTGAAAGAGAGTGGAGCTCCAATGTATTTACTCTACTTTCTCAGAGAAACGTTTTGTGTTTTAGTGATCACAAGATGCTTCGACGTCTTCTTTGCACTGCCGCTCTCTTTCTGATCCTCGCTATCGTTGCAACTGAAGGAGCAGGTAAGGATTGCTCATTCCTTTCTCTTACAAGCATCAAGCACTCTTATTACTGGCCAGCAGCAAATAGAGCCAAGACGTTGTCATACATTAATGTCCTTTCTACTTAAGGATGTGAAGATAAGCTGAGGTTTGCAAACTGTGCTAACATTGTGCAAATTTGCACCGACCCGAAATAAGCTACGCTCAAGACGTTCTGCGCAAAGACTTGCAATCTATGCACCTGAATTACTACAGGTTTCCTGTTTGCTAATCTTATTGTGTCATCGTTTACCCTGCATTTTCAGTGAATATTTATTATTTCTACTACTATCACTTCGCATTCTTGAGCAAATCAATATATTAACTAAAAGACTTTCTCAACTCTTATTTTAAAAAAAGGAATTCAGACCTCTTAATGAATGAATAATTGCATTAAAGTAGACGGAATATTGAACTACTTAACGGGAGTTCATTCATACGGAAAGATCAACTTCTTCTTTCCACCGAGAAGCTCTCCTTTGTTAAACGATGTCATTTAAACTGATGAACGCTCTTATTTTGCTTACAAAACAAACGATAAAGCGGGCCGAAAAACATGAAAATTGGTTAAGGGGTGCTATTTGCGCATGAAATGTGTTTGAGGCGCAGAGTCGCGTGTTCAACGAGCTATGAGGTTAGCAGTTCGGAATTACATATGAGTTATGAGTTATAAGACTTCACTTACATATGAGGTGGTCATATTTGAGGAAGAGTTTCCATTAGAGGGAAGGAATTAATTTTTCAACTACTTATCCAAAGCATCTAATCAGTGCTTTTCAACATGGGAAGGGGTTCTATTAGAGAAGGACTAATTTCTTATTGTTAATATGGAGGCAAGAACAGACGAAGGATGTGACAGTCATTGTTATAAGAAGAAGTACATAATTTTTTTTAAACAACTTCTTCTAAAGAAATTACATTAAAACATATATAGTTGTCTATGCAGCTATTTTTTCTTGAATCTCTTTCTTACTGATTGTGAGAATTTCGTAATAGTAACAATTTACTACAATAGTTTATTGGGATATATGTAGTTTTTTGATGGGAGTGGTTGTTTCATAAATATTTTCGGGCTTTCCTACATCGTCGGACACGATTACAAGCAGTTAAAAACTTTATGAAATAAGCTTATTAAAAAAACGTTTAAAAAAAACTTCCCAAAAAAGCTAATGCACAATGAGCGAGAAGTTTAATTAGTCTCGCATGTCTACGGCTGTCCGTGTCAGCATGGCATAGGACATCTCCAAATGCCGGTCTCATTCGGCACGCGTCAGGTTATCTGCCGCCTCATTAAGCATCACGATCTTAGAGTACATCATCGTGAATATAATCCTCGTTCCATCGATCGGATGCGTTGCGTTGGCGGTGCCCTTTTATCCTCTGTGCAGAGGGCGCCTTTTCCATCTCCTTTCTGACTCCAAAATCTGATACGAATGGCTTTTCTCAACGGATAGGAAAAGATACTAGCGGACAGTCGGAGCCGCAGAGAGAAACAGGCGTCCGGGGAAGGACAGGAATGGGTTGAAAGCGCCGAGTACGGGAGCAGAAAGAAGAGCGAGGAGACGCCAATCTTGTGGAAGGGGCTACTGGCGATGACCCGAGCAGCCCCTAGTAGCCAAGTCACAACATCTCTCTCAATCACTTTATCTCTCTCTCTTTCTCTCTCTCTCTCTCTCCTTCTCTTGACTCCCCCTTCCTCGTCAACCTCATTAACATTCCGTCATTCTCTAAGCTTCTCTCCTCCAGCTGACGAAACACGACCTAGGAATCCCTTGAATAATGAAGTTGTGGAAGTGATTGAAACGAGTCGATTGCCGTAAGTCAATCCGACTAAGCCGGCGTACGCAAAAAGAGACAATGCAGGAAGAAAAGAGACAATGCGCCTTTCTTGTTGGCGTCTAATTCCTAGAGCAAAATCAGCATTAAGAGGGAAAACACCGAAAAATTATGTGAGCTTACAAATTGCAGCGGCCCTTCGCACGCTATTTTCACGTAGTTGGTTTTTGCGAGCAGCGAGAATTTAGTAGCTCGCAACCAGAAAATCTCTCTTAAAGGAAATGTCAAATGAACAGTTGAATTTCCCAGCCACGAGACGTAGTTGCTGTTGCTCTCGCCGTTCATCTGGGCGAGTGAGCATTCAAAGGAGCAGGCGAAACGCAACCGTAATCCATTTCAATATTCGATGTATTTACAACAAGAGGAATGTAAGTATATAAATTACGTAAATGCTCGAATGAAGACCTAGTCAATGACCAGCTTGAGGAGCCACTTAAAAGGTTAACGTCGGCGCTGCCAAAACGGGAGAGCGAGCAGGATACACGACAACGCCGTGGAGCAGGTTGTTGACTATGTACATACATACATCGAAAAGCAAATCAGACGGTACCGTCATGAACGCTGTTTTCGATTGGCAAATAGGAGTATCTTGTAGAAAACAAAACTAATGGTAAGGTGAGCTTGAGCGGCTAGACCATTCCCTTGTTAGTAACCTGTTAACGCAAATATTTGGCGAAAGATAAGGCAAGAATATTGATCGTTGTTGTTCAAAAAAGCACCGGTGTCCACCTGCATGGTGACTTTGGTGCCTTCAATTACAACATCTACTTCAAACGACTTGTCTCGCACAGAATTCACGATGATCGTGTTCATTCTCGTGCTCTCCTTCTTATTCTCCTTCCAGGAAGTGTCACTCTCAGCTTCGTCGTTCCGACAACTTGTGCTGATATGGCCAATCTGGCCACACGCATAACACTTCCGATCCTTGAACTTGCAGTTCTCCTGCGGATGCGCACCACCACAGCGGAAACACGGCTTCCGGTTGCCATTCTCCGCCTTCTGCTTTGTGTGCCTCTGCTGCTTAGCGACAAAATGCACAGCCGCATTCTTGCCCTGAGCCTGTACCGCACTGCTCTCGTTCCTGAGAATTGCGATCTTGTCGCACTCTTGTACCAACTCTTCCATCGTCATCAACTCATTCAGCTTGATCTGTGACAACAGATGGAAACGAGTGTCCGAACGACGAGGCAAGTCCATGGCCACCATGAAGAACATGGTCTTCAGCTGCTCATTCGTCAGTTCTGCCATCCTGGCCTCTTCGACTGCTTTGTTCACTTCGGCTGACAACACTCTGAAATCGTTGATTCCAGACGTGCTCATTCTTAGATTCAACAACGACAACCTCTTCTCGAAGTCTGTCTTGCAATCTCCGAATCCTCTCCACTGTCTCCTGGAGGGTGAATTCTGCAGCCTTCCTCGGTGCTATTGAATTCCTGTACTGGACATCCACCTTCACACTGACCTTCCGCATCAGCATGAGCACCCTCTGCACTTCCGAGACATTCGCAGCTTCCCGCTCGAATATGTCCTCGTACATCTCGTACCATGCATTGAACGTACATCCATCCTCCGGGTCGTACTAAAACACCTGGATGTTCTTCTCCAACGCATCAATCGACGGTCCAGCCCTGGACGTGTCGCTCTGACCTTGCGTGGGACTGTCATCCTTCTTCAGTCTCTCCAGCAACTGCTCCACCAATCTTTCATGGTTCTGTTGTTGCTGTCTCATCTGCTCAGCGCTGTCCTCCTGTTGCTTCTTCAGCAACTCCAGCAACGCCTTCATATCCTCCGACATTTTCAGTGATTCAAAGTTGCCTGGGGCACACTTTCAGTACAGGCTACCTTCTCACTGTTAGAATCCGAAACTCTCTCCAGTTTAGGTCTGGCCTCTCAGTACTGTCACTGATCTCCTCTTGTGGTACAGAGTTGCTTACGCACACTCTCAGTACGGGCTACCTTCCTGCTGTTAGAGTCCGAAACTCTCTTCAGCTCAGGTTCAGCCACTCTGTACTGCCACATCACTTCTAGTGGAACAGAGTTGCTTAGAGCACACTCTCAGTACGGGCTACCTTCTCGCTTTTAGAGTCCGAAACTCTCTCAAGCTCAGGTCTGGCCACTATGTACTGCCACCTTACTTCTCTCCTCGGTGCCTCACACTCCTCCCCTTCTCCGCCTGTAGACCACCAGCTCGCACACCGCACCACTCCGCACCGGGCTCCACACCACCACTGCGGCGAAGGCTGGCTACGCCACCTGCACGCCTCCTGTTCTCCAATCCTACGCTGCCGATTCCAAATCAATGGAATCGCGCCACACGTACGGATAGAACAGGAGAGGGCCTACGGAGGGAAAACACACCTTGTTGTTAGCGGACTCCGCAAGCAGAGAACGGGCCCCCGTCAATTTGGGGTTTTAACAACTGTAGAGCGGCCACACGAGAGCGACGCCGCGAGAGAGGACGTCGACAGTGAGAGAGAGGCTGGCCGGCGCGAGAGAGAGCGAGAGAGAGAAGAATCGGCCGTAGATGGGGAATCGGCCGCCGCGGAAGCTCTTGAGTCCTGATCGCCAATTGTTGTGTCCGTCCACGGGAGGGACAGAGAGTAGAATGTGTGTAGACGCGAGGCGAGGCGGGAGAGAGGTTTATCAGAGAGAGAATAGAAGACCGCCGCTTAAGATGAGAAGATGAGAGCGAAGTGATGTGAGCTCGCTGGCTAGGGCTTATATATGCGAGTCTCACGTAAGCTAATATGCTAATAATCAAACAATGCCACGTGGACCAATAGCAAAGCGCCAACGTGGCAATACAAACTACAATGTGCTATTAACAACTAAATGCACGTAGACAAATACGTGTAGATATTCTATCTACACAACAGGAGGGAAAACACCGAAAAACTATGTGAGCCTTCAAATTGCAGCGTACCCTTCGCACTCTCATACGCGCGTGATATTTTCACGCAGTGGGTTTTTTTTCGAGCTACGAGAATGGAGATTCTCACAATCAGACAGGCTCTAGTAAAGTAGATGTCAAATGAACAGTTGAATTTCCCAGCCACGAGACTTAGTTGCTGTTGCTGTAGCCGTTGACCTGGGCGAGTGAGCATTTAAAAGAGCAGTGCGAAGCGCAACCGTAATCTATTTCAATATTCGATGCATTTAAAACCAGAGGAATGTAAGTATATAAATTATGTAAATGCTCAAATGAAGACTGAGTCGATGACCACCTTGCGATGCCACTTAAAAGGTTAACGTCGGCGCTTCCAAATCGGGAGTGAGACGACCACGCCGTGAAACAGGTCGTTGACTACATCAAAAAGCAAATCAGACGGTACCGTCATGAACGCTGTTTTCGATTGGCAAAAAGGAGCATCTTGTAGAAAACAAAACTAAGGTGAGGTTGAGCGTCTGGACCATTCCCTTGTTAGTAACCTGTTCACGCAAATATTTGACGAAAGATATGGCCAGAATATTGATCGTTGTTGTTGGAAAGAGATGGCGCCCTTGACGAACAGCGAGCCGCCAAAGCTCAAACCAACGCCTGAATCTCTCCAAAAAGGTTAAATGACTTTCTTCAACAAATTTCTAACCTGTTATCGCTAACCTACTACCGGTGAAGCCTTAGTTGTCGAGCAGAGTACATATAACATAAGAGAGAGAAAAAGGGGGGAGGGGAGAACTGATACAAACGGAAAAGTACAGATGAATAAAAAAGTTAACGTCGAATGGGATGAGAGATCAACCTTTTTTCGTTTGCCGTTCACTTCTCCCGTTCCTGAATTTGTCATTTATGAATTATAAGGCGATTAGTATGCCTTTAAACTGTGAATACATTGGTACGACAATGTGCTGCACCGAGCAGTGGTGCAAGTTGGCCCAACTTTTTTGGGCCCGGCCCGGCCCGCGGGTTTCGGGACCTTGAATTTTGGGCCCGGGCCGGCCCGATTTTTTAAACATGTCAAATTCCTACTTCTAATTCGTCCCTTTATCATTAAAAAAAATTTGAGCATGTTCGCCTGCAAATTTACGAAAAACGGGCCCAATCGGGCCAAGGGCCGGGCCCTAGCTTGGGCCCGGCCCGGCCCGGCCCTACAGGGAGGGCCCTAGCTTGGGCCCGGCCCTGCCCGTCCCGGGCCGGCCCTAGTCGGCCCGGGCCTCTTGCACCTCTAGCACCGAGAGAGAGCCAGGCTACAGTCAAAGTTGACGTTGCCGAACACCCAATCAGCCAAAGGATGAACCATGTTTGCTTGACGTGTTCGATTGTCTCTTCTCTTCACTCTAACGTCGGTTTCTCTCGCCTGAACATGCACACTCATCACTGAATATCACTGATTATTCTAAACACTCAAGTCATCTTCCACCATTGCGCTGCTCAATGAGCTGCATATCAAATGAAGTGCATTCGAACGGAATCCATATAAAAGTACGCCATCCAATTGAGTTCCATCAGTCGCGGTGCATTTGACCTACTACGGAACACCTTGGTTCGTCTGGCAAGTTTTCCAACAAGTCAGTCCGCAGTTAGATCGAATAATATTTATTTGTTAATTATATAAATATCTTAATTATATAATAATTATTTGGCAATTCAGATATCCGCTTAAATGGTGATGATTCGGAGTTTGTCGACTACTGCTTTGGCAGTATTACTCATCTTCATCTTCTTTCCTTCACGCCCATTCAAACCCGGTCATCAAAAATGGTCACACCAATACGCAGCTCCTTGAAAAGACCGCAACGCGTAACCGCGGTTGCTTGAGCCAATGCTGCCGTGGTATGGTAACTTTTAGCAACTGAAAAAACGCGGTCCCATGATAACCGACGGCCCCGAACCAGCTTTGAATTTCCCGCATTTTAATTTTGCGCATAAAACATGTGATTTTGGCTGCGTACAGGCAGGCTCCGCCCACTTACCCGTAGCCATGATTTAATGCATAGTGATGAACATTTTTATTATGGGCTGAATGGGCGTGCCTTCCGACGCAAATGCATTCTTCGGTCAGTTCAACTTTCCTTTCATGACATCCTGAATATTCACATTTTGGATCCCGGCCAATATATAGTCGTCTTATTAAGAGTAGAGTTATGGGCTTTCGTATTATTGTCCTTGACAACATCAATGTCATGCTCAATGCCAACTTGCACCTTTCTTGTGTCATTGATGGAAATTCTTGCTAATGGATATTATTTTGTGATTCTAATGGATATTATTTTGTGATTATAGGAAAGATTAAATGGAATCTTAATCATAAAACTTGAAAGTCTCATCCAAAAAGAAAATGCAAAAATATTTCCAATGTTCATCCTTGAAAGATGCGCTCAAAGTCATGGGAATCTGTCCTTTCCTGCTGCCATTTGTCCACCCGCCACCTTCGCAGATTCCTGCTCGTGCAACAAGGTCATTCCGGCGGCGAATGGCACGACGGGCGGCGCGAACTGCCAGACGGGCGCGACTTGTGATCCGAGCAAACTGCGAGAGGACGCCTGCATCGTCTCGTGTCTTCAGCCATTCGCGCAGCCAGTTGTCAGTCAAATCAAGAAAAGTATAGTACTGGACAGTATACAAAAGAAATATTTTTTGGAATAGTTTTTGTCATATCTACTGCGTGAAGAGCCTAAAATCACTATTTTTCGATTATGATCGTGGAATTGTCTAAAGTCCAATTGCGCAGGAAAAATGTTCAAAATAGCACAAAATAATGACGCTGATTCGTCGCTGCAGTACAAGACCGGTCTTTCGTGGTTGGCGGCGGACAAGATAAACTGTACAAGTGGCTCGTTCTATGCGAACAACAAGATCATCAATACGACAGCGCTCAACTGCAAGATTCTTCCACGTTAGCATGGAAATGTCATGGAATGTTCAATGATCTCGGAATTGCTTTTTTAATATTAGAATTTTTGGACGTTTTTGATGATGCAACAAGTTGGTACTATATTCTAAAAGAATGACTCAGGCTGCGATCAGTGCACGTTCACCATGTCACCGACGTGTCCAGCCGGCTACTCGTGCACGACCTCGACGCTGCTCGAGAAGAATCCGTACTCCAATTGCACGACGCTGCGCTGCCCGAACGGCTACACCGCATCGGTATACATACACACATTCTAGTTGTTTTATTAAAAAGAAGCGCCGAAAGTGGGCTTAAGAAAGCGCAAGAGAAGCGTGTATTTTTCATTACCTTGCTATTACGATGCCACACATTCATTTATCTATTCATTTCAAGAACCACTACCTGTCGCAGTTTCACATCAAACGGCCATTCAGCCCTAACAGATTGTTGATTCATGGCTCCGGAGAAGTGGGCGGAGCCAGGTAGTGCGTAGCCAAATTGAAATCATTGATGCGAAGTTTTCAATTTGGCTGCGTACAGACACGACAACGTAGCTGTTGGTTGGTTATCCATAGCATGCATAATGCTGACTAGCAGCGCAGCCATTTTACACGGCCGAGTTTGAATTACCGTGCACCACAAAGGGGAAAATATGTGCCGGCATCTTTGCCGGATGCAGCGATAATTGCGAGATTAAGAGTGGACTCTCCTCTTTAGGTGACACGCTCCGACTCGACTCGACGCTCACGTGCACTTCGGTGAACAATCAGTGGAAGGACTACGCAGGGACGTTCTACGCGAATCCGCAGATTCCTTCTCGCAACGTCCTCAACGAAGAAAGATTCAGGCTGCGATGATTGCTGCGATCGGTGCACGTACACCATGGTATCCACGTGTCCGGCCGGCTACTTGTGCTCGAGCTCAGCGGTGATCGAGACGGGCCCGGATTACCCGTGGGACATCTGCACGAGGCTGCGCTGCCCGGACGGGTATATCGGATCGGTATGCACATTGTCGTTGTGTCGTTTAAAAAGGAGTGCCGAAGGGCTTAAAAGGGGCAAAAGCGTGTAGTTTGCGTAATCCTGCGATTATAATTCTGCGAAGGTATGCACCTTGACACCGAAAGTTGTGTGCAGTCATGTTTGCCGAAGGCGGCGATAATTGCGAGACTCTACAACTTTAGGTGACGCACTCCGACGGCACGGTCACTCAATCCGAAGACTCCTCTTATATGCACTAGAGAGAAGAATCAGTGGATGAACTTCGATGGGGCGTTGTACACAAATCCGCAACTGACATGCGCCGTCCTTGGTTAGTGCAATCAAAGAGCCAAAAACAGTTCCCACACCGACGGATACAGAAACAACATCTTCTTCTGGTACAATCTTTGGAACTGGTAAGAAAAACGCCAAAATACACATGCTGTAGGTCAGTGCGACGTTCAAAAGTGTGGGCCTATAAATCCGATCTTCACTGATGACGGGCAGACCAGCCAAGAAGGCTATCCATTCGACAAGACAGCCCAGCTGACATTGAATACAGACAGCTGCACGTGGTCATGCTCTGGTAGCAGCAGCAGCTTCTCCTACCTTGCCGTTGTGGTGCGCTCGTCCATGTCTCATTCGATTGATTCATTTGTGAAAAATTAACAGACATGCAAACAACGCAAGGAATCAGAACGAAAATGTTGAATATTTCCTTTTTTAACAAGTATTGTTTAACTACCACCAAACTCATAACACTAAGTTGTCTTTAGGAGCAGGACGGTGACAAATTCCGCGCCGGAAATGAAGCCGTCTGCCGCCCGTACAACACCCACTGGATTCTCACCGATGTGGCGCGTATATATGATAATGATTACGAAGTTCAACAAGCTGGCAAGACCTATTGTGCTTTGCAAGGTACGCACAGAAATTTAGTTGAGGGTCCAGATGGGTTCATATCAGAATCCTTTGTTTCATGACATAATTTTTTTCTTGATTCAAAGATATCGAATATGCTCTCTAACGTTGTTTGTGATTACAGTCTAAGCCCTACACATTTTCAGAATGCACCAATGAATGCGCAAGCTTTTTCTAACAGCACATAAACACGGATTCTTCGTTGAGCGGAAGAATTGTTTTGGACTAATAAAAAAATGAAGGTGGAGCGGCAGAAGCGATAACGACGACTTCCACAATGCCAATCACCACATCTACAGCACCAACACCGACCGACAAGGAAACCACATCTTCTGCTGGTACAATCTTTGGAACTGGCAATAAAAAACGCCAAAATGCTAAAACATTTTAAAACAATAAGTGGTTTATCTAAAAGAATTATTTAAAAAAATTCTTTCTCGCAATAATTCCGATCTTTTTTTCTTTTACGAGTTATATTTTTTCCGAGTCATCCCTGGTATGTTGTCATATCCTAAAGAAAACAATTATTGGTATTTTCTAAAATAGTAATTGGTATATCCTAAAATGGGGCCCCGGACAGAACCGCAGCGCTAAGAACCGCACTGTCATTAACCGCACTGGCCATAAACCGCAGTGGCCAAAAGAGCAGCGGATAAAACCGCAGTGACCAAATATCGCAGCGGAAAAGTGGCCAAAACCGCAGCGTCCAAAACCGCAGCTGCCAGAAGCGCAATGGCCGAATATTTTCGTTTGGGCTTAAAACCAGAATTGCATTCAAACTTAAACAATTGTTACACAAAATGGTTCATTTGATGTAGTTTTTTATGCTCTTTAAAATGGTATATGATTTGTACATAAAAAATTAAATGTTAAGGTCGAAAATTGACATTTTGTGTTATAGGCCAATTTTTGGTGTAAAAATATTGCTGAATATTTCTTAGCAAATATTTTAAAATTGTTCTTTTGAAACATCTAGAATTCAATAATGGGTATTCCAGGATTCTTTGAAGTTCTTTTATGATATACCACAAAAAGTACTCAAAAAGTCAAGAAATTTCATTTTTACGAGCCTAGATGGCGAAATAAATGTACGAAAACTCCTTCGAACCCGACTATCAGGTCATTTGTGAGCCGATTTACCAAAAAGGTCATAACCATTCGAAAGAGCAGAGACTTTTACATAACATATCCACCGATGAAAGAGCAAAACCTGTACATGTTTCAGAAATCTTGAAATAATAAAAAAATCAAGTACAGGATTCCACTATTTTGAGCTGTTATGCGAAAGCTGGCACCAATGGAAACTATGTTCTAACTGTGCCATTACGTTGTTTGAGACGAGAAACATAAATTTGACGTAAATTTTCTACTTTTGACTACCATCCATGGTACTTTTGCAAGAAGAATGAAATATAATATGCAGAAAAATTTCATTTCGATCAAGCGTACCATGGATGGTAGTCAAAAGTAGAAAAAGTTATGTTTCTCGTCTCAAAAAACCTAATGGCACAGTTAGAACATAGTTTCCATTGGTGCCAGCTTTCGCATACAGCTCAAAATAGTGGAATCCTGTACTTGATTTTTTTTTTTTGATATTTCAAGATTTCTGAAACATGTACAGGTTTTGCTCTTTCATCGGTGGATATGTTATGCAAAAGTCTCTGCTCTTTCGAATGGTTATGACCTTTTTGATAAATCGGCTCACAAATGACCTGATAGTCGGGTTCGAAGGAGTTTTCGTACATTTATTTCGCCATCTAGGCTCGTAAAAATGAAATTTCTTGACTTTTTGAGTACTTTTTGTGGTATATCATAAAAGAACTTCAAAGAATCCTGGAATACCCATTATTGAATTCTAGATGTTTCAAAAGAACAATTTTAAAATATTTGCTAAGAAATATTCAGCAATATTTTTACACCAAAAATTGGCCTATAACACAAAATGTCAATTTTCGACCTTAACATTTAATTTTTTATGTACAAATCATATACCATTTTAAAGAGCATAAAATACTACATCAAATGAACCATTTTGTGTAACAATTGTTTAAGTTTGAATGAGATTCTGGTTTTAAGCCCAAACGAAACTATTCGGCCACTGCGCTTCTGGCCGCGGTTTTGGCCGTTGCGGTTTTGGCCACTTTTCCGCTGCGATATTTGGTCACTGCGGTTTTATCCGCTGCTCTTTTGGCCACTGCGGTTTATGGCCAGTGCGGTTAATGACAGTGCGGTTTAGTCCGGGTCCCCCTAAAACAATTATTTGGAAAATAATTATTTCTCGCAATACCGTCAACGAAGTACGATTCAGTCTGCAATCAGTGCACATACACCATGGCACCAACGTGTCCGGCCGGCTACTCGTGCTCGAGCTCAGCGGTGGTCGAGATTGAAATGTGGAGTGAATGCAATAGGCTGCGCTGCCCGGACGGCTATGACGGATCGGTACACACATTGTCGTTGTGTCGTTTAAAACGGAGTGCCGAAGGGCTGAAAAAAGGGGTTTGCATAACCCTACGATTACAATTCTGCGAATGTATGCAGCTTGACACCGAAAGCAGTCATGTTTATCGAAGGCGGCGATAATTGCGAGGCTCTACAACTTTAGGTGACGCGCTCCAACGGCACGGTCACTCAATTGGATCCGGATTTTCATCTTATGTGCACTAGAGAGAAGAATGAGTGGATGAACTCCGATGGGACATTGTACACAAGTGACATGCGCCGTCCTTGGTTAGTGCAATCAAAGAGCCAAAAACTCATTCTTTAGTTCACGTATTTTTGCCTGACACAGATTCCACCACCGTAACCACGACCATTCAACCGACGACCACATCAACAGTTCCCACACCGACGGATACCGAGACAACATCTTCTTCTGGTACAATCTTTGGAACTGGCAAGAAAAACGCCAAATTGCTAAAACATTCAAAAACAATAATTGGTGTATTACAAAACAAATATTTGGCAAAAAAAATCTTTCACGTAGCACTGTCAACTACGTTTGATTCAGGCTGCAATCATTGCACATACACTTTTACTTACTTTACTTTATTTACGGCACCGGAGTGACACGTGGTTGAGAATTAGCGAAAATAAACATGTAATAGCAAATATAACAAACAGATAGAATTGTACAGATGGCACAGTAATATCATGAGACAGCAGTGAGCACGCGGTTGGATGAGATGATGGAGGGGGGAAAGGCCATAGACTTAGCAATTGAGTTAAACATCTTCTCGGCGCGAACAAAGAACGAGTGGGATCGTGCGTTAATGCGGCCGGGAGGGCAGACAACTTGAAATGACAAGCCACGCGTACGCGAATTACGGAAATGAAAATGATGAGGGTATTTACAACAAATTTTCCTATGACCAAAGATAAAACGACGCGCAAGTGTAAAGTCATTCTCATCGCGACGAGATTTCAGAGATGGAATACAAAGAATGCGATTAGGTTCTTCGCTAGAAGGGAGAGAAATAGCGGCGTAACCAAGACATCGACGAAATATAATGCGTGTGAAATAGTTCTGGACTTTTTCTAAAATACGGATATCCTTTAAGAGAGAAGGAGAGTAAACGGTGGTGCAGTTCTCTAGAATTGACCTAACATAGATAGTGTATGCAGAAAGGAGTACGTCTTTATTCCTAGTTCGAAGAGAGCGCAGAATTATGTATGCCTTAGACATAGCGGAAGAGGCCAATTTAGAACAATGAAGAGAAAAAGACAACTTGGAATCAATGGTAATTCCTAAATCGCGGATTTCATCAACAGGGGAAAGCGGCTGGCCATTGAGAAAGTAGGTTCTGCGCGGATTCAATCTACCAAGATGTAGTACTGAGCATTTATTGATGGCTAGAGGGAGTTGCCAGGAGTCAGCCCAGGATGAGACAACATTGATAGATTCCTGGAGGTCGGGATTGGATCTAGAGGGCGCAAAAGAGTAGAAAATTTTAAGATCGGCAGCGAAGCAACGGGCGCTGGCGCCGCGGGCAGAAACAAGGATAGGGAGGTCGGCAGTATAAAGGATAAAGAGGAGGGGGCCGATGACGGTTCCTTGAGGGATTCCGCTAATCACAGCTCGTGGGGAGGAGAGGGACTTGCCTACCCGGACAGAAAATGTTCGATCAGATAAGAAATTGTTTAACCACCGAATAATAATATTAGGGAAAGAGAAATTCTTGAGCTTATGAATGAGCTTAGTGTGACTTACCCTATCAAACGCCTTAGCGTGATCAAAATATACAATGTCCGTGCAATGTCCGATATGAAGAGAGTGGGTCCAATGTTCAAGACAATCAAGTAGTTGAAATTCTATTGATCGTTTAGCTCGGAAACCAAATTGTTCGTCAGGTAAAATGGAATTATCGTTGCACCATTTGGACAACCTACGACATAGCAGTTTTTCGAAAAGCCTAGAGAACATGCAAGTTATGGAGACGGGGCGGTAATTGGTTGGGTTTGAAAAGGGTGGTTTCTTCTTAATGGGTACTACGATGGAGTGCTTCCAGATAGAGGGGACAGTGCCAGAGTTGAGGGAGAAATTAAAAATATATTCTAGCGCTTCACTAATAGGGATAGCTTCTTAATGAACCTAAGATTAAAATGGTCGGGAGTAATGCATGAGCTATTTGGCCAAACTTCAATAGCACGACAAATATCGTGTCTGGCAAAGATAAACTCGAATGGAGTCCGTGAGGAGGGAGGAGGAAGCGGTGGTAGTGAACCATTATCTAAGGTGAAACTATTACAAAAAGTTTCAGCAAGAAGTTCTGCCTTATCAACATCAGAATAGCAATCGTTGCCAGAAGGGCTAGAAAGTGTATCAACACCACGTGGCTTAGAGGATGTCTTATTGCGAATATATCGGAAAAACAATGAATTGTTCTTTGAACGAATGATATGTTTCTCTACATTGCGGGCATATTTTTCTACTGCCTTATTATAACTATCGTTAACACGTTTAAAATCTGAGTCGGTGGAAACGGAGGGACTAGAGAGGGAAGTAAGCCAAAGTCGGTAGCGTTTCCGCTGTAAACGTAAAATATGATCTGGAAGACGATCACCGTGTAAGCTAACTCTTTTATATGGGACAAAAAGAGAATCGTGGAGGGCGGCTACAAGCTGAGAATACATCGTGTCTATATCAGAAGCAGAGGAAAAAGATGAAGGGAAAGCATATGAGAGAAGAAACGAATTTGCTGCCACAAAGTCACATTTGGAATAATCCTTAACATAAGTGAATGAGGGTGCTGGGAATGATAAAGAGAGAGAAAAAGTAACAGTGCCGTGGTCCGATGAAGCAAATGGGGGACATACCTTGACACAAGACAGAAGATTGGGGGAATTGCAAAGAACGAGATCTAAGATGTGGTTATTGCAGGTAGGGGAGGGTGTTAGCTGTGCAAAGAAAGAGGTCGTGGTAAAGTCAAGAAAAAGTTTGGAGAGATGGGAAGGACTGCCGACCTGGGGTGGGGTAGGGAAAGACCAGAAAAGATCAGGGTAGTTGAAATCGCCTAGCAATATCGATGGATGCGCGCAAGTACTGAGATCTCTGAGTGATTTTATAAGAATAGAATTGCCTTCAGCGGATGCAGAGGGAGAGCGATAGACTGTGAGGACTCGTACAAGATAACCGTTAAACGACATGTCTAATGCTAGCAATTCAAATGAGCCGGCGTTGGAATCAGAGCAGACAACTTTAGCTGAAATAGCAGAATGGACAAAAAGTGCCACGCCACCTCCTTTGCGACGGAGGCGGTCATTACGGTATACAGAGTAATTGGGGTTGCCATTTAAAAGAAATGAATCAGGAATCTTAGGGGAGAGCCATGTTTCTACAATAGCGACAAGACCGTAGGACATACTTAACAGATTTGCTAATTCAGCGGATTTGTTAACGACGGATCTAGAATTAAAGAGTATGGCTGTGCAACATGGGGACAATTGCTTGGAAACGTCTTGAAATGGCCTTCGAGATATCTTCAATAGTGATGATTGATAGGGGGCCATTGGTGGAAAGAAGACGAGTTATGATTAGGAGGGGGCCAATATTGGAGGCGCTGGGGTTGGAAGGGGGCCGGTGAATAAGGGGTGGCATTGCGGTTGCCATATTGATGAGGGTGAGATGGTGGGGGCGATGGCAAAGAGGAGAGACGAGGGATGTTAGAGACAGATGAGAGACGGCGAGAACGAGGGTGTGGGAGAGAATGTGATTGATTGGCCTGAATGCGATTTGAAGATGATAGGTGCGACGGGAGTTGGGCAGGGGTTGGGTGGTGCGTGCGTGGAGGACGGAAGAACTTGGAGTAGTCGGCGGGAGGACGGGGAGAGGATGGCTTGATTCCTCTTTGGGCGAGAGTGAGAGAGGGGCGAACAGAACAATGATAGAAATCATTCGAATGCGCAAGGCGATGGGCGGATTTAATAAATTGGTGTTGGATCGAGGAATTGGGAAGGACCACTTTGAGGAGTGCGGTGCGCGAACCGCGAGAAGGGAGAGGGTAGACAGTGACGGGAAGGGCACAGATGTTCAGGTAGGAGGTGGACAACGTCAAAATAGAATTGAATGTTGACAGCAGCGGAGCCAACGCCATAGTCTACTCCTGAGACGACCACTGATCGGCGGCGCTCGGTGCGATCATGCTTTTCCTCCTACGTCTCGAAAGAGTGGTCAAAGTTGGGAGGGGGAGAGGAGGAGGGGGCAGGTGCAGAGAGAGGAGCGGAATTGGCAGTGGGGACGGAGGCAGCCCGAGGGTTGGGAGGGGAAGGGGAAGACATTTCGGTGTCACCATTGGCAGAATTGGGGGGAAGCAAATAGCGAGAAGAAAGAAGAGCATCAAAGTGCGCCACAAGATCAAAATGGGCTGCCTCCAACTTGGCCAAGCGATCCTCCTTTTGGGCGATGAGGGCAGAGAGGGCGGCGTTTTCGGTGTCCTTGGCAGCAACTGCGACGACCAGTGCGTCGATCTTCTGGGCCATGCGGTAGACGACCTCGTCCTCGCTGAGAGCGTCGGAAGGTTCTTGTTCGACTGGACGGCCCCGCTTACGTCGATTCTGGAATGCATCGGCGAACGAGACAAGAGGAGAGACCGGCTTAGGGGGAGCAGGAGAAGAGGCAGAATCATCAGCAGACATAACTTTAGAGGGGCCTTGCAGATCAAATATCCCCCGGCCCTAGGGAACTAGCAGAGAGAGTAGCCAGAGAGAGACGCAATTCGGGATGGCATAACCTGGCGGGGTGCCTTTAGAGAACAGTGAAAACGCCCGAGGCACACGGGCTGATCTCCTGCATTCCAAACGAGGGAAAAAGAAGCGTTGTGCTTCTGCAGAGAGAAAAGAGAATGAAAAAAGGATATAGGAATAGAAAGAAAGCATATATGTAACAAAAAGAAGAGAGTGATAGGGAGAGAGAAACAAACAACGAAGATGGACGTTTTTTTTTATTTAAACATTCTTTTATGTGCTCTGCACTGAACATAATTCAATGAAAGATGATTCTGCTATTTCGGCTTATCAATATAACAGAATTAGCTGCGATTTGAATTCTTCTTTCATTCTCCATAGGGCACAGAAAAGAACGACGGTAGCAATTAAACACGTGAAGGACGCTTTATTCATCCCCAAAATGTCGATAAATATGACAATAAAAGTGAAATCGGTGAAGAATTTCCTAGTGAAATGGCTTCTCTTGTATACATATGCATATAGATGCATTTAGTTGCCTGAAGGCAATCGCAGAGAATGGCGAAATCCGGAAGCGGCCGCCACTCGCTTTCTGTATATTCGCTTTTGTCCTCAATTACTTCGTGCTACTTGATTTCTTTCCGCTTCCACCGTGACTATCAAGAAAATGAATATTACATTTTGTTTTGCACATTCATCCTATCGGAAGCCAATAATTTTTTCGTAAAGTATGGGAAGCCAAGATTTTCTGTGGGACGCCTTTAACTTGCATGGGACGCGTATAATTCGATGGGAAGCCTGCATTAGAAAACGTTCTTATCAATGTGCTTCGATTCATGCTTTCTCTTGAGATGTTCTTTTTTAATTTGTGCTGAAAAATATCGAGCTCATATAATTTTTTTGTCCTTTGGCCAGAAGACCATCCAACGAGATACATTCAAGCGCCTCCTCCAATGTTCTCGAAGGCGTCCATTTTGCTGGCGTTCACACTCACCGCAAGCTGCGTGGCACAGGTTGCATAATTTATGCCGAATTTCGTATCTGTGTACTGCTTGATTAATTGATTAAGGTCTTACTCGCTTGTGAGGGGTATTTCTTTCGTTGGATATATAATGCACGCTCCATGGTGAGACAAGCTCGTGTTTAGGACAGCTGCTGTCCAGACGGCGGTGTCTGGTCAGAATGGTATTCAGCGTCGTGCACTGCGGCGTGTGGCCTCTGCGGCGCAGTGACAACGCTTACGCGCAAGTGCTGGTCCGAAGGCGACGGCTGTTCATGCGTGTCAGTTGCAGCCTCAAACACTCTTAATTTAAGTATCCGGTGAATAATTATACAGTAGCGCGATAGAACCACTTTGAATGCGCGCGCTCATAAAGTTGCCTGTCGCTCGGTCGAGAGAGCATGTGAAATAGGAGGGCGGCTATGACCTAATGCATAATTCTCTAGATGTCAGTAATTACGTTACTATTGCTCAGAACGTAATGAAAGAAAATCGGTCAAACTTTCTGGATAAATGTTTAACACCAAGATGAGCGTTGCCATTGAAGGCTCACGAAGCTCAATCATTCTTGTTTTTAAATTTTCCTTGTCTTTCAATTGGCGTGCTATCTCGCGCGTCAGTCAGGCAAAAAGGGAATCCGTTGAAATGCTGGGAGTCGCTTCCGCTGGTTGCACTTGAAAGTAGACTGAGAGAGAGAGAGAGAAGTAAAGACATTTTGCTACTGAGGATAACCGAATCACCTCCCCCCCTCCCCGTAACTTTATCCCGTTAACCACTAGGTCCCCCGAAAAGCTCCCTAAAGTGAAGTGTCCCCAAAGGTTTAGTTGAAGTTCAATTTTGGACGTCCCATGCCAACGTAATCAGTAAACAACACCGAGGGAATTTTCAGTAAATTTTGGATATAAAATATATGCGAGCGTAAAATTTGCAATATGCCCCGCTTACATGCGCAAATGATCGTATGTAAATATACGAGAGAGCATATGCCCGTGGGCGCAGATGTAGTGCACCCGAATCACGCGGGAAATAACTGCCGGCAAGTTTTCTTATGCACATTTAATGGACACAGGTAGCGCCGGCTACTGCAACGAGTGGAGCCCATGGAGTGATTGTATCTTAAACATGGGCATACACTCGCAAAAACGGATGCGTTCGTGCGCCTCAGAAGGCTTTGGCTGCATGTGCTCGTAAGTTTTCACGCGAACTCGTGCATCATCATTTTAAGACAAAAAATTGCCTTCATAGATCCAAAGAAAATTGCTCTTGTAGGCCTGGCAGGTCTATTGAGATCCAACAATGTATTCACACAAGAAAAAATACCATTGGATTTCTGAATTCGCAATACAACTTGGGTAAATACCATTCAAAATAATGGATGTTCGCAGAAATTTAGTTAGGAAGCACTAGTATTTTGCAATGGTAAAAACCGCAATGGATAATACCATTAACTGAGCCCTACCTCAAGTGAGTCAGAAAGTACTCCTTGGAGCAGTTCCATCTTGCGCCTTTTTAGCGCCAAGATGTGGTTTTGCTTCCATGCTTGTTTGCAGTCATAGTTGTTTTACGTTATGTGTTGCATATCTGACTTTCATAGCTTTACAAAGTATGCTCTTTCGAGGAACACAGAAGCATTCTCTATGATGATAAAAGACAATACAGCATTGCAGAATACATTGTGATGTGTTGTATTTAAGTAATCGTAAGTCTCTTTTTGAAGGATGAAGGAAAGGTATTTGATGAACTTGGCTGTCTGTATGCAGCCGCTTGCAGAAGCAGGAAATTCACTCTCTCTATCTTCTGTTCTCTTTATCTTCTTCTCTCTTTCTTTCCTTCCCTCTCTCCATTTCTCTCTCTCTCTTCTCTCTCTCTCTCTCTCTCTCTCTCTCTCTCTCTCTCGGTCTACATAGGTAACTGTCAGAATGCAACCATGGACGCCGCCCATATCATCTCGATAACTTCGGCAGCACACGAATCGCTAGTGCGGGTAGTGTGGTGGTAGTGGCTTGGGTGCTGGGTGCGCAGGGTGGTGGTTCGGGTCCAGGTGTGAGCAAACTTTCAGGTACGACGACGACAGCTTCAACATGACTCTGCATATCAGGCTAGCCAGTTTTTCAACTTTTGCAGCTTTTATTCTCATTTTAATCACGGCAAATAAAAGCTGCAAAAGCCGATTTACTGGCTTGTCGTTATGAGTCGTGTTCCTTATGAGTCGTGTTCGATGTTCTGGATCGCAGAGAGAGAGAGAGATGGAGAGAGAAGGAGAGGGAGAGAGGGCTGCCTGCGCGAGCTCAGAAATACCATTCCGGCAGGTGTAATTCACGCGGAGCGGCATTTTTATGGTATTTGACCAGTGGATCTGAAACAATAGTTTGAAGTTGCTCAGTTTTAAAGTATTTACCCCCAAGTTTTGTGGCGATGGTATTTACCATCGACGAGACTACTATTCGTAATGGTATTTTTTCTTGTGTGTTGCGACTACGACGGTTAAGCTCAGTTTCTTTTCTGTTTGAAAGATGTTTTACTCCAAATTTTAAAACTCAAAGCCAAACTCTTTCTGCTCAGACCTCAACGACAACCACTCCATCGACAACAGTAATAACCACAATACGCTCAACAACCACAACAACCACAACCAAATCAACAAACACAACAACCACAACCCCCTCAACAGCCACAGCCCCCTCAACAACCACAACCCCCTCAATAACGACAACCCGCTCAAATACCACAACAACCACAACCCCCTCAACCACCGCAAGCACCTCAACAACCACAACAACCACAACACCCGCAACAACCACAACAACTACAACACCCTCAACAGCCGCAACCCCCTCAGCAACCACAACCCCCTCAACCACCGCAAGCACCTCAACAACCATAACAACCACAACCCTCTCACCATCCACAACAACCACAACCCCCTCAGCAACCACAACCCCCTCAACCAACACAACTACCTCGACCACCGCAAGCCCCTCAACAACCACAACAACCACAACATCCGCAACAACCACAACAACTACAACCCCCTCAACAAACACAACCCCCTCAACAACCACAACAACCACAACCCTCTCTACAACCACAACCCTCTCTACAACCACAACAACCACACCCCCCCCCCCAACAACCACAACAACCACAACCCCCTCTATAAATACAACAACCACAACTCCCTCAACAACAACTAAGAGAACATGTCAATCAAAAACAACCAAGAGAATATGTCCATCGACTACAACAAAGCCCACTACACACAGAAACACAACTAAGTCCAGAAGCACCTTCACAACGACAAAGGCCACAACCATTTCAATAACGACTACGACTCCCCCAATGGTACTTTTGAAGATGTTTATTCTTCCTTACTAGTTGGAAATGGAAAAAAAGAAATGTTTTAGATGCTTTAAACCATTTTAAGTGTTCTCGAGCAAGGTTATAAGAAATAATATTCATAAAGAATTCAGAGCACTCTTGTAACGTGCAATAAGAGTGTATATTTTGTGTTTTCGTTCATATTTTCTCTCAAAATGTAAGAAATTTTAGTGCGACGTATGAAAAAAAATTAGAATGCCTACTCCCAGGGTGGACGCGATAATTCGAACTTGCTTTAATTATTGTCCTCTGCCGCCGTAGTAAAGTATCACTTTTGGATGTATAATCATGAGGCTCATGAGGATAACCTGTCAATATGTGTCTTGGGCAAGGAAACGTTCATGTGTTTAATTGCCCCCGTTTATCTTCGTTCTGACCCATAGAGAGAAAGGAAAGGGGAATTCTTAAGATATAAGACAGTTAAGAGACATAATCCCTCTTTTTCCTACCCGAAAGTTACAATATATGCCGAAAGGAACACGATGGCAAATTCATTCAAGTTACGGTAACACGGAATTTCCACTCTTGTTGCTTCATAAAGCCAAAGAGGAAATAAGACCCAGGATGCATAAATCCTCATGAGACAATTCGACCTTAAAGTAATCTTCAGGATGCTTTACAATGCAACTAAACCATCTATCCAAAAAACTACCCGAAGATCAAATAAATCAATTATATTGTTCAATACGCCAATATGTACAAACCGGATGATTTGAGTTCTTGCATTCTTCTGCAGTTCATTAGTGGATCAATGAAAGCAATAATCTGCTACTTGAAGTCTGAAAGCCAAAATATACACTTTGATTGCATGCTACTGTACATGTTCCTGTACGTACACAAAGAAGTGATGTACATACTTGCAGGTACAGAATCCGTTTGCGCAGATTCTGCGGTTCCGAAGAAATTATGGCAATTACCTTGGCTCGTCTTTCATCTACACTCTCGATCGGAACGACCCAACTCGAGTCGCAAATGGATACACATTTGAAGAAACTTGTGAGTCATTGAATCACAAGTTCACTCTTCACAGATTTAGGAAACAAAATATTTAATCGATAACTTTTTCAGCTTGTGGTTACGTCGTGAAGCCCGGTGCGCTTGATTCGGCGCTCCTCTTCTGCCCCACATTTCATCAATGCGCCATTACCATATGCCGCCGAAAGGAAGGCGGCGGCCAACCGTGGGGGCCGTGGTTTACACTCGTCTTGAAAGCTCACATTGCAACGTGCGGCAGCGGAACCGAGGTGAAGCTCTTACTTTAATAGTAGACATTTTTGCCTCTTTAAATTATGTGAATATCATTTTTTGGGTTCATTTCACCTAATATTCTAGCAAAATGGAAATATTTTTGCATTAACTAATAGAATTAAATAAGTGTACATAGAAGCAAATAACGGATCTTTCATCGTTTATAGCTCCTTGGCTACGCCTTATCGATTTCCTCTCCGTGTTGTGGCGCAAAGGTCGAGCATATCGAATTCGACCGCGATAATCGAACAAGCTAGCTCTTGAACTTTTGGCTCTTGAAAACGAGAATAAATATTTAAAAAACCACAATATGCATTCCTATCCATAAGAATTGTAGTTTGCTATTTTCATTAACGAAAATGCAAAAAGTATCTACATATATAATTTATTTGTCTAAATATAACAGAATACTCTGCCATTTACGATAGGTAGCTAAAATATTTCGCTAAACAAATTTTTTTTATTTAATTCTAATCTTGGCGCTCTTGAACAGCTCGCATCTACAATACTCGGAACACAACGGATTCAGGCTGGCTCACCTATCCGGGCACTGAATTTCACCAATGCGGAGTTCACTTCCTCACCTGGCAATCCCCATCCTTTTCTTAAACAAACACAAAACATATTAAAATGCATGATACATACACTCTTTTGTCATTACTGAGACAGTTATTATTTCATTGTTTCAAAACACTTCACGCCAATTCAATAACGTATAAACAATGTGCAGCACAACTGGATGAACAAAATATGGTCTATTTAGCTTACGGTTAGGCAGTGCATATACAAGCCTAGACACAGGATAACCTCTTCACAAGATGTTTACATAAACAGCGTTTTGTCACCCGTATTTTAAGGAGCATCTGATGTTTTACAAATGTACGTACATATTCCACAGAGCTACGGCCGGTGTCCTCTTGAGCGGTTGAAAGAGCGGTTGATTTTTTTTTTTTCATCTTGAGCGGTTGAAAGAGTGGTTGATTTTTGAGGCATTGCGGTCGCGATGCGCGGTGTTTTTTTTCTATTCCGTGAATGCCATACCGTGGAAAGATGGCGCCCGGTGCGTTATGAAATCCAAGCAAGGAGTGCCAACGGGTGGGAAGAAGAGCCAGTCTCTGCTCGCCCTACAGACGTCAGTGACAATGAAAGGACTTGGGAGAGTTATATACGCATACGTTTCAAATTTGAAATTTTTTAGCGGGCCCCAAATCACAATTCTTCCAGTTGGGAGTTTTGCACCGTTTAAATCGTAGTTTTATCAGATACGTTTTTTTTTGTTTGTCGGATAATTCTTATAAAAACTAATTCAAAACCAGCCTTGAACTGTTTGGAGTTGCCTAACTTTGAAGTTCCGTTCGGCATATATGTATTGTAACTTTCGGCTAGAAAAAAGAGGGCTTCTTATGTCTGCTGTGTTACATCTTAAGACTTCTTCTTTCCTTTCTCTCTGGGGCGTCAGAAAGAAGATAAACGGGCAATTAAACACAAGAACGTTGTCTTCCCGAACACGACGGCATATATTGACAACAAAGTGATGACAAAGTAGAACAAGAAGAGAAGAAGGCAATACTTTGATGGCTGCTCATGCATTTACTACATAGTATGTACATATATATAGACGCATGAAGTTGTCTTTGAGCAATCGCAGGCAATGGCGGAACCAAGAAGCGGCCGCCATTTCCTTCTATGCATTCTGCTATCTTTTTGCTTCATTTCCCGCGTGCTCGGACAAATTCATTACTGTCGAGGTTTGATCAAAGTCCTTTTGTCGGTCATTTGACATGTGTATATCTTTCGTTGCGTTTCTTTTTAAAATATATATTATGATTCAAGTCATGAATCTTAATAGAAGAAGCAAAATAGGGAATTTTTGTTTATTTTAATTTTAATGGCTTCAGCAACTTGCACGGAGACACGAGATGTATGCGGCGTTGACTGGATTGGCTCGGCGCCATCGTGGGGACGAGATCACTCTCAATGCCAGGTTTTCTTATGCTACTCAATCTCAAGTGTTCATTCAGTGCTGCTAATCAATCGGATCGACATTTATTTATTAATATTTACATACATTCATCATAGACGTGACAACACATGGTTTTTTTTTCGGCTAGCGAGACTATCAGTTTATTAATTTATTATGAATAAACAAATTATTTATTCATTTATAAATATGCTAATAGACAAATAATAAAGTAACTTATCGCTTAGGTCACGACTCCACCGACCACAACAGTATGTTGACTTGTTAACATGACGCGAATTGTGAGATAATCAAAAAGAATCCAATGTGTTACCCGTCCACAATCAAGCAGCTTGGATTTTGTTCAAATTTTCCTTTTAGGTGCTTTCTGGTATGATGAGTCGATTGGACTTAGTCTAGGAATCGGAAACAGGGCAGACCCGGCAGTTCGAACCTATAATGTGCACTATGCAACAAACAGAGAACAAAAGTGAAAAAATCCAACCCAGACTTTAAAATTTGAGCGAACTCGGACAACGTATTCCTCATTTTACCAGAATAATACCTACACAGTTCTACAGAGCAATCAAAAGAACTTTCAAATATACTATTAGGATGTCTTTGATGTTTCTGAATCGATTATCCGGTGTAGCTGTGGAAAATTTTTTTAAGAAGATTAAAAAAAAATACTTCAAAAACATTTCCACACCAAGCACCAGAAAAGATTGCGAAATTTGCTGCAACCTGAAACCCTTTTCAATACAGTTCCATGTCTTCGATGCTTTGTTGAATTGTACAGCCGCATCGGAATAATCGGCCATGAAACATCAAAGACATCCTAAGTATCCAAAACCCAATAGTGGATTCGAAAGCTCTTTTCATGCTGCTACAAATGTGCAGGATTGGTTCTTTTAAAATGAAAACGTTATCTGAGCTTACTTAAACATTAAAGTTTATAAAAAATTGAATGTTGGACATTTTTAAATTTTTTGTGGAGCCTCTTGAATACTATGATGTAAATTTTCACTTCTAAATTTTTTCAGCAGTGAGGTGACCTTAGACGTGCATACTAGTCGCCATCCAGCGCGGAGAGCCCCATATTTTGAAGGGGGTATGATCACTGAAAAATATTTAATGCAGGTTTGTGCCGCGTCTGCCCTGTGATTCCTCACTCTCATTCTCGTGCTATTTCGCTGGTCGCACAAACCCGCTGCTTGAAAATAGCATGCGATAATGAGAGTGCAAAGGGCCGCGGCAATTTGAAATATCACATAATTTTTCGGTGATCGCCCTCCTTTAAGACTTCGTAAAAGCGAAAACGATATATATCTTTATTCGCATACATGATGTTACTTAGTGTGAGAACATTACAATGGCATAGATGCACTTACATGTAAAGCTAAGGACAATGACAGAACAAAATTCAAAACGAAGGAAAAGAAAAGAAAAGAAAATTAGAGAGAAAAGGAAAAATTAGAAAAGAGTAAAGGGAGGAGAAAACGGGCAAATCGAATGTATGATGACAAACAAATTATTTGCGAGCCATTAAAGCGTTGTTTTTAAATGAATCAAAAGAGAGAGAAAATCGGCTAGACCATTAAGCACCTTGAATATTTTATGAACAATTGAATTTTTAAAATATTTTCCAATTTCTAGACAAGGTTAATTAATTCCTCACATCCGAAAGCATCTTATATAAACCAGGCTCGACCTGGGAATGCGTTGCTTCGACTATTCTGCCGTGGTTATGCCGAGCTGGGCTCCTCTTTCATCTACACTCTCGACTCGAAGGACCCAGCTCTATTCGCAAATGGGTTCACATTTGAAGCAACTGGAAGTTCGTTTTCAAGCATTCAGATGTGCACTTACACAGTAGACCATGTATGGCCAAAATTCGGCCCCCCTTCGGAATCGACACAAAAATTCGTTCCGACCTAGCCACTTCCTTCTAGGTCCAAGCTAACTCTTTCTTACTTCGTCAAACCTATTTCTGTGTCAAAGATTTCCTGCACACACATTCTCTTATCATAATACAGCTTCATCAATTTCTTTTTCAGCTTCTGATAACTGTGCTTTTGTAAATCAAGGATCGCTTTAGCGAATTGGCATCAACACCTGTAGAAATTTACCCCTCAGATTCTCTCTTCTGCATGTACAATTTCGTTGCGCAATAGAGAAGACAGCGTTACAATTGAAGGAAGAGGGCAAAAAAGGAGGCGATGAGAAAAGTTTTACTTTTGCTGAAGCGCTGTTATTAAAAAAACATAATCTATTTACATATATCAGTTTTCATGGCCATTGTAGTCTCGTATCTCTAAATCATATGCGCTCTTGCCCTAACGTCAGACAAAAGGCGCGAATTCAAACATGAGTTTTTGGGCTCCTTAAAAGAAAAAGAAAATTTCTTTTTCTTGATATTTTTTTAGAATACGATTACAACGGCTACGCCATAAAACCGGACGCGCTTGCCTCGGCACGATATTACTGTCCAACATTTGATCAGTGCGCCGTTACCATATGCCATCGTCTGGAAATCGGCAGTCCTCCTTGGGGACCGTGGACTAGGCTCGTCTTGAAACCTCGCGTCGTAGCGTGCGACGGCGGACATGAAGTTCCTACTTTGATAATGTTTATTTTAGATTGCTTTTGTTTTAAATTATTTTCGTAATAATTTTATTTCGTCTCATTTCACCTTATATTATTGAATTGAAACATGAATATACATATTCAAGAATGCAAATAACTATGTTTTTTTTTAAAATTATACAACTGTTTATTCGCATAACCGGCCAAATAACATATATGTTAACAAATATGAAATACTACATCTTTTATTGTTTGTAGCTCGTTGGTTACGGCTCATCAATCGACACTCCGTGTTGTGGCGCAACGGTCGAAAATATCGAATTCGTCCGCGATCTTCTACCAGGTTTTCCCTTGACCTTTTCACTCTTTAAAACTAAAATAAATAAATAAATAAGCCATAAAATGCAGTTCTGTCCACTATAATTGTAATTTATTACCTGCAATTTATGCCAGGCGGCAGAATTTTTTGCTATATTAAATTTTGACGCTCTTGCACAGCTCGTCTCTACCCGAATCCGTATTCGACGCAGTACAACTTACTTACCTACAAAAACCCTTAATTTCATAAAAGCGGAGTTCGCTTCTTCACGTGGAAATCCCCAGCCTTTTCTACCGCTTCACCGGTTACTATGAAGATATATAAGGATATATGTACGTTCGTCTACAAGGGATCAATGACGGACTCTCGGAGATTGGAGGAATATTTAAAGGGCAAATAGAAAAAAAGCGACTGGGATCAAATGGAGTGAGCTTTCTCATTATATTAAGCATATAAATTAGATCGGCAGCTCATTTGCAATGTTCAAGAGACAAGATTCCCTGGGATTTCAGATCGAACGTAAAAAAAGAAGTCAGTGTGTTCTTGCAGCCACAGAATCCGTTTGCGAAGATTCTACGATTCGCCCGAGATTATGGCAATCAACAGGGAGCCTCTCACATCTTCACGCTCGACCAGAACGAACCTACTCGAGTCGACAATGGATACACATATGACGAAACTGGTGGGTCCCTATCAGCCTTCAGATATGCACATAAACAATGGACCATAGAAAAGGTAAACAAGGACAGACTCAAAAATCTGGCCAGACATTACCATTTCATGCTCGGTCTAGGTTGATTCTTTCTGACATTATCAAATTCTTTTTTTTTAAGATTTCCGCTGCATATTCCTTTTGATATTGGCTCTTGAAAAGCCGAAATCTTTAACAATTCTCCAGACCACTGTAGTCGCACCTCACTAAATGCTTTTGCCATGAAAAATGTGCAAATTCAAGATTGAGTTTTTGGCTTATTTAAAGGTATTAAATTTTAATTGATTTATTTTAAGTTCATGCTCTTGGCCGTGAAGCCAGGCGCGCTCGACTCGGCGCGACTCTACTGCCCCACATTTGATCAGTGCGCCGTTACCATATGCCGCCGCTTGGAAGGCTACGGCCAGCAGTGGGGGCCGTGGTTTACGCTCCTCGTGCAACCCCGCGTCGTGGCGTGTGACCTCGGATCCGAAGTGAAGCCCTCATTTTAATACTACTTTTTTTTAAAATTTACGTCCATACAGTTATTCTGCTTAGATTTGTAGTCAGAGAAGCAAATTAATGGTTTACAGCTCTTTGGCTACGCCTCATCGATCTCTACTCCGTGTTGTGGCGCAAATGTCGAGTATGCCGAATTTATCCGCAATAATCGACCAAGTTAGCGCTTGAGCTTTTCGCTCTTATAAACTAAAACAAAATTATATTTAAAAGGCAAAACATGTATGCCTAATTAACATTTGTTGTGTAACTACATAATTGATGAAAGAAGACGACTGAATAATCTTCATTTTATGATGGCTTAATTTAATTTAAATTTTAAATTTATAATGGCGAAATTAAATTTAAATTTAAATTTAATTTAAATTTAAATTGAATTTTAATTTTAATTTAAACAGGCGGAATTACATTTAAATTTAAATTTAAACAGCTCGTATCTACAACACTCCGAAGTCGCCAGAGTACGTCCAGTTTATTAAACACTCGGAATTTCACCCGAGCGGCGTCCGCTTCCTCGTGTGGCAGTCCCCAGCCTTTTCTTAAACAAACAAAAACAAAAGCATTTTAATCTCATGATATGTCCTTTGGCCATGTCCCAGTTAAGCGTGCCTTTATTATTTCAAAAGATTTGATACCAATTAAATAATGTATAAAATTTGCATATATGTAAAGAATTTAAAACAATAAATAATAGGTTCATTGGAGGATACGGTGAGGTGTGTACAAGTAAATTTTTTAGTATTTTTTTTGCCATGAGTAGTGAAGAATGACTCCATGTTATTTTCAGAGCTACTTTTGTAGTATTTCACTAAATAAAGAATAGTAAACCAGAATTCAAATGTTGTTCTCGTGAAAAAATTTCGAGCATTCGAATCAAGTGTAAAAAGCTCATACATTCATATTCCAATTTTTTGCCTCAATTGAAGTCCTACCGCAAGGATCTTATGAGTATTCTCAGGCTGTCACTTAAAGTAGCAAGAAAGTCAGTCGAGTATTCTTGGAGCCTTCGCCCTTGTGCCAGGCAAAATCGCGCGAGTTCAAGATTGAGTTTATGGCAGTTACGCCGAATGCCTTGTGAGCTGGTATACAACAGAAAACTTTGTTGCATTCATTTATTCACATCCTACATCAGTTTTCAAAGTAAATGAATGTGATTCAGCAACTTCAAAGGGCAGCGCCATCAAAGTAACGCCGTCCTCTTCTCGCGAGCGTGAATTCTTACTCGACTTCTTTTTTATTGTCAATATTTATCTTCGTTCTAGGGAAGAATAAAAGTTCGATTGCCAACGTCAATCATGTCGTGAGGACGAAAGAGAAAGCAATGAAGAATTCATAAAATGAAACGCTGCTAATAGGCATGATAACGCTTTCTTTCTACCCGAATACAATTCACTAATTCACGCAACAACAAGAACCGCCCAACAACAAAAACCGCCTTCCCGGAAAACCAAGAGTGCGCTGGAGAGACGACCTGAAACGAGCTATTGGACAAAACTGGTGGAATACAACCCGCGATGAATACCAACTTCTCATCCCCATCTGACAATGAGCATTTAATGCCTGACATGATAAATTGATTAATTGATTGATTGATTGATTGATTGATTAATTGATTGATTGATTAATTTACAATGCACTTACGTTGAACCGGCTCATTGTGGATAATCAGCGGAAGTAGTTCAAGAATGGTATACATATGGGCAACCGCATGGCTGAATCCAGAAACGGAAGCCATTTCCTTCTACGCATTTTGCTCTTTGTCTCGTTGCGCCATTTCCCGCGTGCTCGGACAACTTGAAACTCTTTTTGGCCTGTACTTTGACAAGTAGACCTCTTTCATTGCTTTTTTCTTGCAAGTCACTAATCATAATATAAAGAGAAGCAAAGAAATTCTTTCTTTTAATGGCTTCACAGCAACTTGCACGAAGACATGTGAAGTATGCGGCGTTGACTGGATTCGCCATCGTGGGGACGAGATCACTCTCCATGCCAGGTTTTCTTATGCTACTATATCTCACGAGTTCTTTGTGTGCAGCTAATCAACCGGATCGAAACTTATGTGTTCATTCATATGTACATACATCAGACAGATGAAAACTCATTGAATTTTTTCTCGACTTGCGAGACGAAACGGGTCGAAAATACTGGAAGAGTCAAATTAGGGAACCCGGTAACAGGTACATACATACATAGATAATACACAGCGCGCTGTGCCAAACGTATGGACAATCTCCTCGGTCAATTTTCCTCTAACCATAATCTCTCTCCTCTATCTCAAAAATGGTCACGCAATTGGGCCTCTCCCTCACATTATCACTGATTTTCTCGGCGTTAGCCAATTCTCGAGCCTCCCTCTCGCTTTTTCTCGCTCACCCCTGCAAAGTCCCGGCATCATCACTTCCTCCTAGCCTGGTGTTGAAACACACAATAAGGCCTTGTTTCATTTTGAGATGGTCAGGTAGAGCAGTTGTTTGTTCATTTCTTTCTTCTAAGTCAGCAACAATAGTTTCATTTCTCTTGCTTGCTGGCACCCTTCCCCTCATGACAACATTTGCTGGAACCGTCGCATTGGCTTGGCTTTTTTGTTGTTGCACCCCCCCCCCCTTCCCCATGCTCCATTCAGCATGCTTTTCGTTTGTCGAAGAAAAGGAGGCTAAAGGAGCTATCCATGGAGATTATAATGTTGCTGTGTTTTTGGTATTACCATCCGACCCAACTAGAGACATTGTTCCAAAAAGTAAGAATGCGTCCTGAAGCGGCCCTAGGGAGAAAAGTGACGTCATCACCCGTGCCTATTTTCTCCCCCATGCCAACGGTACCTCTTCGTTACATGATGCTTTTGACACATATGAGAGCTTGACGAAATTTTATGATTTGGAGCACTTGCTGCTACGCAACGAAGCTTCAGGACAAGGATATGAGTGCTGAAGAAAGCGCGAAAACGTACATGCGGATAGGCCAGTCGTCTTGAAGTCCACTTCTATAGGTAGCTTGTGGTGCTTATCATTCAATAGAAAATGCAGTGCGCAATCCTTCTCGTAAGCCTCTTAACGATGATGGTAAGATATTTGATCGATTATATCCACGTCATGTACTTCTATCCCTTATAATTTCTTTATAGACCGCAGGAACTTTCACTCGATTCCAGCGGATTGGCGAGTCGCGCCAAAGCATCAAAACAGGCGAACATCAGTCTTGCTTTCAAGACTGCATGCGATACCAGGCAAGTACACACCTTTTTTTTACTGTTTTGTTTGTTTCGCTTGAATAGAACAATTGAGAAACGATTTGGAATAAAAAGTGAGTCCAATGAATAATATAATGAAGGCGTAAAATTTTCTTTCATAACTGTTTTTTCCCGAATCTTTCCATGTTCAGGCAGACCGGTGCGTGGGCGTCGCAGTCGATGGTGGTGGTGCGTGCAGTGTCGTCCTTGCCCCTCAAGCAGCCCCTGCAGGCTCCGTCTACTTTGTTCGCATAACAGGCGGTTCTTGCGCGGCGGGTTCAGGGGAGGTTCTTCGCTTCAACGAGGAGGATCTCACGACAACTACCCTTGCGCAAATAAGTTTCTGTTGAGCCGTCGTGTTAAGCAAAACCCGGCCAATATTGGTTTCGCCCACAATCACGATAGGTCAACTGTTCGTAACTGCCAATTGATTCATAAACAACAACGGAGGCCTTGTCTGGCACAGCCAATGCATATTATTCGAATGCATCATTTTCCGGCCCTTTTAAAAATATGTATGGTGATCACCTAAACGAGTTCAGAAATCTTATACATATGTAGCGCCATTTCTAATATAGTTTTCACAGAGCTTCTCCACGGTCTCCCTGTCTTCCTCAACTCCCTCAGCATCCATCTCCCAGTCAAGTACCACCACCAGTACCACAAGTCCCATAACACCTACTGCCCAGTCTCCGTCGACATCTACCGCCCAGTCAAGTACCAGCAGCACCACCACACCTCCACCACCACTTCTCCAACTACTAGTAAGGTGAAAACCACAACGATCGCCAGTAAGTTTTTGTTTAAATAGATGATGCGTTAAATTAGCCCGCTTTCTGGCATTTCCGTGCAACATAAACCGTCATAATCAAGAAAAAGATGGCTTGTTACATTTTGAGTTTAACACACTATGTGGCTCGTTCCGACAAACAATATAGAAATATTTACGCCTGCTTTCAGTTTAGGATATAATCAATGAAAGTACATACATATGTACATATGCACTTACATATGTAGTATATACATACATATGTATAATATAGGGATATATCTGTTGTGTAGATACATAGTAATATCTACACGTATTATGTTACGTGCTTTTCAGTAGACTATGTGAGTTAGATTACATTGTAGTTTGCATTGTCACGTTGGCGCTCGCCTATTGGTCCACGTGACATTGTTTGTATATTAGCATATTAGCTTACGTGAGACTCGCATATATAAGTCCTAGCCAGCGAGCTCACATCACTTCGCTCTCATCTTCTCATCTAAGCGGCGGTCTTCTATTCTCTCTCTGATAAACCTCTCTCCCGCCTTGCCTCGTCTACATACATTCTACTCTCTGTCCCTCTCGTGGACGGACACAACAATTGGCGATCAGGACTTCAAGAACTTCCGCGGCGGCCGATTCCCCATCTACGGCCGTTACCCTCTTTCTCTCGATCTCTCTCGCCGGCCAAGCTCTCTCTCACGGTCGACGTCCTCTCTCGCGGCGTCGTTCTCGTGTGGCTGTTCCTGTGCATTGACACGCTCTTTGGCCGCTATACAGTTGTTAAAACCCCAAGGTGACGGGGGCCCGTTCTCTGCTTGCGGAGTCCGGGACCAACAAGGTGTGTTTCCTCCCCAGGCCCTCTCCTGTTCTGTCCGCACATGTGGCGTATTTCCGTTAATTCGGATTCGGCAGCGTGGGATTGGAGGACAGGAGGCGTGCAGGTGGCGTTACCTGCATTGCTGTGGCACTGTGGTATTGTGGAGCCCGGTGCGGAGTGGTGCGCGGTGTGTGAGCTGGTGATCTACAGGCGGAGAAGTTGAGGAGTGTGAGGCACCGAGGAGGAAGTAAGGTGGCAGTATACAGTGGCCAGACCTGAGCTTGAGAGAGTTTCGGACTCCAAAAGCGAGACGGTAGCCCGTACTGAGAGTGTGCTCTAAGAAACTCTGTACCACTGAAAGAGAAGTGAAGTGGCAGTACTGAGTGGCTGAACCTGAGTTGAAGAGAGTTTCGGACTCTAACAGTTAGAAGGTAGCCTGTACTGAAAGTGTTCCCCTGGCAACTTTGATTCGCTGAAGATGTCGGAGGACATGAAGGCGTTGCTGGAGTTGCTGAAGAAGCAACAGGAGGAGAGCGCTGAACAGATGAGACAGCAACAACAGAGCCATGAAATATTGGTGTAGCAGTTGCTGGAGAGACTGAAGAAGGATGACAGCCCCACGCAAGGTCAGAGCGACACGTCCAGGGCTGGACCGTCGATTGACGCGTTGGAGAAGAACATCCAGGTGTTTGAGTACGATCCGGAGGATGGATGTACGTTCAATGCATGGTACGAGAAGTACGAGGACATTTTCGAGCGGGAAGCTGCGAATGTCTCAGAAGTGCAGAGGGTGCTGATGCGAAAGGTGGATATGTGTGAAAGTGGATATCCAGTACAGGAATTCAATTGCACCAAGGAAGGCTGCGGAATTCAACCTCCAGGAGACAGTGGAGAGGATGAAGAAGTTATTCGGAGATTGCAAGACAGACTTCGAGAAGAGGTTGTCGTTGCTGAATCTAAGGATGAGCACGTCTGGAATCAACGATTTCAGAGTGTTGTCAGCCGAAGTGAACAAAGCAGTCGAAGAGGCCAAGATGGCAGAACTGACAAATGAGCAGCTGAAGACCATATTCTTCATGGTGACTATGGACTTGCCTCGTCATTCGGACACTCGTTTCCATCTCTTGTCACAGATCAAGCGGAATGAGTCGATGACGATGGAAGAGTTGGTACAAGAGTGCGATAAGATCGCAATTCTCAGGAACGAGAGCAGTGCGGTGCAGGCTCAATGCAAGAATGCGGCGGTGCATTTTGTCGCTAAGCAGCAGAGGCACACCAAGCAGAAGGCGGAGAATGGCAACCGGAATCGCTGTTTCCGCTGTAGTGGTGCGCATCCGCAGGAGAACTGCAAGTTCAAGGATCGGAATTGTTATGCGTGTGGCCAGATTGGCCATATCAGCATAAGTTGTCGGAACGACGAAGCTGAGAGTGACACTTCCTGGAAGGAGAATAAGAAGGAGAGCACGAGAATGAATACGATCATCGTAAATTCTGTGTGAGACAAGTCATTTGAAGTGGATGTTGTGATGGAAGGCACTAAAGTCACAATGCAGGTGGACACCGGTGCGGATATCACTATGATTTCCAAATCGACTTGGGAGAGCATCGGCAAGCCGAAGTGCAAGAAGGCGAACGGCAAGCCGATCGGAGCTTGTGGTGAACAGCTCGTTCTCACTGGACGCTTTAAGGCAAAGGTTCAGTATGGTGGAAGAAGTGCCGAGGGAACTGTCTACGTGACAGAAGAGCCACTTTCGTTGCTTGGCCAGGATTTCATCTCAATTCTGGAGATGATCAAGCTGGAGAAACGAGAGACTAAAACGCCTGTCGTTCAAGTCCACAGAATTCTCAGCAAGCCGAGTAACCACAAGGAAGTTGGCAAGAGCAAGATCCCTGCGGTGGGCTTTGACGGCCCTGGTGATTGTATGAAGAGGAAAGGGAAGAGCCCGGCAGAGCTTTTCCTGGGAATGAAGTCGAGAAGGACACGAGGTGACTTGTTGAAGCCGTTTGTGCCATCAGAGCAGATTGATGAGCGCAATAAGAAGCAGTTTGACTGGCACCAGAGAGCAAAGGCCAAGTCATTTGCAGTCGGCGACAAGGTCAGGCTCATGACAAGCATTCAGCCAGACGGAAGGAATTGGCTTGTTGGCGAGATTGTTGGCAAGAAAGGCAGATTTGCCTATTCGGTGATGCTGGAGAACGGTCAAGTGATCAAGTCTCGAGCAAATCAGTTGGTGGAAGACCACGGAGATTTTGCTTCGGAGACAATGCAGATGAGCATGCCGTTGTACGTGTTGATGGGCATGTTGGGCTCAAGGATGCAGAGCCAGTCAAGTGCAGCAACGACGATCCCGAGCAGTTCGAGCAGCGCGGCGACCACAAACAACTCGAGCAGCGTGGCACCGGCACAATCCGCAGTCCAGACGAGCCGCTCAACGCATCGAGCGCGAGTTACCAGTAACTCTATTGTCCCCATTGATGTTTTGTATTGTTTTGTATGATTGAAAGTTTCAATCTTAGTGGGGAGGTGTTGTGTAGATACATAGTAATATCTACACGTATTATGTTACGTGCTTTTCAGTAGACTATGTGAGTTAGATTACATTGTAGTTTGCATTGTCACGTTGGCGCTCGCCTATTGGTCCACGTGACATTGTTTGTATATTAGCATATTAGCTTACGTGAGACTCGCATATATAAGTCCTAGCCAGCGAGCTCACATCACTTCGCTCTCATCTTCTCATCTAAGCGGCGGTCTTCTATTCTCTCTCTGATAAACCTCTCTCCCGCCTTGCCTCGTCTACATACATTCTACTCTCTGTCCCTCTCGTGGACGGACACAACAATATCTTTCAGCTACATTACCGTCCAACAACCAGGTCTGCGGGAACTTTCTGATAGTTCCAAAATGTCCGATAAAATTGGACACTTCTCGATTTGATTCGATACAGTGCGCTAAATTGGTGTTGATCAAATGGAAAAAAATTGAGGCAATAAGCCTAGCAATTGGGACATTTCACTGGTTTATCGTGGAAAACCCGAGTGCCTGAAGTTAAATTTGTATGTAAACAAAATCTACATGCGTTTATCCAGAAGCGCACAATATGATCGGACATTTTCGAACTTTCTGAAAGTTCCGAAAGTTCCTGCCCCCGTATAACTACTGTCTAAATTGATGAGACGGTGACTTGCATTTCAAAGGGCAGATTAATTAAACCCCGTGGCTATTTTCGTTGAAAAATTCTCTTGGAGATCTAATTTAATGCAACCATTAATTTTTAGCCCATCCGAGTGGTTTAATTAATCTGCCCTTTGAAATGCAAGTCACCGTCTCATCAATTTAGACAACTACTACTACGCCAGCGACCACGACTACGACTCCAGTAGTACGTCTTCCATTAGATTTGATCATTGCTTTAATGTTCTTTTAAAGAATTTTTTAAACCAAAAAAAATAAAATGCAGAAAAGGTAATATAATTTTTTTTGATAAAATAGTCTTAAATCTGCACTAAAACCTGCCTCGCTTTTGTTTTGGTATTGTGCCTTTAGAACCAACATGTTGCAAAAAAGGGCCGCCATATGAATAAAGTGCATGCTCTTAGACCTACACAAAGGAGTGATTGTGTTTGTAGAATCCGTTTGTGAAGGTTCTACGATTCGGCCATAGTTATCAGGATGGCGCCTCTCACTTCTACACTCTCGACCCGAACGACTCTACTCGACAAGCTAATGGATATAACGCTGAGGAAACTGGTGGTTCGTTATCATGCCTTCAGATGTGTACGTAAATAGTAGACCATACATTTGACTCCACACAAAAATTCGGCATGACCTCATAAGCCATTTCCGTCTCGGTCCAAGCTGATTCTTTCTTTCAAACCTTTTTTTTAAAGATTTTAGAGACATTCTCTATTATTTTTATAGCATCATCTATATTGATTTTTTTAGTTGCTGTCAACTGCGCATTGGTAAATTAGAGACGCTTTAGCGAATGTGCATGCACATATGAAGAAATTCTCCCCACAGATTGTTTTTTAAGCATCTGTTATTTCTTCGGTCGCTCTTTCTTGCAAATATCACCAAGAGAAAGCAGCCAGATACTGTCAAGAAGAGAGCAAAAAAGGAGACACTGAGAAAATAATTTACTTCGCTGGAGCCCTGTTTTATTAATGTTAAAGGAGATCTAAGGCCAATAAATACTTAATTCATAAAAATTGTCGCCTTATTTGGTCAGGTTGAGCTAGAAACTTCGATTGCAAGTGTCCCGAAGTCCCAAAAATTTCTCAGCTCTGAGGAAATTAACACTATTCTCTACTTTGAATTCGCGAATATTTTTTTTACTGCAATTTTCAAAATATTTGGCAGAGCAACACTGTGGCCGATGGGGCCGCCCAAGCCCTTGAATTGTATACATATGATCCGCGTAACCAACATTGGCCGGGTTTTGGCTAACACGTTGGCTCACGTGCCAGTTGTCCAACCCACAAGTTTCAGTGGAGCGAGGAGAGGGGCAGTAGCACATTTCTGTGGATTGTTCACCCAGTACTTAAAAAAAAATCTGTCAGGGATTTCACGGCAGGAGTTTTCATTTAAGGTCTCCTTTAAAGGAAATTAATCTTTACTGACGTTTTATTTAGCACACGATAACAATGGCTACGCCGTGAAGCCTGACGCGCTTGACTCGGCGAGATTCTACTGTCCCAACTTTGATCAGTGCGCCATGAAACCAAACATTGCAACGTGCGACAGCGGACATGAAGTTCTTATTTTGATACTGTCTAATTTCTCTTTAAAAAAACGTTACTTTTATAATAATTGTTATCATTTCTTCTAACCATAAGATTGGCTGCTTGTTTTTCAAATTACGTACATTCATTTAGTCTACTGAAATAGAAATAGATTTCTTGCATAAATACATAATATTAAATTTGTACACAATGAAGCGAAAATGATCGTTTATAGCTCGTTGGCTACGCCCAGGGATGATCAAAGCGGGCCGAGCCCGGGCCGGGCCCTAGGCCCGGCCCGGCCCGTTGCTAATTTGGCGGGCCCGGGCCCGGCCCGGGCCCATATCTGGAAATACGGGCCCGGCCCGGCCCGGCCCGTTTACCCTACAGGCCCGGCCCGGCCCGGCCCGCTTACCCCATAGGCCCGGCCCGGCCCGGCCCGCGTTTAAAAACTTAGGCCCGGGCCCTGAACATGATGATGCAAGAAGCAATTAGAGCCCCAAAAAATACGCCACACACCCTTTTCGTTGTTGTTTTTCCTATTGTTTTGTTTTAAAACATTATATTTAGTCATGGATGAGCCCGACGTAGAATTAGTCCAGCTCAGCGACAGGCCATCGACTTGGCAACCACCGCAGAAACCGGCCAGCGAGCTTACAAAAGAAGACTTGGACCAAATTGCCGCGTTCGAGGCATCTTTGTTAGTGTACAAAGAGAAAACTCGCGGCTTAGTGGATGTTTACTACCGCGACGCGGACGATGCTCCGCATATGAAGACGACGTTTCGCGCGTGCATTCGTTGCACTCCTCCCGTTTTTTTCAAGTCCACGGCGGGAGGACACATCTCGTGAGTTTTTGCATGACCTGTTTAGCTTTTCAGTATGCTCTCTATTTAGCCGCCACAACAAGCGAGTACACGAGGGAGAAGGGTCGTCTTCCAGCCAGCCTTCTATCAAGAAGCATTTTGTGCCTTGCTTGGGACCCGAAGGAAAAAGAAGTCTGACTCACTCACTAGGCCGTTATGCTATCAATAGCGGTTCCTCATTCAACTCTTTGGCATCGGCAGATTTTGCTGAGCTTTACAAGTCGATTGTTCAGCTCCCGTGCGTTTATCATTTTTCAATAATTTCAGTCAGTTTTGTTTTAATTCTTCCAGGATGGCTACCGGAGTATCAGATGAGTTACCATCTCGGCATACCATTGCTAGGTCAGCACAATCGATCTCAGCAGATGTGATGAAGGGTCTCACGGTTGAGGTGAGAAATGTGTTGATATGAATGTATATGAACTCCATTATTCAGGTACAAGAGGCCTATTCGTCATCACGATTCATCGCTATCAGTTGCGACTACGGCGAGAGAGGCGGTCGATCATACGCGTCGGTAGTTGTCCATTTCCTGAAGAATGGAGCCTGTGTCGCGCGGACTCTGGGCTTCTTAGCGGCAGGAGATGAGTCGAAGACAGCTGAATACGTTAGTTTTTGTTATCGCGAATATAAATTTCGCAGACTATTCGCAGACTATTAATTCACTGCAGATCTTCTCACAGTTGCAAGATGCGTGTAGGCCACATGGTTTGCATTCTCAGCTGGGAAAAAGATTCGTATTTGTTTCGGATGCTGGAGCAAATGTTCTGAAGACGGGAAGGGACTTCTTCCCCATGAGTATGTTTAGTATGTATTTGCATTTATTTTAACAATCGTTCGTTGTGCAGATGTTGCCTGCGCTGCCCACCGCCTTAACACATGGGCAAAGAGAGGCTTCTTTCCATATGCTGGCGCAGCCAAGGAACACTCAGAAGTAGCTAAAACTGCGGTGAAGATTCAGAAGGCTGCATCCACTGTAGCAAACTATATGCGCTCTCGCAAAGCTGTTAGTTATTTTAGCTGTATTACCTTCTTTGATATTGCTAACACCTTTGTTAAGGAGTTTTCTGGATATCGCATGCCGCGTGCATACGTGTCCACCAGATGGCTCTCAGCAGCACACACAATGCACGATGTTAGCGATTGTCTGGACAACCTCGTTGACGCACTCGACTCCACCGACACAACAAGTTTTGCTGTTCGTTATAATCCTATTTTCTAGTTTTATTCATCGGAACCAGCCATCTATTTTGCTACTTGAGGAAGCTGTCCGCTTCCTTGACGGCAAGAGAGAGGAGCTGATGTCGTTCATCAAGCTGATGTCTCTTTTTGAGACACCAATCAAGAAGTTGCAGGTTGCTTAAGCTTTTATGCGTGCTTATAATTAATTATTGGTCATCACTTCTTGTAGTCTAACGACTGTACAATTGGCCTGGTGGTCCCGTACGTGCTCGGAATAAAAGAAGGACTGGAGAAAGCAGCGGAATCTGGGACCGCCATTGAAAAGGCCTTTTCTGAGTCACTGCTCTCTGCATTCAATGAAATCGAGAAGGATTTCTTCTCCCCACTTCATTGTGCAGCCTCTCTTCTAGACACGCGCGCATCACGCATGCGTTCACACTTCAGCAAGAACAATCGTTTTCTTACTAAGGTTTATTTCAAATCTAAATCCTGGCATTTTAATTAAAACAATTATTTTTCAGTGCAAAGATGACATTGAAGAGATTGACTCTTCCTTCGTCCACACTACGTCATCTAGAAGTTCGTCGCAGGCTGTGGCTGTGGATGCGGATGCAACGGATTCTCTTCTCATGGGTGATGATGACGCAGAGATTCGATCTCTGCGAGATGAGATTGACGAATTTTACCTCACCCGACCATCCTTCCCAAATCCACTTGAGTATTGGACAAATAAGCAGGCCAGCATGCCTTCCCTTAGTCCCTTGGCTCTTTCCATTCTTTCTGTGCCGGCCACTAGTGCGCAGACGGAGCGCTCCTTTTCGAGGTTGCACCACCTTGTCAGTGACTATAGACACCGCCTCTCAGACTCCAGTATTCAAGCCCTCATCACCGCTTCCATGAATCGCACTGTAGTTGTTGGAGTAGATGAGGAAGACGATGATACTGACAACTCGTAATAAATCGCTAGTCGTATTTCAGCATTAGAATCCTGTCTGTCTCTCTTCCCTTTTCTGCAGCTCATTATATTGACGAGTTGCTTGTTGGCTAACATATTTTTCCAGTTGTTGATTTCATTGACTACTCGTATCTCAATTGCTACTTGCATTTCAGAATTACAGTCTTTATCTGTCTTTAAGCCGATAAAAATAACGTGTTAAAATAAGATTCCAAGCGAACGAGAATTTTCTGCTTTTTCTCCAGCTCAAGAAAGCAGGCCCGGGCCGGGCCCGGGCCCGGCCCGGCCCGGCCCGCAAGTATGCAGGGCCCGGCCCGGCCCGGCCCGCAAAGAACTTTATGGGCCCGGGCCCGGCCCGCCTTCATATTTTTACCCTCGGCCCGGCCCGGGCCGGGCCCGCAATTTGAAGGGCCCGGCCCGGCCCGGCCCGTAAGGATAGTGGGCCCGGCCCGGCCCGGCCCGCAAGGAAGGCGGGCCGGGCCGGGCCGGCCCGGGCCTGGTTTTGACCATCCCTGGCTACGCCTCATCGACCTCCACTCCGTGCTCTGGCGCAATGGTCGAGAATATCGAATTCGTCCGCGATAATAACCCAAGTTGGCTCATGAGCTTTTCGCTCTAGAAAAAGAAAACAAATATTTAAAAAAAAAATCATAAGATGCATTCCTTTCCATTAGAATTGTAATTTAGTACTTGATCCTAAACGAAGTATAGAACAGATTAACTAGATAATTTATTTGTCTGTCTAACAAATGAAGCTGAATTCTCTGCCATTTATCGCTGGGCAGCTGAAAATTTTTTCTAAACACTTTGTTTATTTAATTGTAATTTTGACGCTTCTGCACAGCTCGCATCTACACGAATCCGGATTCGAAGCAGTACGGCTTCCTTACCGGCGACAATCAGTTTCGCAAAAGCGGAGTTCGCTTCCTCACGTGGCCATCCCAAACCTTTTTTTCAACAAGCACAACTAAAATTCTCAAATAAAAGGATCACCATTGTCTATCCCTGCCTTCCGTGTGATCAGTAGGATCTTTTGTTCACCCTACTTGAAAAAATAGGTGAAGAACTAGATGGTATACCCAAACCGCGCACGTCTTGCTGATTTCAATTTTGCTTGAAACACTCAAAATAAGAACATAACACAGCGGCGAAAGTTTTGACTGTCCAATTGAAATATCGAATGATACTTTCTGTATTGAATTCTCATTCAAGATATCCCGTTTTGAGATTTTTTTTTTGTGCAGTCGCATCTTCGTTTCGTTTCACTGTATTTAGTAGGTTAATCGTTTTTCTGAGATATCATTCGCTCGATCTCTTTTTCTCTAACCACTCTCTCCCTCTGTATTCTCACACAATTTGAAATTTCCCTGGCATTCTCTTGGATTGACTCCCTCGCTGACCCGGCAAAGTTTCGCCATCATCACTTAATCCTAGCCTTGCGTTGAAACACACAATAAGGCTTTGTAGTATTCCGAAGTTACCGGACCCGGCATTTGTATTTATTATTGTATCCTTATAACCTTCGCGAGGCAGCACCGACAGTTTCTTTTTCTCTTGCTGTCTGACGTTACTTTCCATCGAACGACTTCATGACAACATTCGCTGAAACCGTCGAACTGGCTAGGCTTTTAGTTGCCCCTCCCCCACCCCCCCCCCAAGAACCATGCTCCATACATTCAGCTCACCTTTCGGTTGTCGAAAAAGAGGAGGCGCACGCATAGGGAATGTAATTTCAAAGTTTATTCCACAATCCGGGCCCAGTCCCTGATTGTGTAATAAACTTTGAACATGTAACAAAGGAAGTCTCTCCAGTCACGTCATATCTTTACCAGTGTTGTCACATCTTTTCCGATGTAGATAAATAATTTAATTAATTAATTAACGCAATCCACTCAGCTGGACAATGGCAGCAAGACGCGTTCTGGAAACCACGGCATCGTAATTAGAAGTAGACCAGAAATTAACGGAGAATTGAAAAGGGGCGAAGTAGTAAGTGGTACACCGTACCCCCCCCCCCACGTCACACCTATTTATTTCACTTTTACATGAAAAATAAGAGCATGAAATAAAGAGCATAATAAAGTACAAGATTTTCTATTTCGGTGAGTGCGAAATTAATGCAGAAAATTACACTGAATAAAAAAATAATTACGAATTCTTACAAAAAATAAAAATCATTTTAAATGGCTTCATTTCGCTTGGCTTCTTTGGCACGCGGACGCTACAGTCGAGGCCAGTGGCTGCAGAGCAGTGCTGTTTACCTAGAAAATAATGAAGTAGGCAGGGCAAACTCTTGACTGCTCCTTATAAAGAGGTCTAACAAGGAGCCGAGACATAAACTAGATTTATCAGAAGGACTTCTGCGGAGCCCGTTCAACATAAACGTAGCGTGAATTCTAACTTTCGGCTAAAACAAAAGCAGTGAGTATGCCTTATAGTTGTGTTTGATCTTATGAATTCTTTTTTCCATGATCTTTTGGGCATCACAGAAAAGCTAGATGGTAGCAATTAAACATTTGAACGACGTTTTGTTCTTCTCCAAAAAGGAAGACACGTATTGACAGCAAAGTGATATCAAGGAGGAACAAGAAGCGAGGAAGGCACTACTTTGATTGCCTACAACTGCTTTAATGGCTGCTCTTGCACGTAGATACATATATAAACATATGTATGTGCATATATAGAGGCAGAAATCAGTCGCAGAGAATGACGAAATCCAGAAGCGGCCACCACTTGCTTCCTTGCATTCTGCTTTCTCTTTGCTACATTTCAAGCGTGCTTGGACAACTTGAATTTTGTCGAGGTTTGATCGAAGTCCCTTCGGAAGATAATTTGACATGTGGATAGCTTTCGTTGTATATTCTTGCAAGTCATGAATCATAATAATTGCACAAGCAAAGAAAAGAAGTATTTTTTATTTATTTTAATTTTAATAGCTTCAGCAACTTGCACTAAGACAAAAGAGGTATGCGACGCTGACTGGATTCGCTCCGCACCATCGTGGGGACGAGATTACGATGCATGCCAGGTTTTCCTATGCGACCCTGTGTCACGAGTTCTTTCAGTGCAGCAAATCAATCGGAGTTATTCATTCATACATCACAGATATGACAGCCCATGGTATATTTTCTCGCCTTGCGAGACTAACAGTTTATCAAGTTATAAATAAGCAAATAATTTATTCATTTATATTTAAGTTAATAAACAAAAACTAAAGTCACAGATCGCTTCTCTAGGTCACTACTCCATCGACCACAGCGAAACTCACCACAACAGTACGTTGACTTGTTATTCAGACGCGTTTTGCGAGATAATCAAAAGAATCCAATGCGGCCGTTTACCCAGTGAAAATCGACCAGCTTGGATATTGTTAACATTTTCCTTATATACACTTTCTAGTTTGATGAGTCGATTGGCCCAAGTCTAGGAATCGGTAACAGAGCAGACTCGGCAATTCGAACCTGCAATATGTACCATGCAACAAAAAAACAACAGTAAAAATATCAAAAATAAAAAATTTTATAGACTTTAAAATGTGGGCGAACTCGGACAAAGTACTCCTCATATTACCAGAATAAAACCTACACATTTCAATAGAGCATCAAATGAACTTTCAAATATACTACTTTGCAGAGGAAACTAAGGATGTCTTTAATGTTTACGAAGTTTTCGAATCGATTATCCGGTGTTTTTTAAGCTGTGCGGTAAACGCAGACGTACATACTAGCCGCCACACAGTGCAGCGAGTCCCATATTTTAAGCCTTCGTATGAAACGAAAACTTTTCTTACGAAGGCAGAAAATATGGGGCTCTCCACGCTGGCTATTATGTACGTTTTCCCATTCCTAGACCACGCAAATTGATTAAGCATATATAAGGAAAAAATTAAACAAAATTCACTTTTGGTCGATTTATATACTTGCAAATCGCTTCATATGTTGCATGCGTACCAGGCAAGACGATATGAGAATCCGTTTGCGAAGCTTCTGCGGTTCGACCATAATTATCCCAATGGGATTGGCGCCTCTCACTTCTACACTCTCGACCCGAACGACCCTACTCGAATCGCTAATGCATACACAGTTGATGAAACTGGAAGTTCGTTATCATGCCTTCAAAAAGTGGGCCATCCATGGCAAAAATTTGCCCCCCTCCCTTCGGACTCGGTACAAAATTACCGCCTGACCTAGCCATTTCCATCGGAGCATAACCATAGTTGTTTCTAATTTTTTTTCACAGTTGCTGACAATTTCGTTTTTGTAAATCAAGGACGGCATCAGCGAACGAACATCTGAAGAATTCTGCCCCCCCCCAGATTTTATTTCTCTTCTACACGCACTATTTCGCATGATCTCTCAACGTTTCAGTACTTTAAAAAAGCAAAAAAGGAGACCCTGGTTTAAAAAAAAGCGTAATTCGTGTCATTTTTCCGAACCATTCTAGCTGTCTCTCTAAATGAAATATGCTCAAGATCAGTCAAAAAGGCGCGAACTCAGACATGAGTTTTCGGCTCGTTTAAAGGAATTTTTATTGATATAATTTTTAGACTTTGATTTCACTGGCTTCGCCGTGAAGCCCGGCACGCTTGATTCGGCGCGATTCTACTGTCCCAAATTTGATCAGTGCGCCGTTACCATATGCCGTCGTCAGGAATACGGCAGTCATCCGTGGGGACCGTGGTCTAGGCTCGTCTTGAAATCTAACATTGCAACGTGCGACAGCGGACATGAAGTAATTTTTTATTTGTTTATTTATTTATTTTTTACAATTATGTTCATATTAATTTTGTTTGGCTGATTTTACCTAATATTACATAGCTATTTTGTTTTCTAGTTACATTCATTCATGTATTCTACTAAATTGCAATTGTTTCCAGCATAAATTTTAAGAATTAAAAATGAAAACACAAAGTTGCAAAGATGACGTTTCTTTCATCGTTTATAGCTCGTTGGCTACGCCTCGTCAGCATACGTTCCGTGTTGTGGCGCAACGGTCATGAATATCGAATTCGTCCGCGATTTGCTTCCAAGTTGGCTCTGAGCATATCGCTCTTAAAAACTGAAACAACTAACAAAAACCTATATAATGTGCTCTTTTTCCTAAACAAAGCATAGAAATGGTTCAATGTAACTGTACGATTTATTTGTCTGAGACATGAGTGATTACTCACAATCAGCAATTTATGATGGGCGGTGGAAATTTTTAATCGAGTTAACATGTTAATTTAAATGTAATTTTGACGCTCTTGCACAGCTCGCATCTACACGAATCCGGGCACTCAGCAGTACGGCTTCCTTGACTACAAGGGCACTCAATTTCACCAAAGCGAGTTCGCTTCCTCACGTGGAAATCCGCAGCCTTTCCGCCAGCGACTCCGACTCCAGCTGTAGTACGTCTTCATGAAAGAACAAAATTTTTTTTTGATTTCATCGTTATTACAATTTTCTTTTTAAAGAATTTTTAAACTTAAAAAAATGTGCTGAAAAATAGTTATAATTTTTTAAATAAAATAGTCTTAAAGGAGCTTGAAAGTCGCTAACTCCTAACACGAAATGCCTGATCTTTTATGAGCAATGGCAATTTGCCAAGATCCTTGCTCTCGTAAAGCAAGCGTTTGTTTGAACAAATTTAAAATGGCGGTTTATATTTCACGGCCAATGGAACCATCTTTCACAATCGCTGGTCAACCTATCTTCCGACAAACCATTTAGACCATAATTTAGTTGGCGACAAATGTTAAATTTAGAGTTTTGTGAAACACACTAATATTTCCTTGGGATCAGGCGACGCTTTTCAGATAGAAAATACTCCTTTAACTTTTAGTTTAGTGAATTGACTCTTTCCTGATGCATTCGCAGCTCAATCAGGACACATTCACGTAATCATACTAATAGAGAAAATTTTGAGTTTTCGCCTCCTTTAAGTCTGCGAACAGAGCGCAGAGATTGCGAGTCGTACGTTTGGTATGGTTCAGTGTATTTCTTTTGCTTCAACGAGTTTGTAAAAGACAGCCGCGTGCAGACTTCTAGTAGCCGTTGCTGGTAACGGATATAAAGAATGGATTTTACGTACTTTCGGACTTCAGTGGGATAAATAGAGCTCCCCCTATCCGCAACGCTATCCATGAACCATATCCGAAGAACAGCCCGTTGTTTGCTTCCATAGTCCAAAATGTTGCATATGCGGAACACAGTTATATTCCATCCTGTGAATGTGACGGAACTTGGGTTGATTAAATCCGTCGAATATATTAAACAATATCGAATTTACTTCGAACGAAGCTCCTACAGTACGCTACGCTCCTTCTGTCGCCTACCATAATTCCCGTTTGGATTCCCACTCTCTCAGAGGCTCGCTCAACAACAAACGTACAAACGTCGCCTTTATTGCGTGTCCGTAACAATCGTGCTCACTAGCACCACTCGAATAACTGATGTCGACACAAAACACAGTATTCACCAGATACATACATACATCTTACAAGGACTGCTTGCCAGAACCTCCCGTGGGCCTAAGGCATGTTAAACGTCAAGAACACAAATGTGTACACATGGATATACGAATGCACAAAATATGTCCAAAAACCACTATACCGTAAACAAAGAAGCATGGCCCTTCAGACCGGCATATATTTACATCAATAGGAATAGGCATATGTATACATATATACATATATGCATGCCGCTACGAATGCATCACGAAGCGAACCGTAACATATTATGGATAAACCCCGCACCACCTGCTTTGCGGCAACCAAGGAGATCGAATTCTGAAATCCTTGTGCTTTACCTGTGGCTAAAACAAAACTAACCCTTTTCCCTGGGACTCTAGTATTCTGCGAAAGATAAAGGTAACAAAAAACCTCCTCCGTGACTCTTATAGCGGAAGGGCCCCTCCCTGGGCCGGCAACGAGTCTCTAATATATGGCTGCATGCCACCTACGGAGCGCCACCTCCCGCGGATGCGTACCTGCTCTAGGGCCGCCCCTGACCCAATTGACACCGCCGCACCGCCCACTCTGAGCTGGTGTGGAGTGATCCGCGCAATGTTCGCATCTGCACACGCCCGGGCCAATTCCTTCCGCATTGTGGACGTCGTGAGCGGCCGACCCGTGCTCCTGCTCGCGAACATGAATGCTTCAGCCTGATTAGGAAGCCAACTCATATGCAACTCAAACAGCTTTCTACCGCAAGAACCTGGCCCCGCCATAACCCTAGTGACTCTACCCTCTTTCAGCTGGTCGTTTTTTGCCTTACGGATCCGAATGGCGATGACATCGCCTTCCTCCGTGATGTCCTTCCTCTGCAGTGCGACCGCTTCCGACACCCGAAGGAGGGCAGCCATGGCCAGCGCAGCAAATATCCCGATGCGGATGTCTTCTTGCGGCTTCCTGAGCGCCCACGCGATCAGCTTGTCAACTTCCGCCCTCTCCGCCGCTGAATGATGACGCACCGCCTGCTGCCTCTGCGCCGCTGCCCGTGCCTAAGCAACCTCATTTTTTCTCCGCTATGCCACCCATCACCCCTCCAACCATGGAAACCACCGTTCCTTCCTTCTCGGGATCCATTGCCTGCCCGGTGGCCGACTTGAATGCCGCCACTGCGGTAGTCAGTGTCGCTGCCGAAGCGCCGTCCGCATACTTGCGCGCTACATACGCGCACAAAGCCAGCGGGCGGTTTGGGTTTAGGCCAATGCTGCGGCTGAACTTGATCCGGGCTCGCTCACTCTGCTCGTACATCTCTCGCGTACTGGCTGCCAGGGATCTTTCCGCCGCGTGCCAAATTGCTCCTTGTAGGTCGGAAGGAAGCTCGTTGATGCCCTCCGATAGAAACCTCTTCCTCGGGCCTGTCATAAATACCGTACTCTTAGGCAGGGAACCATACAAACCGCTTCGCGCTACTGCCCTCGGGCCGGGATTGGGTGGGCACCAAACCGTCTCTCACGGACACAATGGCGTAGAATGACACAATCCGCTCTCTCTCCCCCTTTTCTCCTCCCCGTGACCCCGTGACCCTAACCGCAACGCGACCGCGCTCGCCTCTGAGAGAGAGCGTACCTCCAAACGCCCAATTATGGTGGCTCCTACAGTACGCTACGCTCCTTCCGTCGCCTACCATAATTCCCGTTTGGATTCCCACTCTCTCAGAGGCTCGCTCAACAACAAACGTAGAACCTGGGTAAAGGCGGTTATTCTCGATAGCTGAATTAGCACCGACTAAAGTCACAGAATAAGAAAACGAATTCCGTCCTAGCCAACGGCGCACCGAAAGGTCCCTCTACAAACGAGCTTGGAATACAGATATCCGCCCCCTTCCCAAACAGAAGAGCATCCCTTACAAATGGCGCCCACCCGCTAGCACTGCAAAGTCTCGGGAACCAGCTTGCAGAACTCCAAAGGGAACACCCAAGATACATTTTACCTTGAAATGCCTGGCAAAAGCTAGGGTTTTGGACACCAGGGACGGAGGTGGCACCAACCAGAGAAGAGTCTTGGCGGCCCACACATCTCGGTGGACGAAGGCATCCGCTCCTGCTGTCCCCGGGCACCACCTTCTGGAACAGAAACGCTCACATTTCGCAGTCCTGTCATCCGCAAACAAGTCCCAAAGAGGCTCTCCCCAATTCCTGGAACAAATCTCAAAAATTCTCGTTTGGATGCCCCAGTCATCAAAGTCAACATCTCTGCTAGCCTCGTCTGCTTCCCAATTGCAGTCCCTTGCCAGCCAAATGAAACCCCTATGACAGTTAAGTTTTCGCAATACACTATCCACCTTGAGCGCCACATTGTGTAAATGCGGTTTAAGACTTCCTCTCTTCAAAATTCTTACCGCTGACTGGCTGTCTGAAAAAACTGTGACTGCTCTACCCTTGACTTCCCCTGCAAAACTAAGAACTGCAAACAGGACCGCCAATAATTCCCGTAAAGTGCTAGATTCTGAACGCTCCATGTCATTCAAATTCCTGGAAGCCGCTTTGGAGGTGCCAGCACATCTAAACACCGCCCCTACCGCAACCTCCGATGCATCACATTCCAAAGCACATTCACTATGGAAAAGATTCATAGCCGTTTCCCTAAACGGGCCCCGGGAAAACCTTCTTAACCAGAATGATACTTCTTTGCTCTCACCTGTCGACAACGCCAGCCTCCTGCTCCGCGGCACTCCCGCTCTTACTTGACTCGCCACTGCCGTTGCCAGGCATCTCGACTGCATCACTGCTTCGTCCCCTAAGACGATATGGCACGAATTGATTGTTCCGAGCAATCGCTCTCTGTCATAAACTGAGGGGAGGCTCGTCAGCCTTACTGGGACTTGCACTCCTGCCCACCTACCCTGTCTGATACTCACTTCTTCCATCCCACCCCGCCTCTGCGTCCGATGTTTATTCTCAGTAACAAGGGCGGGCCCGTGCCCCCCTGGTGGCTGACCACCGTCCATCGCGTCCGCTGACAAAGGTGGCTGGCCACCTGGTGGCTGACCACCTTCTTCCGTCCCCCTCTCTCGCCTCCTCTGATACCTTGCCAAACGATCCCGAGACTGCCCTTTCTCTCTCCCACTCTCTCTCAACTTTCGTACCCTCTCTAAAGCCTTCTCACACCTCTCCCGGGAAATGAACACTCTACCCTGGCCCAGGTCCAACTCAAAACCCAGCCATCTCCCAACGGGTGCCGGAGTCCAAAATGTCTTCTTCGCTGAAACATAGACCCCAGCCCTGGCCAGGTCACCCCTTACCGTCTCCACGGAAGCCTCACACTCCTCTCGTGTTCTGCCGAGAATAATGCCATCATCGAGATATAGGCAGCACACAATCCCCTTCGCCCTCCATGAACGGACTAAACAACGAAACACTTTTGTGAAAACAAACGGGGCGGGGCTGAGGCCAAACGGAAAAGCTGCAAACACAAACCACTGCATCTCCCCTTCACTGTCATCTATGCCGAAGCCCAAGAACTGTCTATCCTCCTCCCAAACGGCCAAATGATGGTAGCCTGTTTCGAAATCAAACGTGGCCATAAACTCCATACCCTCTAATTCATGCCAAATAGTGGAAAGATCCTCGTACTTAAAATTGGTCTTATGCAAGTACTTGTTAAGGTCGCTATGGTCATGAATAAGGCGTTGCTTAGTACCTGACGTGACCACCGCCAATGGGGACACCACTGCTGGCCTCTTCGCCACTCGCTTTAACGCTCCCGTTGACAGCCACTTGCCGACCTCTTTCTTCACAAACGCAATTTCTCTCCTCGCTGACTGCCTATTGCCTGAATACGGCACGTTAATGTCCTCCCTTCTGACACAGAAATTCAACCTGTAACCGTACTTGATAACATTAACAGCAAAACCACTCGCTCCAATACTCTCCCAAAAAGCAACCTTCTCTCTCATACTCTCAAAAGCCACTTTCCTCTCCAAACCTGTTTCCTCCCCGATTGGCAGGGCAGTCCGCTCTGATATGGCCATACTGGTTGCAGCCATAGCATAGAGGGCCCTCCCTGAACCGCCTGCCACCGTAGTCGGGCCTGCCACCATACTCCGGCCTGCGCTGAACGAAATGGGGGGCAGCTTGGCCCGCAGCTGCCCCCCCCTGCCGAAAGGGCTGCGAAGGGTACGGGGCGAAACGAGAACGAGGGGGAGGGGGGCGTGAGGAAGAAGCCGCCATGGTCATCTGTGCTGCTGACGAGGGGCCGGCCGAAGAAGACCCCACCATCTCGAACGCCTTCATCTGGTCATGCATTCTGAACACTGCTGGGTTCTTGTCAGACGCGACCAGGAGGGCATTGCGGCCTTTCAAGTCATCCATGATCGAGTACCAGGCATCCCTGTCGCCTTCCCCCACCAGCTCCATCTTGTTCATAATGCCGATGTTAAAATCGAGCTGGGCCTGCTGCGACAGGCCAGACACTCGAGGCGAAACATGGACTGGTGGGCGGGAAGACGACTGAGCGCCATGCGACTTGAACATCTTCTGGAGCTGCTTGAGCTGCTTGTCGGAGAAGGCAGCCTCCTGATGGGGGGGGGGGCTCGGGGGAATGTGAACGGGAACGCTCCTGACGCCGATCCTCCTCCGGATGGTCACCGTCACCCGCTTCTGCCATGATGAAACTCCACTGCGCTAGAGACACCAAACCGTCTCTCACGGACACAATGGCGTAGAATGACGCAATCCCCTCTCTCTCCCCTTTTCTCCTCCCCGTGACCCCGTGACCCTAACCGCAACGCGACCGCGCTCGCCTCTGAGAGAGAGCGTACCTCCAAACGCCCAATATCTCGCTCTCAAATCCTACGAAGTGTGCAGAGATGTTGATCGGTCATGAGAATGTGAATTTGATCAGAAATTTAAAAAAAAGTATCACTAGGAATGGTGTTTTTTTATATTTTATACAAAATTCTTAATTTTAAGCGTGCGAGAAAGCTAGTGAAATATTTCAACGGTACTGATGATCCTCTACTCTTTCCCCTCACACTTGCAGCCGTTTAGGCATCGACAAAAAAACCTCAAACACTTCCAGTGGATGTCGAGGTGCTGGGCACGGACGGCTGTGGGGTATATCACTATTAATTTTTGAGAATTGGGTTTTAACCATAAAAAATAATCAGTTATTAATTTTTGATTATCGTTTCCGTTATCTACTCGACGAGATCTTTCGAATGGTATCAAGCTCATTTCATAAGCTCGGAGGAAGCCGAGACCATTCCCTCGTCCATAAGTGTTAGCGCCTATAGACCTTCTTGTGCTTGCGGCCCCCCAGAGGGTCCGGGGGAACTACAAAATGAAGCCTCCCGCCTGGCCAACTCAAGCACCGCCGGCATCCTAGAATCTGCGGATTCTGCAACTATGCGACATTGTAGATACCATGCCTCACTTGGTATTCTCTCCTCCGAAGCACCTTCATCTTATCTCGTTCAGCTGTCTCCTGTGTCGTTCGCTCTCCCTCTCTATCTATCTCCTTCTCTCTCCTTTCGTTCGAACTCTCTCTCTCTATTTCTAGTTTCGTTCTCTCTTTATCGCTCTCACTCTCTCGCACTCTGTTTATCTCTCTCTTCTCTCTCTCTTTTCCTCTCCGTAAATTTCTTTGTTAAATTAACAGCAGCTCGTAAATTTGAGATGGCTCACAATTGGTATCAAATGAGAGATTACCACTCTCTGTGTCTCTTTCTCTAGTGCTATCTCTCTCTCTATCATAAGGAGGGGAGAGTCACAACGCGAGAGGGAAAGAGGGAGAGTGGAGAGAAAGGGAAAATGAGAAGGAAGAGGAAGAGTATACATGTACTAGTTATAGAGAGTTAATTTTCCGTACACGGTTGAAATTAAGGTCAGAATGTCCGCCGGGTGTAGGGTGCGGTGTTTTCCGATAACCAAGCAGCCTGCTGTGCCTCTGGTTGAGGCTAACGGCCCGCAGCCCTCCGCGCCCAGCACCCCTACATCATCGGAAGTGTTCGAGGTGCAGGCCGGGCGCGATATTTTTGTCGATGCCCAGACGGCTGCAAGTGTGAGAGAACAGTATAAGGTGGACATATCAGAGCCTTTGTTGGACTGTTTAACAAGGGCACTCGTTCACATACAATTGAGAATAGTGCATTAACAATAAAATATAATGGTTTAAAAATTGAAGAATTAAAAACAGAAATATGCCCGTGCAAAAATAAATACTTCTATATAAATGCTTGCGGCCCCCAGAGGGTCCTGTCTCTCTCCGTCGTTTGCACTTTCTGTGTCTTTATCTCTCTCTCTCTCTCTCTCAATCTCTCTCTTCCTCTAAGTCTCCCTCTTACCGTTCATGTTCCAATACTGGATGCTGTGATCAGCCAAAATTTTTTTTGTGCTAATTATGACACCATTGCTTCCAGAAGACTTCTATTTTATTCCTGGCCACTCTCCATCATAAGCATTTGGAAAATTTTTTGGGCACAACCGATTTTCTGAAGCGCCTTAGGGAGAGGGAGAGAGAGCGAGATAGAGATAGAGGAAAAGAGAGAGACAAAAAGAGAGAAGGAGAAAGAGAGAGAGAGAAAAGAGAGAGAAGGAGAGAGGAAGTAAAACACCACGAAACAACTCACAAGATCAAAACCAGGCTGCAATCGTGGCAGAACCTGATCACTATGTCCTCAAGCGTAAAAAACACGACTATTCTCCGAATAACCAAGCAGCTCGTATTCTCAATGGAATGAGGAGAACCCCCGCAGGCGTTCGTGTCAACATTGGGCATTTTGTATAAACAATAAAATAAAATTTTTTTTAATTTAACAAGTATTACCAACCACAAATATGACCCTTACAAAAGTATAAATACTTTTCGTGCTTGCGGCCCCAGAGTGTCTGGGAAACATCAAAATGAGATGCCTCCCACCTGGCCAACTCAAGCACCGCCGGAGGGTTGCAAGGATTTCCAGGCGCGGACACCTCGGCTATGCCACACAACATTACAGTTTAGAACAATTGGGGGCCGCTCAATGAGCATACCAGGCTGCTTTGCCATTGTCAGCAGCGCACCCTACAGTTTACGGATTCTGCAACTATGGGGCCATTTTCTTACCACCGCCACCCTTGGAATTCTCTCCTCCGAGACACTTTCTCTTCCCCAATCGGACGACATGTGTAGAGAAGTTCATCAATTATGTAGATATTAATTTAATAAAAATATATATTAAATGCACATCTATAGTATATAAGTAATGAAGAAATGAGAGAGAGAGATATAAAAGAAGAATAAGAGAATGAGAAAACGGATGAATTAAAAAAAGAGTTGTTATTGTAGATCGTCTCAATACGAGAGTAAAGGGATTCCATCAATGCGGATTCCAGAGGGGCCGCCGTCGGCTCTCGCTATGCCAGATCAACTGTTGTTTTATATTTATCAAATTCTTGGTTATTAATTGATTGCTTAAAAATTTCAGAACTTTTTAAACGAAACGAGAAGTGCTAATGTCAATAAAACAATTCGAACGGATTTCAAGCGTTTAACGTGCCAGCGACAAGCACGAAATCATTTCAAGAAAGCATGCGGCATAAAATCACCGGGTAGTCCAGTCAAGTTTCAAAGTTACCAAGTTCTTGACCAATTGATTATTAATAAATGTTCTTCATATCTCTTTCAGTTTCAACTTCCGTCTCTCTCTAACGTTCAAACTGTCTCTCTCTCTCTATTTCTCTCTCTCCTCTCTCTATTTCTATCTCTCTCTTCCTGTGTCCCTCTCTCTTTCTCTCTCTCTCTCTTTCTCTCTCTTTCTCTCTCTCTCTCTCTCTTGTGTCCTAATAACATAAAAATATGTCCTCACTCGCCTGAAAAAGAAAAGAAATTTAATATTTGAACACGCAATGTCGAGAGTGATAGCCTTATCGTTAGATGATTAATGCATTTGGAAGGACTCTATTACGGAAGTGGTCTAGATGATGTCAACGACTACTGAACAGTAAATATGTATGTTTTTGGAGAAATTTTATTTATTTTGTCCCCTTTTCATTTTGTTCTTTTTTGTTCGCTTTGTGCATTTGTTTTTCCTTCGTAGCAAATGTATCAAATTGAAACAATGTAAGAATTTTAACACAGCGCTCTACATAAGTACTGAATTTGGAGCTATCGACAATAATAGCTGCAAAAGACGATTAACTGGGTAGTTTGTGGGTCGTGTTTGAGATCCCTGAAAGCACAGAGAGAGAGAGAGAGAGAGAGAGTGAGAGAGAGAAAGAGAGAGAGAGAAAGAGAGAGAGGGAGAGAGAGAGAGAGCACGCAAACAGAATGATGGGGAGGCGCCCTCCCACCTATGCGAGCGGGGAATGTCCTGCTCAGCACTACATTGCCGCAGGACATTGGTGATTCGCTCAGCGGAACATCTGAATGTCCTGCTCAGCGGATGATTAATGTTCCGGAGACGATTGATAGCATTAATGTTCCGCTTGAATGTCCTGCTCAGAGGAACATTCTTCTTTGTGTGTAGACGGTTACAAATCTAATGATTTAGATGATTGATATTGATAATATCACTTGCGATTGACAAGATTTTTCATCGGAATTTGAAAATAACTATTTTGATCAGCTTACCCCTTTATT
>CALZFC010000082.1:1367500-1380000 GCA_945643635.1 Allodiplogaster sudhausi
CGGTTCTGAGGCGTCTGGCCTTCTCCACGTCGGCCGCAAGGGAGCCGGCTGCATGATGAAGTGCATTCATAGCTCGGGAGGCGGATGCCTCAAGCGACTCAAGTAAGGGCACTTTCTTTCTTTCTCTCTCTCTCTCTCTCTCTCTCTCTCTCTCTTACAATATCTCGTTCTCACTCTCTCTTTCTCTCTCTCGTGCTCTCGCTCGCTCTCGCTCGCTCTCTCTCTCTTGCTCTCTCTCCCTTTCTCTCTCTCTATCTCTACTCTCTCTCTCCCTTGCTCTCTCCCTCTCTCTCTATCTTCACTCTCTCTCTCTCTGTCTCTCTTTCCAGCTGCGGTCTCGCTCTCCCGAGCGACAACGTCATGATTGCCACGGTCAAGCAGTGCGCGATCGGCGCTGGCTTCGACACTAACACAGTGCGCCAGATATGCTCGTGCATCGCGAACGCCGGAATCAGGTTGGTGTATTGTCTAATGGCTCTAGCTCCCCTCACAAACGACCCGGGTTCGATTCCACTGGGTTGTTTCAATTTTGCTTGCCATTGATTCTTTGATTCGACCGACCCCTCTTCTTTCTCTTCAGAAACAGCGCGAGCGCTGCAACTCTTTCCACCGAGAACTATTTGTAAGCGAATCGTTTCTGTATCTGTTAGATGTCTATGTGCATACCTCGCTATCTCTGTTTTTTTCTCTCTCACACTCCGTCTCCCTATCTATCACACAATCTCTGCAACTGCTTCTCTTTCTCTCTCTGTGCCCGTCTCTCTCTCTCTCTCTTTCGCTCTCTCTCTCTCTCTCTCTCTCTCTCTCTCTCTCTTGTCACATTCGCAGTCTTACTCGAGAACGTCGCAACCGTGTCCTTGGTCAAGGGTTGGGCTTGCTAATCTTCTAGTGGATTTGGGCAGTAGTTAGGGAGGGATTGAATGGAAAACGAAGAGAGAGAGAGAGAGAGAGAGAGAGAGAGAGAGAGCAAGAGAGAGAGAGAGAGAGAGAGAGCGAGAGAGAGATTGAGAGAGAGCGAGAGAGAGAGAGAGAGAGAGAGAGAAAGACAGAGTGAGAGCGAGAGAAAAGAGAAAAGAAGTCAGGCATCGAGAACAATTACTTAAACGAGTTTCGAGAACATCTCTCTGGTGACAGGGCATGAATGCGTGGAAAATGTTTTACTGCTCTGCTGGCAATTGACAATGGATGAATGAGAGAAGAAAAGTAAGATGCGAACCGGTAGTAGGGAGAGAGAGAGAGAGAGAGAGAGAGAGAGAGAGAGAGAAAGAGAGAGAGAGAGGGCGAGAAAAAGATATAGAGAGAGACAGAGAGAGAGAGAGACAGAGAGACAGAGAGACAGAGAGAGAGGAAGAGAGAGAGGAATGTAGACAAAAAAGGTGAAGAATACGATAATGTTGTTTGTGCACTATGAACATCAGGAATCAGTTACTTTCTGTAGCATTAATTGATGAAGTGATGATGACCTCATTTCCTGTTTTCGTTCTGCTATTATCAATCTCTCTCTCTCTCTCCCTTCTCTCTCTCTTTCTCTCTCTCTGTCTCCCTTCTCTCTCTTCCCTCTCCCTTTCTCTCTCTATCCCTTTTCTATTATCTCTCTCTCTCTCTCTCTCTCTCTCTATCCCTATTCCCTTTTTCTAACTTCTACTCGAGCTGTTTGTTATTCTCGCATAGCAATACAAGTATATCTGCATCTTTTTCGTCTGATCTCCATGGCTCTGTTTATCTCTATACTTTCTCTCTTTCTCTCTCACTCTCTCTCCCTCTCAACTTAACCTCACTACTTTTGCAGGCAACTCACGAACATCTGCCCCCGACTAATCGTCTCTTAATCTGGCGCGGACTGACGGAAGTGTTCTCCTTCTCTTTTCTCCCTTTCATTCCGAATTCCTCTCTCTCTCTCTCTCTCTCTCTCTCTCTCTCTCCCTCACTCCCTCTTTCTCTCACCTTCTCTCTCACTCTCCTCTCACTCTCTCTCTTCCTCTTTCTCTCACCTTCTCTCTCTCTCTCTCTCTCTCTCTCTCTCTCTCTTCCCCTCCCTCACTGCACTCTAGTATTAGAAACAGCCCCGATTACTTTCCGTCGACTTTGTTCACAAGTCGATGCCTTTCTCTATTTCTCTAACAATAAGCTGACCATGAGCCTTCTTAACCTCTACGGGCCTCTGCCACCACCCGAACTCAATCATAGTGTCTTGAGTATCGGAATTTTGTCTCCCATTGCTTTTTTTCTTGGCACGTTGCCAAATTGTACAATGCAAAATTTGCATAAAGAAATATTTGCATAAGGAACGGCTACGACGCTCGACTTAGATTAACAGGTAGAAATATGGAAGCTCATTTAATCGCACATAGAGACGTCTTGAGCGGAGGTCATCGATCTGTGTACATGATGGAGAGCATATCGATTATATCTACAGTATTCGCCGAGTAAACACCATAATAATTTTTTCTTGTTCCATGCCGGACTCGAACCCGGCTCCTTTGCTTGATGCATCCGGATCACAACCACTCGGCCATCCAAACCTTATACTCGAGGCACGCGAGATTGATGTCGGTGTCCGGGTCGTCGGCGTCGTACTGCTCGAGTAGCTTGCGCGCATTCCGGACGTCCTCTTCTCGGTAGCGAATCGCCGACATCAACTTGATCACAGAGCCCACGTGTTCGGGCTCTTCCACCTGCAAAAAAATAAAAATAATTTCTTTTTCGCAAGGATATTAGACGGTACTGTACAACATCTTTAAAATAACAGCATGATAAACAGTTCGTAATAACAATTCTTAGATATGTTAAATAATAATTTAATTTGTTATTATTAAGTCACGAAGCCCACGTGTTCGGGCTCTTCCACCTATCAATTATTTATTTATCTATTTTCTCGCAAAGATTTTTCATTTTATCCCACGAATCCACATGATCCTTTGATATTTGGCGGTGCTGTACAAGATTTTTCTTAAAAAAACAGCATGACAAACAGTTCGAAGAAACTATTCTTACAATTAGACATGTTAAATGAGAATAATATAATTTATTATTATTAAATAATGTGCAACAAATAAAATAAAATAAAAAAGCTACCTGAGCAAGAACGCCGAATGCGTCCGTGAAATTGAATGCGTTGTAGAGCGCCTAAAGACAAATTTTTTTGAATGAATTTGTTTTTAACATAAAATAATGATAGATTCACAGCAACGGATTAACAGCGAAAAGAGAAAGAGGGAGAAAGTGAGAGAGAGAGAGTGAGAAAAAAGAGAGAAAGACAGTGAGAGAGAGAGAAAAAGAGAGAGAGAGAGAGAGAGAGAGAGAGAGAGAGAGAGAGAAATTAGAAACAGCGCGAGAGAGAGAGAGAGAGAAAGAGAGAGAGAGAGAGAGAGAGAGAAAAAAAGAACTAAATTTAATTTCAAACCTGCGCATGGCGGATTCGATAGTCGCCATTACTCGGATAGAGCTTCGTCAACTTTTCGTAGCACGCTGCCGCGTTCACGTAATCCTGTAGGAATAGACAGCGAGAGAGTGAGTGAGAGTGAGAGAGAGAGTGACAGAGAGTGAGAGAGAGTGAGAGAGAGAGTTAGAGAGAAAGAGAGAAAGTGAGAGAGTGAGAGAGAGTGAGAGAGTGAGAGAGAGAGTGAGAGAGTGAGTGAGAGTGAGAGAGAGAGTGAAAGGGTGAGAGAGTGTGAGAGAGTGAGAGAGTGAGAGAGAGAGTGAGAGAGTGAGTGAGAGAGAGAGAGTGAGAGAGTGAAAGAGTGAGAGAGAGTGAGAGAGAGAGTTAGAGAGAGAGAGAAAGTGAGAGAGTGAGAGAGAGAGAGAGAGTGAGGGATAGAGTTAGCGAATTAACTGAATATATGTATAGGTAAGAAAAAAATATTTTTTTTAAAAATTTAATCATTAATTAAAATCAATCATCCAATTTGAGAAACCAAACATACATACCTGCGTATAGTAATAGCAATAAGCGAGGAGTGACAAGCCAGCTTGATTCTGCAATCAATTTTGCCTCATTTAGGCTACATACTTTGTACATATCACTGTTGAAGGCAAGATTAATACCATTTCTTTTTTGGCGGGAATTTGAATCTTAATATTTATTATTTATAGAGCATTCACATTCGTCGCACGCTGTACTTCGTACTGAAGTATGCGAATGACATCGTTGTAGCGGCGATCGCGGATCTGAATGGTGAATACGTTTCTCTCTTTCTCACTCTGGCCTCTCTCTCTCTCTCATTCTCTTTTTGCTCTCGTCATTTTCTCTCTCTCTATCGCTCTCGTCTTCTTCTCCTCTCTTTCTCTCATCTTCTTCTCCTCTCTCTCTCTCTACCTCTCTCTCTCATCTGCTTCTCCCTCCCTCTCTCTCTCTCTCTCTCTCTCTTTTTCTTCTCTCCAATATTTCCAGATCTCTGACAAGTCCGTAGATCGTGCTCGTGTACTCGCCATGCTTTATCGGTGCGATGCTCATTTTTTCCTTGAAAAAATAAGCAACTCAATAAGATTTATTGTATTTAAATAATACTTTTAAACCTGTACTTTTGTATATTATATGGCTAATATCGTTTGTCAAATCAACACGACAGGAAACGAAACAATGTTGACAAAGTACGCTACATATTCTGTGGATAAATACGCTGGAAGCATTTCGTACTTTGACAAATGAGTAAATATCGACTGTAATCTTAGTATTAATAACTGGAGTTAAATAGAACGGAATCAACCGTAATATAAATGGAAAAAAAACCGTAATAAAATCCTACAGCCATGCTCAAAACTGCTTTTTGACGAAGTGCGCCGGTCTGCTGGCATCGGTTGTCATGCGTTGCCATGGAAACCATTGACAAATATAAACCGCCGCAATTTCAAATTTCCCGCCTGAATTCGATCCAATTTACAGATAGAATTTCTCTGTTTTCCTACTTATCTCATGTATGATGATCCTATTCTCTTTATCACTCATTCTCTGCCGGTTAACAATACAGGGAAAAAACATCTGTAAAATATTTGTAAAACCGGTCCTTAAAAAAATCTTTATTTCCCTTCAAATGACAAATAAAACGAGCATGAGTCAATCGGAAAAGTAACTGGACAATGAAACGTTTGGTTATCAATAAAACGAACCATGGAAAAATACAAGTCTGTCTGATATATACGAAAAGAGTAATTTCGTTAGCGATAGAAAAAAATGGTTAAGGTGTAAAATAAAATGTAACAAAAAAAAAAAAAATAGCACAGGGTAATCGCAGATAACGAAGCAAACAAAACTGCACACATTTTTGAAACAACTTGTGAAAAAATAAAAAGAATAAAAACAATATCGACTTTTCAAACTTATCTGGGGAAGTAGAATTGGTGCATTGTTCATATAGAGGTAAACTTTTGGGACTAATCGAAGAGAGAGAGAGAGACAGAGAGTGAGAAAGAGAGAGAGAGAGAGAGAGAGAGAGAGAGATGGGGTGGGCAGCAGAGAAGCAGAGATATACTCGATAGCCAAACATGTTAACTATGAATAACCAAACATGTTAACTATGAATTATAGCCAAGCCATGAGCTTCCAAATTGGTTCAGCTTGAGAAATTGTCAATAAAAATAATGGAAAAGGAACTGAATTTCTATTTCAGAATGTAAAGAAATACTACTTCAACCATCAAAAACCTTTCTTAGCGGCATAAATGGAAAGAATTTTAAGGAACTTGTTAATGTTAAAAAAATAACATAAAAGAAGACTAGTAGGGAAAAGTTAACGTTTTCTAACATTCAAAACTATTGTTTTGCAGAAAAAAAATTAGCGCGCAAAGTTCTACTTATAACAAATATAAAAGCTCTACGAATTAGTAAAAAAAAAGTAGAATTCTGAGCGTTTCAGGTGATTTTGATACGTTTCCACATGTAAAATAAAAGCCAAAAAGCAAAGATAAAACATTAAAATCCCTCAAAAAGAACAGAAAAAAAATTTCGCGATAATTTTCTTTTTAAGGTGACAAGCCTAAAAATGTACTAGTAAAAAGCATCAAAATCTCAGAAGATACTTATAAAATAGAATATAATCGAGAACAAAAAAGTTAGGGTACTTTCAAAAATTAAATTTCCCGCCAAGCACCATCGAAAAATGTCCCAGATTCATTCACAATCTATTGCTTTTGTATCCTGCTTACTACCATATCCTACCGTAATCTATCACAATGGGAATTCTCGCCAATCAACAGAAAACATTTTTTTTCTCAATTTTCTTTTTTTCCAGCTAGAAAACCTACGCATACAAAAAGTATTCAGGATAACTCAATGATATAATAAATCGCCGAGGATAGGATTTAAAAAAAAAGAATTATAATATAAACTTTCTATAGCGCGCAGCTAAAACTATATGAAAAACAGACTGGTTAAATATTATCGATCCGGAAAAAAAGCAAACTTATCGGGTTTCGAGTCAATGAAAGGACGATAGAGTATTTCGCCAGTTTCTAAGAAGAAGAAGTCCTCCTTCGTTCTCACACTTCTTCATTCGCTGCTCTCTTTCTCTGCTTCCTCTGCGTCTCCTTCCTTGTCTTTCTCTTTCTCGCTCTCGTTCTCCTCCTCACCCTCTTCCTTTTCCTTCTCCTTCGTCTCTTCTTCTTCTTCTTCCTCCTCTTCTTCATCCTCATCCTTTCCACCGTTCTCTTCCTTCTTTTCCTTCTCTTCAGACTTCTCGCGCGAATCTGAATTTAAAGTGATTACTAATTGTTTCTAGTAATTACTAATTATTTCATTTTTTATCTTCAGTTTGGTATAAAAAGGTCAGGTCGAAAACTGGTTCAAGAACATATTTTATAAAAAGAACCCCCCTCCTCTCACCCTTATATCATCACATCTCTCTCTCTCTCCCTCTCTCTCACCCCCTTCTATTCTCTCTCACCTCTCTTTCCTCGCTCGCCTCATCTCTCCATCATTCTCTCTCTCTGTCTGTTTCTCTCTCTCTCCATCTCTCTTTCTCTCTCTCTGTCAGTGTTTCCTCGCTTGATTTCTCTCCATCATTCTCTCTCTCTCTCTCTCTCTCTCTCTCTCTCCCTCACTCCCACTTCCTCACTCCCCGCCTAACCTTCATTGCTCTCCTCCGTACTGGGTGTCTCCTCCTTCTCCTTCTCCACTTCCTTGACTCTTTCCTTCTTCTCCTCTCTCTTGACATGCGCAACAATGGGCAGGATGGACTCGCGTGTCGCTGCTCTTCCGTTGCTCGCTCGCTCTGGCGCGCGGCGAGGTGCAGCAGAGGAGAGCTGGGCAAAATATAATTACTATTATTATTAACATAATAATAATAATTATTATTATTATTATTATCATTATTAATATAAATATTATTATTAATATCTTTCGACTTCTTTTTAGCAATAATTTTACCGTTTTAATGTTAAATTCAATGTTTTAATTCAATGTTAAAGGAGTTATTGATCGAAATAGTGTTAGAATTGACATTCTAGTAAGTATTGGCATCAATAACTCCTATTCATTTCTTCATTTGTTCGTACTTCAAATGTTTGGTAAATAAAACCTAATATAATACAGCAGTTACTATAATCAATAAAATGTAAACTTGTAAAAAATATTCTTTTTTAAAAATTAATTTTAATAACCTGTCGTGCTGCCTGTCGATGCTGCTGATGCAGCATATCGATCTCCTCCTTGTGACTCTTGATAAGCTGCGCCACCTGAAAAAAAAACATTGAAATCTTTCAACGGTGTATGAATAAATAAACAAATCAATCAATTATTATATTATATTATTTAATTTAAATTAGACTGGAAATAAATACATATATATATATATATAACACATTATAAATAAAAATCTAAATTGTACAACAAAACTCAAACCGATTGACAAGAAAACTTGGAGCGGAGAACCCACCATTTAAGGGCAAAAAAAAAGAAGAAAGAAAATACCGAGAGAAAAAAAAAACTAGACGCATACACTCACATGTTCTCGGCTGCGTTTCTCAGAGCTCGAGAGATCAGCGTTGAGTCCGGCGATCTAAATCGCAACCTAGATTAGTCGAGTTTGCAACGCAGCTTAAAATCAGCTAAATTGTTCTCCGCGCATAAACAAGGAGACAACATTCTTCTTTCTTCAATACCAGACTTGAATTATAATATAAAAGAGTGAAAAATGTTCAAATGCTACAGTAAAGTATTCATATACCTGCTTTTTGTCTTCTCACATTCATACAACTCCCTAGTGCCTACCACAAGTATGGTATCTAAGAGGCCTACAGTAACCCATGCCATCTACAATACCTTGCGATCCTTCTCCAGGATCTGGAGTTCTTTCTGTGCAAGCTGGCGCTCCAGCGATTCTACCTGGAAAGGAGCAAATCAAATAAAAAAAAAACTGTTTAAAGGAATAGCATTTATACGATAAACAATGTCTATCCTTGTGAAATGTTGGTGTCCTCTCTCTCTCTTTCCTCTCTCTCTCTCTCCCTCTCTCTCTCTCTCTTTCCTCTCTCTCTCTCTCCCTCTCTCTCTCTTTCATCTCTCTCTCTTCCATCTATCACTCTCTCTCTCCTCCCTTCCTCTCTCTCTCTCTCTGTCTCTCTCTTCCATCAATCTCTCTCTCTTTCTCTCTTTCTTTCCTCCCTTCCTCTCTCTCTCTCTCTCTCTCTCTCTCTCTCTCCCCTCCCGCCCAACCTCCAGCTCTCTCTCCCCCTTTCGCCCAACCTGCTCCTTCAGCTGCTGCACGACGATGACATTCTCGCTCGCCTCTGCCGTCAAGTCCTTCTTCGCCAGCTTGGACAGAATCCCGTTGTCGTCGCTCTGTAAATAAATATGTAAATGTAAAAAAAATCAATCATAAAATATCATATATCCTACACAATTATTATTAAATTAAATGTAATATAATAATATTCTCCGAATAGTATAAAAATATACATATTTTGAACAGCTGCACTCCCGAACCAAATTCAAAAATAAATAAAAAGGAAAATTAAAAGCGGTGGTTCCATGACAACTTCTTAAATGAAACAAATGCGTGGTTCTTTTGGACAACTGACTCTCATCATTTTTTTTAAATCATTTCTTCTCTAAAAATATGCACCATTAAAAAAATGAAAATAATTCCTGTTTGAATTTCCCGCGCATTCCCGTTTGAAAATTCCCGTTTTAGGGTAAATAGGGATATACACCCATACACCCAAACATAGAAATATACACCCACGGTTGTATGTGAATGTATGCTGGGTGTATGGGTGTATATCTATCTCTTATTTGCCCCGTTTTAGCAAGATGAAAATATTTCCTGTTTGAATTTCCCGCGCATTCCCGTTTGAATTTCCCGCGCTCACCTTTCTACGATCACTGTCACGTCGACGCTTGTGCGATGAGAGCGAAGAGGAGGCAGCAGCGGCGGCGGCGGCAGCTGAGCTCGCCGACGGTGTCGGAAGCTTGATGCGATGACGTGATGACGAGGGGGCGGAGCCTGAGGTGGACGGGTGGTCGGAGCTTGAGGAGGTGGCCGCGTGGGGGGCGGAGCCAGAGCCAGAGGAGCCCGCGCCCGGCCCGCCCTTCATCGCCTGGCACATCCGGCACAGGACGTTGCCTTTCATCTGAACAGTGGATATTTTTGTTTATTTATATTTATTTTAAGACAACTTATTTATTTTCATTCTTATTTTAAAGTAGAAACTCGCTCCTTATCGAATATTTAAAAAAAATTTAGCTGTTAACTGTTTTCTGATGAAATGATTCAAGGGCAATACCCGCTTTGTTCATAGACTTACAAAACTTTTAATATTTTTCCTCGGTTCAATATCTAAATAAAATAATATTACTCCCTGAAAGAGCTCATAGACGGCAAAAAAAGCAAAGTATATTCAATAGCATAACTCGTCATTTTGGGAAGAAATATATTGATCATTATTGATGGTTGAATGAATGAATAAGTCAATAAATAAATAACAAATAGAATAAATAAATAAAAATATTAAGAAAAGACCTTGGTGTTGTGATCCTTAGGGAAGGCCGCCTTCAGCTTACAGTTAGCGCACGCTATCGGCGGACCGTTCTTGCGCTCCAGATGTGCACAGTAAACGCACTATAAATGAGACAAATGATAAATGACAGACAGACAGACTTGACGCACTATAAATAAATGGTCACAAATGTTTGATATGAATAAAACAGCGAGAGCATACAAAATAGTGCAGACAAAAAGAGCTGATTGGGAATAATGAAAAAAAAATAATTTTTTTTAACAAAAATATAAGAGGCAAAAGTGATTTGAACAAATGGTTGACAAAGATAAAATTCGCGCCAACTTTATGATCCCGAAACGCTGCCGGAAGTTGGCAGTACTTGCAGGTGGTCGGCTAAATGTGTGTCAGACACAGAATTAGATATAAACTCTCATTATCTGTTTGTTTATGGAATAAAATAAACAGTAAACAAAGTAGCTAAAAGCTAAATGTAAGGCAGAATATTAGATAAAAACTGCATAATCTATTTGTTTACTGAATAAGATAAACAGTAAACAGAATTTGCATAAGGGATCCTTTTAAAGGTACAGTATACGAAAAGAGAAAAAGAAATCGGAAATAAACATTAAAATGAAATACTAGCTGACCTTGCCATACTTCAATTCGTTCTTCTGACACTTGTCGCACTGGACGGCGGCAACGCTGAAGAGGAAAAATACAAATAAATTCTGCTCAAGAATATAAATCTCAATGTCGTAACTACCAAGAATATTGTATAAAGGCCAAAAAAAAAGAAAGAAAAAAAAGCCAACAACAACTGCCACATTAATTCATACAAGTTCTTATCGTATTTACTATAATACCTTTCAAGAAACCGACCTGTCAGTACTGTATAAAAGATGAAAAGTGATATCATCCAAATATTCCAAGTTAAATAATGATTAAGTCATGAAGTATAACTTCTCTTAAGAATTCAAAAAGGTAAGAATGCACTGCATAAAAAAATGAAGTGATATCATAAAATATTATTCAAACAACAAACTAATTAAATAGTGATTCAGTAATCAAGTAACTTCTCTTAAAATCAACAATAGAAAAAAAAGGTAAGAATGAATATATGAATAAAAATGGTGAACGAACCCCGTAGTGTTTGGAAGGTCGGCTCGGCAATTGCAGCACTTCTTCATCATCGCCACCACGACAAGGTCCTTAAAATAAAAAGCAAATAAAATAAATTTAAAAAATAAATAAATAAATAAAAGATGTAACAAAAAAAAAACAAATATGAAGCGAAATAAAGAAGATATCACTAAATAGCATGGCAATAACTAAGCGCTTCGAAATGAATATAAACATTTCGGAAACTAGTAAAACAATAGTGAGTCTATTCTTTCTACCAAACGAATGTAAAAAGAAAGCGCTAAGAATACTGCAAAAATGAGCTCGAAAAGACGAAGAAAGTGATGATAATGATACCCAAGATTGATGCATTCATTACTACTGATGAAATAGCAATTCAAATAACATAATAAATATGAAAACGATATAGCGAAAAGACATGAAAAAGATAGGCTGGAAACTATATTAGCTAAAGGGTGATTGAAACCAAGAAAGCGCGATGATTTCGATCGAGCAATTTTTTGCCCGCTCAACTAAAAACTCCACAATCGACTATATCCAATGAAAGAGACTGTCTTGGGGATACGAAAAAACTGGTTATCCTCGCACGTTTTAATGGGTTTATTCGGGATACTCGAGAGATATCACACCCGGCGAAAGTCACAGGAAAGACGCAACAGCAGGAAAGACCACGTTGGTTTCCACTTTCATTCAGTGTTCCGTGCATCGCTCTGATTGCGCGTCTGCAAGGTAAACATCGAAGTGGCTCGCCGTAGACTATGCTGAAATTAGGTAGCATTCCGTTCCCATTTAAATTAATTATCTAATTACTTGGCACATATACGCAATTCAAATCCAACGTCTTAAATTTTTCAGCAAGAAGAAACATTCAAAATAACGCTTGACTATGCAGCTTATCTAAGGAAAAATAAACGAAATTTTTGTAGAGAGCGAGAGAGAAAAAGAGAGCGAGATAGAGAGAGAGAGAGAGAGAGAGAGAGAGAGAGAAAGAGAAATAGAGAAGAGCTGGAGCAAGAATGGAAAAGAGGTGTTAATTATTACAAATGCCGGCAAAAAATTAAGCTTGTTTGATATAGTCTCACCATCAGCAACTTCGACGGATCAGTTCGCTCGTTCTCTTCATTACTTTTATTCTCCAACGCACAACTAAATCCACCGGTTCACAGTTTTCCCAAGGATATTATTTCGCTTTCTTATTGTTATGAGGACTTCTTTGACAATAGAATGGCCGACGTATAGCATCAAATTTCATGATAAATTAAGTTTTTTTTAGTACTACTGCGAATTATTTTTTTTTTATAAATATCCATTTTAAGTGATTGATTTTAGCAATGGCATAGGAAAGCGAATGATATACCATGTTAATTTTCTTCATGTTTTTGCGTAGCTTTGTTTCAAAACATTTGTCGAAACAGTGTGTGAGAGAGA
>CALZFC010000082.1:1385000-1395000 GCA_945643635.1 Allodiplogaster sudhausi
TCTGCCGAATATCCGGCTCAGGCAAGTTTTTTTTAAAAAGTTGTTTTGTTTACTAAGTTTTTCGTTTTTATTTAAGGATTTGTTCGGAACAAAGTATGGGAGTTAAACGATGGTAAATAAACTTGTTTCCAAGGCGAGCGAAGTGCGCTAGAAAGAGGTCGAGATACTCTCTACCTTCCGCACGCGACGCGACCGCAACACGCACTTCGGGCCGCCATAGTCCCAGCAGCAGTTCCAGAGTCGGCGGGTTTTTTTTATTCAGTGACTCTTTGCTTGCATCACAGATGTTACTGTAGACTTTTTACAGTATGCTTATTGCCAAACTCATCCTTTTTAAGCAAGTGACCGTGGACCCGCTTGGCTACTTCTTTCGTTAGTATACCGTTAAAAGGTGCAGGGGTGTATTTAAAAAAGGATGAAAAATAGTGGCCTTTTATAAAATAATTTTTCTAAGCGAGGAACTAGAAATATACTGATTACGGTACTCTGTCTACAGTACCATTATTCTGTTTAAGGGAATGCCCGCGCTGCCCTTCCTGCCCACGTCGTTCGTCTCCTGGATGCCCTTCCTGAGAATGTCCATCCCATGTCCCAGTTCACTGCTGCCGTAGCCGTTCTCAACAACGAGATCAAGACGGACCCCCGCTATGAGTGCCAGCGTGAATTCGCTCTGAAGCATCTGCCTAAGGATGACCTCTTCCGTCTCGTGTCCACCCTCTATATCACTCCCAACATCCTTCTCGAACAGGGCAAGATGCTGTTGCCGCCGAATAGTTCCTCCAGGAATTAAATCAGAGGGATAGACCAAGGAGACCGTTGGTGGATTACGGTATTCACCGTTAGGTTACGGTAATGGGAACTACCAATGGATTATTCTTTGTTATTTTCCTACTTTGTTTTTTTCTTTTATCTAGTAATAATGCTACGTTGTCTTTGTTCGAGTATTTTTCTGTGATGTAAGCACTATTGCTTTATTTACCGGGGCAAGAACTCGCAGAATTGAACCCACATTCTCTTTCTAGCTTACCTGTGATTTAGTACACCTATAGCCTTTGAATGCCTTATTAGCCTATTTTTCCTTTCTTACTCCTTCCGCCTCCTTCCTTCATTTGAGTAGAGGTTGTCTGCCTCTGTCATCCATGAGTTTCTCTTCGACTCTGTTTTTCTTCTCTTTTACAAACAAGTCTACCTCCCCACATTCCATTTCTCTCTTTGTCCACTTTTATTGTTTTCAAAGTTAATATGCTTTTGGTGATAATAAAAGTGAATAAGTTGCCCATGTTTCTCAACACCAATCTCTCAATACCAAGTTTTATAAATGTCGCGATTTACGAGATAATCAAAACGCTGAGCATCCTTTTCATATTGTCGACCGGGGCGCATATTTGGGAACATTTCTTCTCGCACAGTAAAGTATGAGCCGTGACAATTTTATAATACTTCCAAATATTGAGTCAAAATAAGAAATTCCCAAAAACTGGAATACAAAATGTTCCCCTTTTGAAACAGCTTAATACATTTCACTGAAATTTCACTCAACTCAAAATAAAATGTTCATTAACTTTTGATCAAACTGGCGTCAGTTTGATCAAGATTAATAGCACGGCAGCTGTCTGAGCCCGGAAATGGCCAATTAAATCTCTAATGAAATCTTTTTTCCTGTAAATTCTGCGACGAATTTCTGTTTGAAATGAAATATGCTGACAATTAATATATGTACATATCTTTATGAAGAATAAAGAGTTCCCATTTTCATTCTTCACCGCAATATTTTCATCATTCTCATCTTCTTTCCTCCTCCCTCTCTCCCGCCTTCTGCACTGCTCTCTCTTTTTCTCTCTTTCTATAGTTCTTTCTCGTTCCTTTGTTTTTCTCTTTTTTTTCTCTTCTCTTTCTCTATAATTCTCTCTCTCGTTCTCTTTCTTTTTCACTCTCTTTTTTCTCTCTCTCTTTCCCCTTCGTTGTTCTCCACCTTTTTTCTGAACGCCCTGGCGTTACTTTCAAGCTCACTTTTTCCCCTGAGATTTCCTACATTCTGTCTGTTTCTTCTTTTCGGAGCTACTAGCGTGAAAAGGTCCACTTGTTTTTTCTTCTGTCTCTTTCTTTATCTCTCTATCCCTCTCTTCTCCATCGCTCGTTCTTTCATTCTATTTCTCTATCTCTCTCTATCTCTCTCTTTATATCTCTCTTTATCTCTCTCTCATTCTCTCTCCCTCTCTCTCACATTCTCCCTCCCTCCCTTTCTCTCTCTCTCTCTCTCTCTCTCTCTCTCTCTCTCTCTCTCTCTCTCCTCTGCCGCATCTGATTGCTCAGGGGGCGCCCTTTTCATTCGACTCCTTTGCTTCTCCACACCTGTCTCGTTTCTCTCTTTTCTCTGTACTATTTCGCATGTCCCCCTCTTAGCTTCCTCACGTCTCGTTCACTCCTTCTGTCTAACTTTCTCTTCCACTCTCTTTTCTTTCGCTCTCTCTCTCTCTCTCTCTCTCTCTCTCTCTCTCTTCCTCTCGTTCCCTTTATCTCTCTCTCACTCTCTCTCTCTCTCGCGATCTCTCTCTCTCTTCTCCCTCTCTCTCCTCGAGATTGTCCACGACAAAAGGTGCTCACACGTACATAGATCGAACGGAAGAGAGCTTACACATCCATATCTTCGCCCACTTTTCGTCTGGTTTGCCACGTTCTTTCGCTCCCTTCTATTTCTTTCGTTCTCTTTTTTTTCCTCACGCTCTCTTTCTCTCTCTTTGTTTCTATCTCTCTCTTTCTCATTCCGTCTATATCTTTCTCTCTCTCTCCCTCTCAACCCCATTCTCTCTTTCTCCCTTCGTCTCTCTCTCTCTCTCTCTCTCTCTCTATCTCTCTCTCTCTCTTTTTCCCTCTGTCTATCTCTTTCTCTCTTTTCCTCTCTCTCACCCCCATTATCTATCTCCCCCTCTCTCTCATTATCATCTCTCCCCGTCTGTCACCTTGTCAGCTCTACTCATCTCTAGTTGTTTCTTCTTTCCTCCCGTTCGCAGTTGTCTACTTTCCGCATATTCTGGCAAAAGATATTTACTGGAAAGATGCTGATTAACCGTGCACGAACCTTGTTTGCCCTCAAAGGAGAGCCAAAATTCCCTTATCAAGAATTATTATTGAATAATACACTTTCATTTATCGCGTGAAATTTGGTGAAAAGAGCTCGAATAAAAAAAAATCGACGTTTGGTCCGACATCCAGGAATTCGTGGTCCTCTCTCTCTCTCTCTCTCTCTCTGACTTTCTCTCTCTCTCTGAGTTTCTCTCACCATCTCTCACTCGCTCTATCTCTCTCTCACGCTCTCTCCCTCTTTCTCTCTTTAGCACACTCTCTCACTCTCTACCCCTCTCACTCTCTCTGAATCTCTCTGACTCTCTCTCCCTCTCTCTCTCTCTCTCTCCCTCTCTCTCTCTCTCTCTCCTCAATGCCCAAGTCGGCCGGGCAGCGGTCGCCGGGCGGCGCCGGGAGGGCGTCGCCTTCCGCTGCCGCGACCGGAGCCGCGACCGCTGTCCATCTCTCCTTCGCCGAACGCGACGTGCTCAAGGCGATCCTCGAGTTTCTCGAGTCGAGAGGGCTGCACATTGCGCAGGTTTTTTTTTTGAATTTGTTTCGTTTTATTTATTTATTTACTTTTTTTTTAAACATTTTATTTAATAATATTTATTGTATTACATAATCTTTAAAAAAAATAAACTTTTTTTTGCTCTCACTTGAACGAGAGACTGGCGTGATAAACGGCGATTTCTCGGATGATGTTCTCTTTCTTCGACAGCTTATTCTCGATGGACAAGTTGGTTGTTTAATGTAGACTTCCTTTTTTCTTTCACCTCTCTCTCTCTTTGCCTCTCTCTCTCTCTCTGCCTCTCCCTCTCTCTCTCCCTTTAAATCTGTCAATCTATTTCTCTCTCGCTCTCTCTCTCTCTCTCTCGCCCTCTCTCTTTCTCTCTCTCTTCAGTGGGACAATGCTCTCGACTTTGTCGAACCACTAGCGACTGTCGATGCCTTCGACCACCGACTGTTCAGGTGAGTCATACCGAAAGTGTCATAATTATCCAATTAATTGACTAATTAATTAATTATATTATTTCATTAAAAAGTATTGTATTTCTATACACCACGATATTTCGTTTCGGTAATCAAGCATAAGAGAAAAAAATTAAGCAAAGAGTGTATGAACATAGGGGAAGACCCTGATAATTTATAGATGTCCCTTTAAATGAAATATATAAAAAAATAAGTAAATAAAATGATCAGTTAAGGTACAACATCACCAAGTACAAGTTCTTCGAGCTTCTCTGCATCAAACTCGAGCCTGGCCCCATGCATGACAATGACTTTGCTGTAGAGGTGAGTATATATATATTTTTTATTTCCGTATTGTTTCAAACTTGAATTTTGAATTTTAAATTTTTCCGCTTTAAGGCATGAAATTTAATTGCGACTCTTCACATAACATCCGCACGTTGGAAATCAACGAAACAATAAATTTAGTGAAATCAATTTTCTTTTTCTCTTTCAGGAACTCGTGGAATGTCTGAAAGATCTCGAGCATATCGCACCGTCGCCAGAAGATTATCGGTAAGAAAATTAAAACGTTTTTGTTTGTTGTATTTGTCCTTTTCCTCTTCTTCGTCATTAACAACACAGTTTTGTAGCTTATTTTATGCAAATTCTTCATTCACTAACCATAAGATATGCATATTCTTTTGGCAAAAAATTTTAATGATCAGTTTATTTTCGCAACGGAAAGGTTGCCTTGTGGTTTTAAGACAGGATGTCCATAAGACTCGAGCAGGCCCCTATTATGACCTGCCCTAGGATTTTTTTTTTCGAGTTTGTTCACCAAAATTGGGTACAGTATACAACTCGACGTGGCCAACAAAATAGGCTATATTTCAAACTTGAAAAAAATTTTCCGTGCGGGACCCGGTGCACCAATGTTTAAAATTTCATTAGTCATAACTCGCTTAAAACGCATTATTAAACAACCATCGAGGTATCATTGGATAGCTTTTTTAAGGGGCTTTAATTTTAATGTTGATCATGTTTTCATAAAATTTCATCTTGGCCCTAAAATACGGCCCTGAATATTTTCGAATGCAGTTTTTCGCGAAATTAAGTATTTTATGCTCATTTCCACACAACCGCTCCTACATAGGCTTAAAGTGCGTAAAATTTTCTACAACATATCTGTCTTTCAAAAAAATTTAAGGTCCCGGACTATGGTTCCAAAACTCTTAAATATGCTCCAGTGTAAACTGTAACACCGTGCAAGCGCATTCTTCGATCGATAACTGCGCTCAATGTCAATATTACAAAATCGTAAGTATATCATCTAAGAGCTCTCACGGAGGTCTTCAAATGTTATATACATACTTTTATTGAAAAGTTTCAATTTATATGGGAAATTTCGTTCTGTACAATTAGAAGGCTTAAAAATCTACTTCAAAAACTTTTTCGTCTGTCGAAACATACATCATAAGAAAGAGGATGAAATTTGGTACAAGATGAACCCCTTTCAATGGAATTCCATGCATACGATCTTTTGTTCTAAATCATAAAATTAGTGCCAGTAGCCTCGCTGTCATTTCGCCCAAGAATTCACATTTTAGGTTATTCGAATTAGAATATTCCAATCCTTTTTTTCTACAGTTTTTCCCATAAGGCCTTGTTATACTACTATTATGGCTTATAACAAAAGATCGTATGCATGGAATTCCATTGAAAGGGGTTCATCTTGTACCAAATTTCATCCTCTTTCTTATGATGTATGTTTCGACAGACGAAAAAGTTTTTGAAGTAGATTTTTAAGCCTTCTAATTGAACAGAACAAAATTTCCCATATAAATTGAAACTTTTCAATAAAAGTATGTATGTAACATTTGAAGACCTCCGTAAGAGCTCTTAGATGATATACTTACGATTTTGTGATATTGACATTGAGCGCAGTTATGGATCGAAGAATGCGCTTGCACGCTGTTACAGTTTACACTGGAGCATATTCAAGCGTTTTGGAACCATAGTCCGGGACCTTCAATTTTTTGAAAGACACATATGTTGTAGCAAATTTTAAGCACTTTAAGCCTATGTGGGAGCGGTTGTGTGGAAATGAGCATAAAATACTTAATTTGGCGAAAAACTGCATTCGAAAATATTCAGGGCCGTATTTTAGGGCCAAGATGAAATTTTATGAAAACATCATCAACATGAAAATTAAAGCCCCTTAAAAAAGCTATCCAATGATACCTCGATGGTTGTCTAATAATGCGTTTTAAGCGAGTTATGACAAGTGAAAATTTAAAAATTGGTGCACCGGGTCCCGCACGGAAAATTTTTTTCAAGTTTTAAATATAGCCTATTTTGTTGGCCACGTCGAGTTGTATACTGTACCCAATTTTGGTGAACAAACTCGAAAAAAAATTCCTAGGGCAGGCCTTGATCGAAGGATACTGACATGCTCTCTTAAGTTGCATCATGGCCAATATATTCTTTTGAGCGCTCCGAATTTTCGATAATGAATTGTTGCGGGCGATAATTAGTAAGCTTGTTGTGATAGGAAAGAAGCCTGCTATAAATACTACTTTGGGTATATATTACTAACAATATATTTACATTATCATTATAATTACACTGCAATACGTCTACATTACTATTTTACAAAGTTCATTTCCAATGTATTTACATTATCAATATTTTTACTATTTTCATTACCATAATATTTACATTAACAATTATATTTACCTTGTCAATATATTTACTATTTAAGTTACCATAATATTTACAACATTGCCAAGTATCCTTTCTCAGTCAACTCTGCGCTCTCCTCACTCTCCCTCGCCTCTCGGACCACGCCGACTTCCGCAACTGGAATCCGAGCAGTGCGCGTATTGAGTGCTTCAACAAGGTCTTTATTTCATCTTTCAAATTTTATACTTTCGCGCCTTTTTCTTCCTAAATTAACTTTTAAATATTTCTACTATTTTCTTACACATATTCGCTCTTTATTTACTGCGTACTCTAGGATTCTTCCTTTTCTATCTCATTCTCTTTTTCCTTATCTTTTCCGCTCTCTCTCTTTCCAATCCTTTCCTTCATTCACCATTTCTCTCTCTCACTCTCTCTCTCTCTCGCTCTTTCTGATTTCTCTTCTGCACCCTCTCTCTCTCTCTCTCTCTCTCTCTCTCCTTCGAGATCCGTCCCCTGGTGGACCCACTGCTCCCTTCCTCCTCTGCCCCCCTGGATGGCTCTTCCTCTCACTCGTCCTCTTCCGTGCACGATCGTCTCCTGGCTCTCCTTGCCAAGGGAGTCTTCTACGAGGCTTGCGTCGACTACTGCCAGGCACAGGCTGTCGGCGATCAGCGAGGTTCAGATTTAAATGTTCCCGCCTATTTTTATTCAAATTTATTCTTCAACGAAGCCTGGAGACCGACTCAAGACATCGTTCGGGAAAAACAAATACCTTTTTTTAAATAAAAAATTTCAATTTCATCAATTTAAAGGGTAATAATCAAAGCAAAAACTTTCTGTGTAGATTGGTATTTGCTCTGGTTAGATGCATTAGATGCATATTAAGTTTATCTATGTATACATACACTTCTTTCATCTCATCTATCTTTCTCTCTTTCCCTCTCTCTCCATCTCTCGCTCCATCTCTCTCCATCTCTCTGCTCTCTCTCTCTCTCTATCTCTCCATCTCTCTCTCTCTCTCTCTCTCTCTCTCTCTCAAGGCACAGCTTGTGCCATTCCTGGTGCTCTTCTCTCCGCCCGTCCTCGTCTCTCTTCAACGGATCTCTCGCTCGTCGCCTGGCTTGAGGTCGAATAACTCTTAGTATTCTTTTATTTTATTTCTTTATTTTATTTTCGATTTTTTTAAATAAATAAATTTATTTTTATTATGAATTTTTTTATATTTTTGAAAACAGTTTTTGAAGTGTAATCTTTGTTTTAATAAATAAAAGATAAGATAAATTTAAAAAATTTCATTTCCCGCCATTTTAAAGGTCGTCTCTCGCGAGCAGTTCGCTGCGCCCTTCCAGCAAAAGCAGCTGGACATGCGCGTTGAGACGCTCAAGTTAGCAGCTGCTGCTCAAACATACCGTAAACTTTCATAGTTCCATGATTCAAACGCGAGAAATTGGCGGGAAAAAAAGATTTCAAAAGTCATCATACTGTAGTATCTCTTCAGAAAGCCCAAGCTCGAAGCGCAGTGGACAGAGCAGATTCTCGCGACGCCTATTAAGGTGCGTTTTTGGCTTTGATAAAACATACAGAAAAAAAAACAAATTTTAATCCCCCATCCCTCCCAAAATTATCGTCAAAAACTCAATATTATCTCTCAGACATATCAGCATTATCGACTTTTTTTTTTAAAATGGCGGAAAGTTCAAATAATAATTACCTCATTGCAGCCCGGCGGCGCCTTCCCACACTCGATGGTGCCGCCGGGCAAGAGTGGCTGCCTCCGCTTTCCGGCCAAGATGAGCCAGTCCATGACAGCGCTGCCCATGGCGCACTCCATGTTCACCAGTTAGAGAGAGAGAGAGAGAGGGAGAGTGAAACCGATAGACCGCAAGAGAAAGAAAGACAGAGAGAGAAAGAAAGACAGAGAGAGAAAGAGAGAGAGAAACAGAGAGAGAGCGTGCAAGAGAGAAGAGAGAGAGAGAAACAAAGAGAGTGCGCAAGAGAGACCGAGAGTCTGACAGAGACAGAAGAGAGAGAGAGAGAGAGAGAGAGAGAGACCGAGAGTATGACAGAGAGAGAGAGAGAGAGAGAGAGTCCCAATTCCTCTCTCCTCCTCGAGGCGTGATGCCTGCGCCCGATCGCGCTCATCCAATGTCGCAGAGCACGGCCGCTTCCGTCGGCTTCTCGATCGCTGCTGGCAATGCTGATGGTAGTAGCATTATTATAACTATATTTTTGTTAATTTTTATTTTATTTTATTGTTTTATTTTAGTCATTTTATATTATTAATATATACTGTTTATATTCTTTTCATATATAAATATATAAATTACTTATTTATTTTCTTGTTTTTTGATCTAAATTCGTATGCCTGTTGCCGGAATTTTTTTTTTTTTTACTTTTGATATGCTAATTTGAAAAATACCTTGAAATTTGCAAACATAAAATAGCCATTTGAATTTCCCGCTCATCTTCCCATTATCAGGCGGCGAGTCCATCATGGCACAAAGTGCGCTCATTGACAATCTACTCGAGACGAGCCAGTACACCAAGAGCAGCCGGCCGCCTTCTTTGCCACAGCTGGTGAGAGGGAGAGAGAGAGAGAGGCAGAGAGAGAGGGAAAGAGTGAGAGAGAGAAAGAGGGAGAGAGAGAAAGAGAGAGGCAGAGAGAGAGAGGAGAGAGAAAGGAAGGAAGAGGGAGAATGGAGGAGAGAGGGAGGGAGAGAGGGATTGTGAGAGGAAGAGGGAGAGACAGAGAGATGGACAAAGATCAGAAAGCGAGAGAGAGAGAGAGAGAAAGTAAGAGGGAGAAGGAGAGGGGAGAGAGATGAGTGGGTGGGAGGGAGATAGCGATATTGAGAGTGCGAAACAGAGAGTTACAGAGCAAGAGTGATCGAGAGAGATAAGAATTGAGAAAGGGAGGGAGGGGGAGAGAGGGGAGAGCGATTACAAAATCAATCTGACTCTTTGTTAAAATTGAAACCGAAAAAAACCATTCTTCTTCTTTAGCAATCCACTGCATCCTCCAGCATGACGACCTCGAGGTGTGCTCTGACTTCTCTGTCTCTATCTTCTCTCACTCACTCTCTCTGTCTCTCTCTCTCCCTCTCTCTCTCTCTTTCTCGTTTTCTTTCTCTCTCTCACTCTCTCTCTCTCTCTCTCCTTTTCCTTCGCTCTCTTTCACTCTCTGTCTCTCTCTCTCTCTCTCTCTCTCTCTCTCTCTTTCAGCATCGCTCCACAAGTCCTCGTGCCAGCTCTGATGGCGCAGAGTATGCAAGTCGGCTACGGCGTCAATGGTATCGACGGA
>CALZFC010000082.1:1400000-1410000 GCA_945643635.1 Allodiplogaster sudhausi
TTACTTTAAGCAAAAAAAAACACAAAACAAGTTCATTCCATCTCACCATTTTTCATTCCTCTCTGCAGACGCACCAGTGACCTCCGTTTGCGTGGATCCCTCAGGGCAGTTGCTCGTCTCTGGCCACGAAGACGCTTCCGTTGCTCTCTACGATGTTCAGGTTTGACGAAGAAGAAGAGGAATTACTTTATTCTAGCCAATTATTTTTTTTAAATTTTATTACACACAATTTTACTCCTTCATTTTCATTGTGCTCAATTACTAGAAAAGGGTACAAAGGGTACAAAGTTAGCCGGAATCAAGGCTGTAAATATTTCCTTCTATTATATTAGAAATATAAAAAAAATAAAACTATATTCTTTAAACTAGTATATATATACACATATTTGTATGACCTCGCATTCTTTAAAAAAACGGCTTATCTTTTTTTCCATGATTAGGGCAATCGCGCCTTGCAAATGTTCCGGCCGCATGGTGACGAGGTATCTTTTTATATATAAATATTTCCTTCTAATTTTTTCTTTTATTAAAAACAATTTTCTTCTTTAAAAGAGAGAGAGTTTACTCTCGTTATTCTTCTTTCCTGAACGAAAAAAAAATATTTAAAAAAATACATTTTATATTTGGAAAAAACCCACTAATCGCGATTGACACAGGTTCGCTCGGTTCGCTTCTCAAATGCTGCATATTATCTGCTCTCTGCGAGCTATGACAAACGGTAATATATTTCATTCCTATTTACATTATCTTTTACATTAAGTTTGCCACGATTATTATATCTAACAAAATTAAATATACATTTTTTCAATGAAAACTCAATGTATTATTGTACAAAAAAATTAATAATTAAGATTAATATATTTTCAGTTTAAATAAATAAATACATTAACTAATTAGTTAATAATCTTTTCCAGAGTCGTCATCACCGACATGCGTGGGGATTTGCTTGCACCGCTAATGTATCTCCCGGTTGCCGAGCACTCCGACAAGGTCATCCAGTGCAGGTTAGCCACGCTCTCTCCTATTATTCGCTTCATCTCTCTCACTCTCTCTCTTTCTCTTTCTCTCCCTCTCTCTCTCTCTCCGTCACTCTGACTCTCTCCCTCTCGCTCTCTCTCTCTCTTTCTCTCTCCCTCTCTTTATCAGCTCTTAATCTCTCTCGCACTCTTCTCTCTCACAATTTCTCTCTTGCTCACTCTCTTTCTCTCTCACACAATTTCTCTCTTTCTCTTTCTCTCTCTCTCTCTCTCTCTCTCTCTCTCTCTCTCTCTCTCTCTGTGTATCTTCTTCCCTTTCTCCCTCACCCTCGCTCTTTCTCTCTCTCTTACGCTCCTTTTCCTTATTCTCTCTCTCTCTCTCTCTCTCTCTCTCTCTCTCTCTCTCCAGATGGCATCCCTACGACTTCTCCTTCCTCAGTACGAGTGCCGATCGTACTGCCGTGCTGTGGGCACTGCCATCGCCGTCGTACTAGAAGACTATGTATTCTTGCGTTCAAATTCCCCCTTTCTCTTTCCCCATTTATCTCTATCTCTCTCTCTTTCTCTCTCTCTCTCTGTCTGTCTCTCTTTATTGTACTCCTCTTGTGCGCTCTTTCTCTCTCTCTCTCTCTCTCTCTCTTTCTCTCTCTCTCTCTCTCTCTCTCTCTCGCCATGTCCCTTTCTCTCTTCCATGTAATTCTTTAGTGAGATAATATATCAATGCCAAATGCTTCATTGATCTTTCCATTCTGTCAAGCAGCTTGCTCCTTGAATCTTCAAAGGATATCTCAATTACTCTTGGAGATTGGAAAGATAATTTACACTACAGTATATTGGAGTTTAAAAGCCTATAACTTTAGCCTTTGTTTTTTCTACTACACCAAAAAAAAGAAATCAAAACAAGCCCAACGTGTGTGCTTTTTAGTGTCCTTTCCATCATTTGCTGCCTTCCTTTTATTTGCTTTTCTATGCCATGATTGCTTCACTCGCTCAGTTGCTCTCAAGATGTCAAAATATTTTTTATTCCTAAGAATCTTCTTTACTTGTCCCACATGATCTCGTGTATAACTTTTTTTGTTGTTCTTGTTTATCCTTGTTTTATTTTGCCGCGCAAAAAAATTTTCGCCGGTATTTTATTTCTGTTTGAAGATATTGAAATTAGATATTTTGGATATTGTGCTCAGCTTGCGGTTTGAATGATGCGGTTGACTCTCACACGGATTGTTTCTTTTCTAGTGCTTCTGTCAGGGCTACTGTATCGACTTGATTGTCACCTGTTTTGTAAGGCGTACTTTTTGGTGTGAATCCAGATAATTCATAAAAAGTTATTTCACTGCTTTGATTACATATTGCCCATTACAAAGTTGCTTGAGTGTGGATAATTGTCACCTTAAAAAGACGTTCTGATCTCACTTGTCTTTATTATAAAACATTAAGTTTTCACTCACAGGAATTCTTCAAAAATAAACAACAGTTTCCTACGGGAGAAAGTGAGAAAAACCGTAATTATTTTAAAAAAAAAAACAGATTTTCTAATGGTAAAATGGGAGAAAACAACAAGTCTAAACAGAATCAATTACAGAAACGGGTTCTTCTATTGAAGCTAAGGGATTAATTAATTAATGGATGAAAGAGAGGAAACTTTTTTCTTTTCCTTGAAGAAAGTTGTTTTCAATGCGCATGGTCGAGAGGAAGATATGATAAAATCTTACTATGATTGTTATGGGCCTTTGAATAAGTAAATAATTAGATCTTACAATTAGCATTATCCAAATAAATTTAGCATGACTCGGGAGTGAAAGTGAAGAACCGACATGAAACGGAAGGTGCTATCTGACGTAATGAAAACAGAACATTTACAGAAATGTGTTCTTCGGGCCGGAAGCTAACAGAAAGGGAACTTGAATTTCGTGCCAAAAGCTAACAGCAAGGAAATTTGAATTTCGCGCCAAATTTTAATTCGCGCTAAAACGGTCTTACTCGTCTTCATCCTCCACGTCCTCATCCTCGTCTTCCGCAAAGTCCGTGACGTCAGTCAAGCCATTCTGCAAGGGAAACTTAATTCCTCATTATTTCTCTCTCTCTCTCTCTCTATCTCTCTCTTTCTCTCTCTCTCTTTCTCTCTCTCTCTCTCTATCTCTCTCTCGCTATACAAAATATTTTATCCTCTTAAAAAATAAAAATAAAAATAAAACAAAAAAGGTGATGTAGCATGAGGAAGTGAATACTTTCCACTAGTGATAATGAAGGAGATTGCGAGCGGCCGATCATAGAGGATTGCGTTAACTACAGTAATTCTTTTAAAGTGTGTTAAAGAGGCTTTCAAGGGACGTAAAAAAAACTACCGTAGTCCTCAAGAAAAGCGCATGCAAGCAGGGGTGGCCGGTGGCCGAAAATATCCGGCCCCGGCCCCCAGGGTAGGCCCCGGCCCCCAAGGTCGGCCCCGGCCTCCGAGGTCGGCCCCGGCCCCCGGGGTCGGCCCCGAAGTAGGCCTCGGTCCCAAATCTCGAAATTTTTCTAAAAAATATCTGCGTCGGAGGAAAAATTCATCCAAAACTGAGAAAATTCGTACATCTGTAACGCATACGAAACAAATCGGGGCACTTTTCGTCATAAATTGGCTCATGCTGTTCAACTGGGGGTGAACTCCACTCCATAATCCACGGCCCCCAGCCCCCAGGGTCGGCCCCGGCCCCCGAGGTCGGCCCCGCCCCGGCCCCGGCCCCAGGGTCGGCCCCGGCCCCGGGGGCCGGGGGCCGGGGCCTGGGGCCTGGGGCCGGGGCCGGCCACCCCTGCATGCAAGACGAGAGACGCGGACAGTAACTAACGCTGTAGATTTTAAGCCTCTTTAATTCAAACGGAGGGGGGTTCAAGCCGAATTAGCGCGACTCTCAATATATTGAAGAAAAAAAACTTGACGCCAATTTGAAATTTCGGCACTATTAAACTATTCCCACCCCAGTGGTCGAATTTTTTTTTCGAAATTTTTTTTTGCTGAAATTCACTCTAAGAAGTTTTTTAGTTACGGGGAACACGAATATCATATTCATTTCTTATCACGGTGTCATTTTCCCGAGATACAGTAAGTAAAATGTATCCAGTCTTTTTGCTCCAAACTGCGTGTAAACCATGTCATTTGTGTTATTTTAGATGGAGACTATGGAAAATGACTTTGTGATATGAAATGTAATTACATCTTTAATTTTAAAAAAGCATCTTTAAAGGAAAAATTGCAAGAATGAGATTTGTTTGCCCTGAAAGCATTGTTTGATTTATTAAATAGTAAACAATTTAACCCCAATGACTCCCAGAATGATAAACGTCTACATATGAACTTTGCCTATAATCGAGTTCCCTTTCCTCCTATGCCCATCTTTTTAATGCCTTCTTATATCACTAATTTCACATAGTGTGCAAGAAGGGTTCGTCTTTTAAAAATTTCCTACATGAACAATAAGAATTAATTGAAAGAGCTTCTGAAGCATGCGAGATCCTCAGAAAAGCGATATCTAAAAATAACAATACTCCAAAAAAATTGGGCTGAACCGGGGATTGAACCCGGGACCTCTCGCACCCAAAGCGAGAATCATACCACTAGACCATTCAGCCGTAGTTTAGAAGAAAGGAATATGCTAAGATCTCTTTGCGCAAGATCCGGTTATGAAAGAAAATAAACATTCACATTCTCCCAACCAGAGCGATGTTTCTCTCCTTCGAGAGAGAAACATCGCTCTGAGGTGTGGACCGCAAACCGGCTTTTCTTTGCACTCTTTTTTCTCTTCTCTTTCGCTGCTGCGCCCTTTCCAAACATCTCCAGCATCCTAACCCTCCTAAAATGCTTACACGGTGATGTAAAGCATGGCTGAGTGGTCTAGTGGTATGATTCTCGCTTAGGGTGCGAGAGGTCCCGGGTTCAATCCCCGGCTCAGCCCAATTTTTGATGCTGAGTAATGGGAGGACTTCATATTTAATAAATTCCCGAACAAAGGGCCCTCAAATAAATCTTCCCAAAATATTCACTGATTCTCTCTTTCAAAGTATACCAAGAAATGGGATCGAGAACCGTATTGGGACATCTCGATCTTGCTCTCTCTCTCTCCCTCTCACGCGCGCTCTCTCTTTCTCTCCCTCTCACGCGCTCTCTCTCTCTCTCTCTCTCGTCCTTCAGATAAGTCTCCTCTATTTCAGGTATAAAATGTTAAGGAGGAGTTTTTAAGATCACGCTTTAGTGATGTCTCCAAAACGAAACTCACCAACATAAAGACAATTGGAACCCTTAGGGAATAAAAGCCAGGGTCTAGGACCCAGAAGATTAGGGTGGGGAAGGAGGTATTGGGCCCTGAGACCAGGGTGGGGTTCGCTGTTTCTGCCCAAATGTTACTGGTGGGGGAGTGCTTTGGGGATCGGAACCCTTGCGGGAATCCTCGATATTTCCCTTATCGTACTACTACTAACCAGATCCTCCTCATCGTCCCACTTTCCATGCTTGACACTCGTATCGAGAGTTCGAATGAAACGAGTGCGGACTTGCTGGCGAGAACGTCCCGGCATGTAGTAAGTCATTGAAATTTATTTATGAAGAAAAGTTATGGCAACACGAAACAGTTTTGCCATGTACCTCCTGCCTCGCCTCTCTGCTCACATATACGACAGCGAGGACTTCTCTTTAACCTTGAACGGCTAAGAGCTTGTCTGATTTTCTGACATTATGAATTCGAATTGTATGAAGTCGATGTATAATGTCTTAAAGAGTGATTTGTGGATATTCCTTGCTTCGAGCACAATGATAGCTGGGTTCCTTTTATATGAGTGAATCTTTTACTATCGACGAGCAGAAATGATTGCTAGATATCGTTCGTATGAGGGCTATGATCGCCAGCATGTTAACAAGATTACGACTTATTTTTGTAATATTTTTATCTTTGACCGGTCTATGTACAGCTTTAAGCTAACATACAATAGAAAAGGTGTATAATTAGATCTTAGCATCATAAGTATAAATTTAGCATGACTCGGGAGTGAAAGAGAAGCACAAAAATTAAATGGAAAGTGCTGGCTAGCTGAATTAATGAAAAAGCGCCAAAAAAATTCTTGCCTCATAAATCTTTCGAAATTAACATAAAAATGTAGTTAAAATTTAAAATTCCTCTAAAATTAAAACCAAAAAAAAATCATGACACTTCTCGTTGTCTCCAGGCGACCATGCCAGCGAATCGCAGAGCTGAAAGAAGAATCATCTGCTGTCCTACTCTCTATCTCTCTCTCTCTCCTCTCTCTCTCTCTCCTCTCGCTCTCTCTCCACTCTCTCTCTATATCCTCTCTCTCTCTCCTCTCTCTCTCTTTCCTCTCTCTCTCTCCTCTCTCTCTGCTCTCTCTCTCTCTCTCTCTTTCCACTCTCTCTCTCTTTCTCTCTCTCTCTCTTCCTCCCCTCCCCTCCGCTCTCTCACCCTACTCCCTCCCTACCTCATTCATCTTCCGCTGGACCCCTTCCTCCACTTCTTCTTCCTTCTTCTTCATCTTTTTCCATGACGAGCCAGCACAGATCCTCCATCTGCTGCATGATCTTCATCTCCTGCAGCAATATTGTTAAATTTATAATTATAATTAATAATAATAATAATAATAATAATAATAATAATAATAATATTATTATTATTATTATTAAGAACAATAATAATAACAAATAATAATATTAATAATAATAATAATATTATTACTAATAATGATAATAATAATAATAATAAATAATGACAATAATAATATTATTAATAACAATAATAATAATCATAACACTAATAATATTAATAATAATAATAATATTAATAACAATATTAATAATAATATAAGAACAAAAATACAAGAACAATAATAACTTATTAATTGAACAATATGATAGAAGAGAAGAAGATAAATGGCTACTTCACAGAGGTTAATTGGGAACATTTAAAAAAAAGTTGTGTAAAACCCAGGGATGTCCACGACTAGACCCGGGCCAAATATTTGGCCTGGTCCGCGTTGGACAAAATAAGGGCGCGGGCCTGGTTTAGAGCATCCTTGGCTAAAACCTCGCTGTTCAGGTTAAACTCGTTGTCTCGAGACGAGGACGCCACCGAACTGAACGTCTCGTGAATCGCGTGTAGTTGGCTAGCGCAGAGCTGAGAAATAAGAATCATCTGCTCTCCTTCTTTCTCTCTCTCTCTCTCTCTCTCTCTTTCCTCCACCCTTCTCTCTCTCTCTCTCTCTCTTTCCCCCATCCCCTTCTCTTTTTTTCTCTCTCTCTCTCATTCTCTCTTTCCGTTGCTCTCTCTTTTCTCCCCTCTTACTCGGTCTCTTTCTGCTACCATACCTCCTTCCAATTGCCCCTGTGTGAGGTGCAGCCCCTCTGCCACCAAAATAACAAGTGTATTTTGCTCTAGGAGACAAAAAAAGACATCAGCAATAAATTCCCTCAAACGCCAATTGTTTTTGCCATGTCCTAAGTATCTAGAATGAAACAAATTAAAATGAATTTTATTTTTATTAAGGACTACTGTAATCCATTTAAAGTTGGACAACTGCAATCCATTTAAATTCGGAATACTGTAAGTTTGGGCAACCGCAGTAGTTAAAAATTTGGACTACCGTAGTCCATTTAATTAGGGACTACCGTACCCTCATTCTCTTCGTGATAAGAATACGGTATCGAGCTTGGCATGCCGCTGCCGGCAGATTGCCCATCGCAGCAGAGACACGCTCCCAGTCATCTTAACCATTATTTTTTACTACTATTAACTTACCTTTTTTAAATGATTTTGTCAAATAATGCCAAAAATAGTCGCTGACAAAGTAAAGGAAATTTTTTTAATAAGAGACAAATAAATTAAAATCAGAAAAATATTTAAAAATAACCATCAACCAACTAACTCTTCCCAAAAATCGCGATTGCGTAGAGAAGCTTGTCATCGTCTTCGCGTGTAAATTCAAAAGGCAGATTCGGGCGGTTCAGTGCGTTCACCCACCTAAAAACAAAAAAAATTGAGAGAGAAAGAAAGCAAGAAAAAAGGACAAAAGAGAGAGAGAGAGAGAGAGAGAGAGAAAGAAATAAAGAGAGAGAGAGAGAAAGAGAGAGAGAGAGAGAGAGAGAGGGAGAGAGTGAGAGAGAGAGAGAAAGAGAGAGAGAGAGAGACAAAAGAGAGAGAGAACGAGAGAGAGAGAGAGAGAGAGAGAGAGAAAATGACATTAAAGAGGTTTCCCAGCGATCTTAAAAAAACTACGGTAATCCTCAAGCATTATAAGCAAGACGAAATACGCAGATACAATAAAACAGAAAATTTCTTTCCTAATATACATTTTAAAGCATCAAAGGAAAGCTCTAGAGAACATTAATAGATTTATTCCGTTTTAATAAAATTTTACCTCGGTTCACTCTAACCTCCAGGGGTACAATAGTACTGTAGAATCGACAGATCTACTGATTTTGGGCCTACTCTGTGCCATATTCCACCACGTTTATGGCGAAATTTTTTTTTCCATAAACTCGGCTTTCAACCTCTCCTCACCCTGGCTGGCCCACTGCTTGCTTCCACTAGCCCACTCTGTCCGGGTGGGTCCTCCATGAACGGTGGTCTTTATTAACCTCTCTCGACACTGTCCATCCGAGCGGGCCGGAACTGCCTTGGCCACCTTCGACCAGTCCTTAGCGCCGTGCCGTCCAACTCCGATCATTAGAAGCTTAAAGAGTAATTAATTACATACAATAAATAATATTATATAATTGTATATTTACATTTTTATATATTCGTTAATTTAAAAAGCGTCTTGAAGGGAATAAATTGCGATTACGGGAAGACTTTTCATGAAACTACCTTTTAATTTACTTATTGGATACACAGTGACTCCCAGCATGATAAACATCTGCATGAGCCTCACCCCCCAATTGTACAATATTCTTCTTTCGCACATTCTGGGTCTATTTCCTCTTATAGCCATCTCTTTAGTACCTTAAAAAGCAAGCCATGAAAGTTCAGCAGCTATCTCATATATTCTGCAGGAACGGCTTTCATTTTTTTTACACTCCTACACGAAGAATACGCAGTAACTGAAAGGGCCCCGAGTGACCGAAAATAAGTTCAAAATGACTTGGGCTGAACCGGGGATTGAACCCGGGACCTGTCGCACCCAAAGCGAGAATCATACCACTAGACCATTCAGCCGACAGTTTCGATGCATAGTTCCCTACTGCATACTCTAAACAGCAATAACCAGCTCGTAAACTCTCTCGCACCCAAAAGAGGAATCATACCAGTATACCTCTCAGCCACGTTTTACTACGAAAAAAAGTCAAACGATAAGCAAAGATGTTTGCGTGTAAGATCTGGTTTAGGAAGAAAAAAAGCTCAATCCAAAGGCGTCCAAATAGGCAACCATAGCACCCGAGAAAAAAATTTAAATCTCCCGCCAAGCAGACTATCGGCAAATTGCACGTGAAAAGCACGATCGCGAAATGTTTTTTTTGGAAATGTTTCTATTTTTAGTCTCAACATATCCGTTACCTAAATAAGCCTACTTTATGCTGTGCATTCCATCTCCATACGCAAAAAAAAACAGAATAAACAGCAATGATATCGCCATTGTCATATTTTTTCCTTCTACCCAAGTACACTAAATAACGGCCCGTTCCCGGAATAGCGGATATGTCTCAGGGACGCCTTTTTTAAATCTTCTATATCTTTCCCAGGTTTTACTTGAGTTTTAGAGCTTCAGGTTCAATATATCGATAAATAAATGTTGGAGACACGAAACATCTTATGTTAAGAGGAATAATAGGAAAAAATTGGGCTGAGCCGGGGATTGAACCCGGGACCTCTCGCACCCTAAGCGAGAATCATACCACTAGACCACTCAGCCGTGTTTTGTTTTAAAAAAGGTGTAAGCTAAGACGCTGAGGAGCAAGATCTCGTTTAGAAAGAAAAGTTCTCTTCTTCATCCCCTTGCCCTTTCAGAGACAAACATAGCTCTGACGTGTGGACAGCAAACCGGGTTTT
>CALZFC010000082.1:1415000-1430000 GCA_945643635.1 Allodiplogaster sudhausi
AAGGGAGCCGTCTTTTAAGCTATGATGGTACGATACATTCACGCACCGGCCCAAGGAAAGCTTCCCTAGGGTTCCAGGCTAATATCGCCCCGCGGTCCCAGTTAGACTTCCAAGACCCCCTCCCCCCCCCCCCCGTAAGTAAGGTAAGTAAGACCCCCCCTAACAATAAGTAAGGTAAGTAAGATTCCCCCCCCCTCAAAGACTCACGATTCGAAGAGTATCTTCCTCTCAATGGCATCGATTCTCTCGTTCCACTCCTTCCTCTCTTCCGCTGTTGTCGTGGCGTCCGCAACGCGAATCTTCTCGCGGAAATGTTCACGTCTCAAGATGTCAACTTTTTTTACATTCAATAACATTACATGTCTCTAAAATTCGTAATTCTCTCTTTTAAAAATTTTCCTATCACTTCATTTAATATTTGCAAGTAAGCACTAATTGTAAGCAGTAATGGCAAGCTTTGAAAGAAATGGCTGAATATTTCTTTTTATTCTTCATGACAGAATAACACTTAATGAAGCAAAAAGGGCATGAAAGAGAAACCTCTCCAATATCCGGGTAATTCAAAAACAATTCAACATAAATTCCCCCTTTTTAATGTTTAAAAAGAAAAAGAAAATAAATTAAATGAAAATGCTCAACCTCATTTCCAGTGTCGCCAGCCTCTGCGTGAGAATGGACCGCCGTACTCCTTCACGTAGAATTCGAACGTCATCACGAGTCCCTGTAAATTACTCAAAAATCAATTTATATAATGTGTATTTATTTAACTCAAATGTGTCTATTTAAATAATTAAAAAAAATTAAATGCATAAACTTTTTCTCTCCATTCGTATGATTTTAATTAATATAGAAATATATGATTCACTTCTTTCATCAGTTCACATTACAAATATAAATGCATAAATAAATAAAAAAACTAGTGATATTCATATGACAAGCGGCCTTATTTTAGTTGTCATTATTCAGTATTAATTTTAAAAAAATCTGACATTTCTTCTCGTCCTTGGTGACTGGATCGAATTCCAGATTTTTCTGCTTACGAATCGCCTCTTCCGGGAATGGGGCGACCTAACGAAGAAGAGATAGAATTAAAGGACGGCAAAAACTCAATTTTGAATTCGCGCCTATTTCCCTGACACATAGGCTATAGGCCTTTTTTTAGCGCGCCGCAACTACACTAGCCAGGAAAAGTATAAAAAAAAGACTACGGTTGAATTTTGTACTCCTTTAATGAGGATAATTTAAAAGAGCTTGTATTCATCAGGTTTTTTTTTACAAAGATCATTATCACATCATCCTTTTTCCCTGCATACTGCGATCTCTTGAGTTGATCTTGAACACTTTAAAAAATTGCGCTAAAATGCTGGGCTGAACCGGGGATTGAACCCGGGACCTCTCGCACCCAAAGCGAGAATCATACCACTAGACCATTCAGCCGACAGCTACGGGCCAAACCTCCTCCAACATACTATTGTCAGCAATAACCAGTTCGGACACTCTACCGCAGCTAAAGCGAGAATCATACCACTATTCCATTCAGCTACATATTTTACTACGAAAAAGGTGTAATGTTTTAGTTGATTTTGTTCCCAGCATAACCGTTACCTAAATAAGCTTACTTTATGCCACCGTGCATAACATCAGAACATTTGCCCATTAAACACATAAACAGCTAAAACACCAATGGCATCAATTCCCTGCCAAATACACTGTATAATAAGTGCTTGCCGAAGTTGGTCATACCCCCAGGGACGGAATACTGGTAGAGCAGTGCTGGAGTTACGAGACATCTTACTAACTTAAAGGTAAAAGATAGGAAAAAATCGGGCTGAGCCGGGGATTGAACCCGGGACCTCTCGCACCCTAAGCGAGAATCATACCACTAGACCACTCAGCCGTGTTTTATTGCGAAAAAGGTGTAAGCTAAGACGCTGCGGCGCAAGATCTGGTTTAGAAAGGAAAAGAAACTTCATTTGCGCTCACTCCCATGTCCTTCGAGAGACAACAACAGCTCAGAGAAGAATCACGAACTGGATTTCACTGCACTCTTTCTTCCTTTTCGCTGCTGCGCCCTTTCTCAAACATGTCCTCCATCTTTTCCCTCCTAAAAGGCTTCAATTGAGATGTAAAGCATGGCTGAGTGGTCTAGTGGTATGATTCTCGCTTAGGGTGCGAGAGGTCCCGGGTTCAATCCCCGGCTCAGCCCGATTTTTTTTATTCTTATTATATATAATAAAATGTTTCGTGTCCCCAACATTCATCTTAGAAAAAGAACAGTTCGCAAACATCCTTTTCAAGTGCCAAATAGGTGCTGATAGATTAATGAAAAGGAGATTTAAATCTCTCTGAGGGGGGGAGGGGTAGGAAATAATTCTAAATCTCACCATGGTGGCCGTCTTGAAGTACGGCGGAAGGAAAACGGTCAATGGTGGTGGCTTCTTCTTGCATGCGTTCCTTGACAAGATTTCACTGCGACGATGTTCAATCTCCTTCTACAAAGAACAGAAAAAAAAAGTGAAAAAAGGCTTCAAAAACAAAAATTATATCATTTTAGTTGAACTGAGAAACAAATAATAGTTTAAAAGAGTAACAAATAGAATAAAATAACTTTAAAATAGCAAACAGGCAACAAGAATAAAGCTTGAATAAGAAAAAAATTATAATAACCAGGTTTTAAATAGAAGACGAATAATCATAATAAATCGTAAGGGATGATTTTTTTTTCCTTTTTATTAACTAGTGACCAAAGTAACGGCATAGCGAAAGTTTCTTAAAAGTTTGCAGCTTTTTCTTTCGAAAACTCAAGAACAGTTTAGGTAAAAGGTTTCCATAAAGAATAAAAATATCGTCATAAACAGAAAATAGTTTTAAAAAAACTTTTAGCTCACGCTTGAATTCAAAAGTTACAAGCACTAATCCAGATTGGAGTACACGTTATCACCGCACCCGAGAATTGGCGGGGTTGCCACCTCACCTGTTGCTGTCGAACTGAGGCAAGCGCTCGCTCGAGGCGCGCAATCTCGAGATCGATGTCCGCTTGGAGCGCTCGGTTTTGCGAAAGCGCATATTGGAGCTTCTTGATAACCTCCTTTAAAGAACAGAATGAAGATTCAGAATAAACACAGCCTTTTTTCTTTCTTAATCATTCCCTATCGATAAAACTCATCAATAAATTAAAATTTTAAAAAAAGTTTCTTTTCCCCACAACGTAAGAGTTTATTAAATCAAGCAGTTTGATAGCTTAAATTGTATTCGAGTTACTCCGTACAATTCATTCAAAAAACATTTAACGAGTTTTTTTTTATTCCCGAGATGAAAGTCGTTTCATGAAATAACTTAGATCAAGGACCAAAACCATATGACACCCGACGCCAATGAAGCAGTTAAAAAGGACAGAAACAACAACCCAGTTAATTACTTTAAATGCCAGATAGAAAGAAAGAAACTAACGCGCGTTTCGATGGCGGCAGCTCGCAATTTGAGATTGGCTCATGTCATCTGAAAGGGAGGTGAAGAGTGGCACAATCGCAACAGAATTATCCAAAAGGAAAGCAACATTACCGAAGCTCGAATATAAATCAACGAAATCTTTCTTCAAATGAAATCGTCAACAAGCGTACAAATGGGAAGTTCCGATGAATTCAAACTCGTTCTATACAAAATGGACTATTCTCGAGTAAGATTTCGCGAACATGAAAGCTTATAATGGAAAACAGAAAAGCGGAAAATACAGAAATGTGGCAAAAAGAAACAGAAAATGAAATGTAAATCATTAAATACACTACTACAAACAAATGTGTAAAAAATCACTATGCTTTAATTTTTCTTTTGAATGCGAATATACTTATCAAGCTAGAAGTCATATTAAGTTATTGTTAAATTAAAACACATTAAATGCTCAGTATAGCCTCACCCACAGGAAAAGCTTACTCATTTATAACTTTTGAGCGTGCACCTATTTTGTTGTTAGACAAGTGAAATTCACGAATAAAAAAGAGCGAAAATCGAAACTTGAAATAACAGTATGATTGAAGGATGATAAGCTTTTGAGTGGAACATGGATTTTACAGTTTCTCCTTTCATTTACTCTTGTTTTTTTTTACCCGATACGGGAAATATGCAACCTCTACCTTCTTCTTTATCTTTGTCTCTCTCTCTCTCTCTCTCTCTATCTATCTCACTCTCCATCTCTACCTCTCTATTTCTCTCGACCTCTCTATCTCTCTCTATATTTCTCTCTCTCTCTCTATCTCTCTCCATCTCTCTCTCCATCTCTCCATCTCTCCCTCTCTCTCTTTCTCTCGTTCTTATACGCAGACGAAAAGCTCGAGTCAGAAGGGTGCAAAGAAGAGTTGAACGACTCGAGTCGGATCAGCAAAGTTGAGCGACTCGTGGTGCAACCACTTCTTCGCGATGGCTTCCAGTTCGATCTAAAATTTATGATGGAAAAAAGGACGGGTGGGCGGAGCCAAAAAACAAAAGTTTCGCTACGTTAAAGTGTTCTTTATTTTCTAACTTATTTTGGGAGAAATGCCGTTGCTTTGATCGCTTGTGCAATCAATTCAAAGTGGACGGGTGGGCGGAGCCTATTTGAAAGTGGGCGGAGCCTATCACTCACCTCTGCGACTTTCTCGAGTCCATCACGTTCGTTCAGCTGCTGCGACGCGAGGGATGCGGCCTGTGTCACGTAGCCGGCGAAGCCTTCAGCCTGAAGCTTTTTTTTTTTAAATATTATTTCTTTCTCTGCTTCTCTCACACTTTCTTTCTCTCTCTCTCTCTCTTTCTCTATCTCGCTTTTTTCTCTCACTCTCTAGCTTTCTCTTTCTCATTCTCTCTCTTTTTCTCTTTCTGTTTCTTTCTCTTTTCTCTCTCTCTCTCTCTTTCTCTCTCTCTCTCTCTCTCTCTTTCTCTCTCTCTCTCTTTCTCTCTCTCTCTTTCCCTCTCTCTCTCTCTCTCTCCCACAACCTTGAGCTTCTTAGCATCCAGATGGTCGTAGATACGAAGTGCATGGTAAACACGCTCGTCGAACGCTCGAGGTTCATAGCACAAAAGTACATGAAAAAGATGTATATGTTTTACTTCTTTATTCATAAAACTATTTAATTACTACTTTATTTTGATATTAAATTCAATTAATTAATTAATTAAGTTAATTAATTAATTAAATATATTGATTACCTTGGAAACGTTTGCCGGCTGGCTCTTCCAGAATGCAGCCATCAATGTGGCCGGGATGTCTACTGCAGAAACAAAATGAAAAAAAAAATTAGATTAAAAATTTAACTGACTGAATCCTTATTGCATTCATTTCATAATTTTTGTAGTTTTTTTTTTAAATTGAAATGACCAATAAAAAATATATAAAAAAATAACGCCATAGCCTAGCTCCCAATGCATAAAACAATTGGAACAGTAAGATTTTTAGGTTTTTTTTTAAATAATTTTTTTTCAAACTATTTCAACAAATTTTTCTCCCCCTTCCTACACAGCATCCTGATGTTCTTGTCTGTGACGTCGAGGTCGAACGGCTTGAAGTCGTCGCTCGCATTTCGATGGCGCACTGTGACGAGAGAAAAGCCGACAGCCTGAAAGGAGTTTTATTTTATTTTATTTCTTCTTTTTTGGCACTATGCCAAAAAATTATTATTTTATAAGTTTAAAAACATTTTCTTATTGCTTACAAAAAGTAATAATAAATAAATAAATAACAAAATACAAAAAAGTAAACAGATAATTTCTCTCGCCTGATTTCTCTCCGTATTCATGGCGACGCGCGTGAAAGGGTGGTGCAGGCAGGAGTCGATGACTGCTTCGAGCAAGCGGCCACAGTTCTCCGACTTTGCTCCAAGAGCCTGAGGAAGATTGGCCGAGAGAGAGAGAAAGAGAGGGGGGAGATAGAAAGTGAGAAAGAGATAAGAGGGAGAAAGAGATAGAGATAAGAGGGAGAGAGAGAGAGAGAGAGAGAGATAAGAGGGAATGAGAGAAAAGAGAAAAAGAGAGAGAGAGAGAGAGAGAGAGAGAGAGAGAGAAAAGTGAGAGTAAGAGAATGAGAGAGAAAGAGAAATAGTGAGAGGTAGAGAAAGAGAGAAAGAGGGAAAGAGTGAGAGTAAGAGAATGAGAGAGAAAGAGAAATAGTGAGAGGGAGAGAAAGAGAGAAAGAGGGAAAGAATGAGAGTAAGAGAATGAGAGAGAAAGAGAAATAGTGAGAGGGTGAGAAAGAGAGAAAGAGGGAAAGAGTGAGAGTGAGAGAACGTGAAAGAGAAAAGAAAAGAAGGAGAGAAAAAGAGAAAGAGGGAAAGAGTGAGAGAACGTGAAAGAGAAAGAAAAAGAGGGAGAGAGAAAGAGATAAAGAAGGAAGAGTGAGAGTGAGAGCACTTGAAAGAGAAAGAATAATAGGGAGAGAGAGAGAGAGAAAGAGATAAAAAAGGAAAAAGTGAGAGTGAGAGTGCGTGAAAGAGAAAGAAAAAGAGGGAGAGAGAGGGAGAGAGAGAAAAAGAAGGAAAAGTGAGACTGAGAGTACGTGGAAAAGAAAGAAAAAGAGGGAGAGAGAGATAAAGGAGGAAAAAGTGAGAGTGAGAGTACGTGAAAGAGAAAGAAAAAGAGGGGGAGAGAGGGAGAGAGAGGGAGAGAGAGATTGTCAAACTCCTGTCGCTTGAAAAAAAAAGCTCAGGTTATCACTGGGCCACCATGTCCGCTCACCAAAGCTGCAGGATTCGATGGCAGCATCTCTTGTCGTACGAGTGCTTCGAACGGGCCGCGGTTCTCCTCGTCAACTAGTCGAATCTCATAGCCAGTCTGGAGGGCGGCGGGCGGCAGTGTCATTGACAGGGTGCTACAGTATACTTTCATTGTTACAATATATTTTTAGTGTTACTGTACTATTTTAGCACTACAGTATAGTTGCAATTCTGCAGTATACTTTTAATGCAACAGTATAATTTTAGTACTACAGTAATACTCTTAGATCAGTAATAATTGTGGTGCAGTTGAAATGGAAATAAAATAGCTAATTATAACCTAAATACAACATATTATTATATACATATGCATGAGCACAATAACGTAATACATACATGGACAGGTTGACAAAGTAGAACATCGAAAGGACTACAGCTTTCCGGCGCAAACAGTTGGGCGCTATGAATCTCCCCTTGGAAAGTAGCAGGCAGAAAGAGAGAGATTAGGAGAGAGAGAGAGAGTTGAGACATAGAGAGAGAGATTAGGAGAGAGAGGAGATGTGGAGAAAGAGAGAGAAGAAGAGCAAGTTGAGAGAGAAGAAGAGAGAGAGAGAGAGGGAGAGAGAGAGAGAGAGAGAGAAACGAGAGAGAAGGAAAGAACACGTTAATGATAAAATGATCGACTGCAGCAGCTCGGTTATTGTTGTGTCTCTCATGATGCTGCAAGAAGGGTGGGCGTGTGCGTAGCAAAAAGGAGAGGCCGAATGATGTTTATTCGAGAGAACGAAGAGGACCACCACAGGGCAGAGAGGGAGCGAAATGAAGTAAGAAGTTGGAATCATATAATGGGCGAGCATCACTGATGGTTAGGCTATCATTCTAATTATGTCAATTATGTGAGTCTTTCAATATTGCGTGACTAATGATAAGATTAAGTGATGAAAATACGTGACGTGTAGAGATATCGGAGCTATCCTAGTTAGAACCTTATATTCGTGTTCCCCATGTCCTAAAACCCTTCGGTGCATGATTTGTGGAAGATTGAAAAATGAAAATATTTTGCAACCCCCCCAACTAGGATAGCACCGAGATATCAACAACCATGAACTACAAATTTGTTATAGCTTAAGGCAACATCTACAACTGTTACCATTCGACAAGTTGAACATTCGAAGAAACAAGCTTGTCGAAAGACCACCCATGCGTCTCTCTCTCTCTCACACACACACACATACATCCTCCTTCTCTCTCTCATATCCCCTTCTCTCTCTCTCTCTCTCTCTTTTTCTTTCTATCAGACACACTTCCTACTTATCTCTCTCTCTCTATCTCTCTCTCTCTCTGTTTCTATTATTCTTTCGTTCTCGCAACCTCTTTTCGTTTCTCTCATTGACAGGCGAGATGGCTATCACCCAAAAATGTTCAAGCAAACATTTCTGTCCCAAAACGGTCAATTTTTTTAAATTCAAAAACTACTGGTTCAATATTCGCCAACTCTGCTTGCTTTTGACACATGACATATCATTTATCATTTCTCCCTCATCATTTTCGTCTTCTTCCATCTCCTGTCCATCGTTTCATCTTTCTTCATCTTCTTCTCCTTTTCCATTTTAAACGCAATCGTCAATTTTCTCTGTTGTTTGCATTACTTTCATTCAGGGCAAGTCACTTTAGGTATGCCACATTTGCATTAAAAAAAAAGTAAACAATCTATTTGGTTCATGCACTGTAGTGAGAGTGTTCAGTCAGAGTGAAAAAAAAAGTTTTTTTTTGTTAACTCATATTGAAAGATCACAATTGAGATGACCTTGTCCTCAATAGCTCAGCTTATGTAGTTAGAAGTAGCGTGGTATGTACCATTGAAGAATAAATAAATAAATAAATATTTGACAAGCACCTCGTAGGTTGCAGCCGTTGAGACCCGAGTGGCGCAACTCGCTCCGTTAAGGAAGAATGAGAGAACGACCTTTCCGCTTTCCACTCTACATCTCTCTCTTTCTCTCTCTCTCTTCCTTTCTCTCTCTCTATTCCTTTCTCTCCTTCTCTCTCTTTCTCTCTCTCTCTTCCTTTCTCTCTCTCTCTATTCCTTTCTCTCCTTCTCTCTCTTTCTCTCTCCCTCCCTCTCTTTCTTCACAAATGAAAGGCTCCAGTCAGAAGGGTGTTTGCTACTCGTGATAAATTGTTTCTCTCTCAATCTCTCTCTCTCTCTCTCTCTTCTCTTTCTCTTCCTTTCTCACCTTCTCTCTCCTCTCTCTGCTCTCCTTCTCTCTTCCTTTCTCTCTTTCTTTCTTTCTCTTTCTCTCTCTGCCCCGCGGCAATGTAACTGGTTTGCAGTGGAGGGCACGAAGAGAATGTTCCAACTCTTATATCAGAGATCTGTAAGGAAATAAAAAGGGAAGATTTACAACACCAGACTACACACACCATCCATTAAAGGGTTGTATTTTTAAATGTATGCAAAGTATGCTTTTGAACAATTTTGACAGGATAGTGACATTTAAATTTTTTTTAATACTCACACAAAAAATCAGAGAAATTTGTGGCTCCTTTATGCCCAGGTGCACAATAACAAATCGATATTTACATGAACATAAAGTTATTCGAATTTTTGTTCCTTTAGGAGCCGCCTAACTGTAAATGGACATTCAGTTGCTTGCAAACAAAAGTTATCTACTTGTCATGTTAATTGCATTGCCATGGAAGCATGGCCAATACAAGCGAATGAAGTAGACAAAAAGTACGCCAAAGGGCAACCTCGCCCTTCTTCCTCTTTCCTCTTTCCTCTTTCCTCTTTCACCTTTCCCCTATTGGCCCTGCGGCGACACGAATGCACTGTCAATGAGGAGTGAAAACGGTTCAAAGATAGTCCCACTGACAATGAGCAGTTCATGGAAAGTGAAAGAGAAAGTGAGAAACCCTCAGGTATGGGGAAGGGGAAAGCAGGAGAGGTCGCCCTCTCTCTCTCTCTCTCTCTCTCTCTCTCTCTCTCTTTCTTTCTTCGATAACGGCGCGAGTTGTCCTTTTCGTAAGTAGGATTCGAAATCGTTTCCTTCGTTCTCGCTTTTAGATGTGTAGATGAAAAGGTACAGATGTAGATGAAAATGTTCAGATGCAGATGAAAATGTACAGATGAAGATAAAATTTACAGATATAGATGAAAATGTGCAGATGTAGATGAAAATGGACAGATTTAGATGAAAATGTATCGAAACCACAACTTAACTCCTTAAAATAACAACCGAGATTGAAGGAAGCAAAAAAAGATCAACTTAATTTTATATGTTTTTCTCATTTCACTACATTATACTCTCCTCATAAAATAAAAAAAAAGATGACAAAATAGTCTGACACGGACTTGTACACCTAATCTATTGATTTGAGGCAACTTAAACTTTGTAGGAGGGAGAAAAAGCAGCTTTGACGTAATCAAACTGTCCGCCCCTCCCCTCCGGCATATGCCCGCCAGTGTATAAAAGGACAAGTCGACTTGCTGAACACCGTTTGTTGCCCTTGTCAGCGAAAGTAAGAAAGAGAGAAAAAGGATGGAAGCGTCTCTGTCCGCTCTGCTCTACGTCCTCGTCATGTCGCTCGTGGCTCAGAAGGGAAACGGCTGCATCCCAATGATCCCGACCAACCCGATGCTCACCAGTTAGCCATCATGCTTACTTATTGTACTAGAAGTAATATACCGTATTTTCCATATTAGTAGAACCCCCCCCCCCTCTAATAGTATAACCCCCCCTCTGATATTGTCATTGAAAAATAGAACCCCTCCCTCTAGTAGAACCACTCCCCCCCCCCTCTAATAGTGCCCCCCCCTTAAAAGTCTAATATCTCAGCTCGAAAAGTATTTCTAATGTATCCCGCAGGCATAGGATGCTCTTCCCAATGAACTGATTGCAAATTCAATCAAAAACTGCCGTAAAACGGATGTCCCAGTGATGATTCCATTGAAAACCGAGCTATGATTATTCATTTTGAAAACAAAATTTTGTTATCAAGCTTTTAGGGCATCACATTGAAAAATAGTACCACTCCCTCTAATAGTTCCTTCCCCGCAAGGGTATTGAATAATAGTACCCCGGGGTACTAATGGATAAAATTCGGTAACATCAAGTTAATTTTTCAAATTTTTTTTAAAGCATTTTTTAATATACGGAAAGCCACCTATTATGATCTATTAAACATATAAATATAAAAATATATTCAGGCCAAATAGGCGAAAAGTATACTTGCCATCTAGCAAAACAATCGCTCCTTTTATAAAAAGGGCATTCATTTCTGTGCTCACTTTTATAGCCGTGGGTTCTTCTTCCAAATTACATGGTATTATGTCTTAAAAAGTGTCTTACCATTAAATTTGAGCTTTATTTCGAAAAAAAAATTTTTTAAACCATATAATTAGTTCAGATCCTCCCCGAACCACAACAACCACAGCAGCCGCAACAACAACCACCACCTCCACAGTGCCATCGACGACCTCTTCCACGACCTCTTCCACAACGACCACGACGACGACAACGACGACCCCGCTGACTTGTATGAGCTGTGCAAGCCTCCAACATACAAGGCGCCCGCTGTGATGGTTGGTGGTTTTTTTTTTTTTAATCTTTTTTTTTGCTTATTAACAGTATTTTTTTAACTTTATTAACTTATTTCGCAACATTAATTACTCTTTCCTTAGTTTTTCAATTACTCACGCTTTAATCAAAGATTATAGTAATTCATAGCATTTCACGCCACATAATTTTAGCTTTAATATTAACTATGATACATTTTTTTTCTAATATATTCTTTACCTTTTTATGGATCGGTTATGCCTTGCATATATATGGATGTGTAATTGAAGATTCAAAGAAGATTTTAAAATAAATGGCATTAATAATGTTTTAAATATATTATTAAATTTTTGAATCTGCTTGCTCTGCTCTTTTTGAACCCCACTCCTTCCCTTTCCTCTTCTGCTTGTGATAAGGGATAGAGCCTCCTATTCGTTCCATCCCATTGCGAACCAGTTACTTTGCCGCAGGGCGAAGAGGGAGAGAGAGAAAGAGAGAAAGGAACAGAGAGGAAAAGAGAGAGATGGAAAAAGAGAGGGAGAGGGAGAGAAAGAGAGAGTAAAGAAGAGAGAGATAACGAGAGACGGAGAGAGAAAGGGATATAGTAGGCGATCTGGCGAATTTTAACATATCGCATGTCATGCCGAAAAAAGGACACTAGAAAGTTGGAGTAGATCTACATTAGACTATTACTTTTACTGTAAAAAAATTCGTGACAAATGTAAGCATAATTGAGGACCTTGTATAATTTTGAAATATTTTTCGCATATTAATTATTTAATATTTGCATTTTTAGTGCCCGACACTGACCCTCTGCACTGATCAATCTCAGCTGATCACCATGCAAGGGAGGGACATGTGCAACTGCTACTTGTGCGACTGGCGGCAATATGATCCTCGAAAAGGTCAGTTCTTGCACACCACCTTCCTCCCTGGTCGTCTCTTCTCTCTTCTCTCTTCTAGTTTCATATTTGTTCGTACTTCTTAGCTGTAGATCGGTTAATTGGAGCGGTCTGTTGATGTCGCTCCTAAAGTCACTTTTAACATTTCATTTTAATTCATTTTAAGAACAAATTTTTGTTTTAACATTTCTTTTTTAATTTATTTTATGAACAAATCCTAGGTATTAGGCAATACTTTGCACGGATATAAAGTTGACATATGAAGAATCTCATCCACACCATCAAAACACCACTTTTCCCCCGAAACTTGACATTGATGTGCTGAATGATGCATTGTCATCGACAACTTGTTACTCATGCAGTAATAATAATAATAATATTTATTGCATCGTGTCGAGCATGTGTAGGTTCGAATGCATGTAAATGATAATAATGTTCAACACGAGTATTAATCACTATGACTAGTGAGAGCATAGACTTGTAACAATTAAACAAAAACAGATAATATTAATCCATGATTGGCAGTATTATGTGTTCAGGATGGTATGAGCATTCCCATCTCGGCTGCTGGTGTACGCTGCAGGCCAGACGGACTCACGTACGAGGACGCAACCGACGCGAGCAAGTTCTTCACGGCGGCAACGGGAACCGTCTACTGTAAAAGTTGGCGCGGAGATCATTTTATTTGTTGTGTAGATAATGAACTTCCTTCCTTCTCTCTTCTCGCAAGCGGTTGACCCTCTTTCCATCTCTCTCTCTCTCTCTCTCTCTCTCTCTCTCTCTCTCTCTCTTAATAAACCTCTCTCCGCTTCTCGCCTCTTCTTCCCAGATTCTATTCCCTGTCCGCCTTCGTCCGTGGAGGGCACAACAACCGGTGATCGGGATCTCAAGAACTCGTGCGACAGACGATCCCCTTCCTTCGACCGATTCTCTATCGTTCACGTGTGGCTGTTGCCGTCTTCGGCCGCAGCTACTTTCCTTGCTTCTCACTCACTCAGTGAAAAGAGGCCTTGAGCCCAACATCCTGTCTAAAAAAGAGGCCTTGTGCCCACCATTTTAACAAGCGAACGGGCTTCTCGTGCTCTACGAAGAAAGCCTTCGGGCAAAGCCAACGGGCTGAAGTTCTTCGAATAAAGTCAACTGGCTCTAAGACAATTGAAAGTCAACGGGGGCTCGAAGATGATGGCTGGGATTCCTTGATTCAAACTGTTCTTCTAATTTGCATATTATAATTCGTGAATCTGGCCCATTCCATAACGCATATGTATAAACCCCAAGCGGCGAGCTCGCTTCATATAAAGTTCCTTGCTCTTCCTCATTTACGTGCTTCTCATGTCTTCTCATAGACCTCTCTCTCCAGTCACGCTTTTCTTCAAACACAACACATTCTTTAATCCGCCACTTCTAGCATGCGCGACACCTCCACTTGATCCGATGTGTGATGAAGAGGGCATGAACCAAATGACCTGCGAAGCTGTCACGGTTGGCATCATTCATTTATACAATTCAAAGTGAAAGTGTGTGTTTCTACGAGACGGAATGCAAAAACACAAACAACTTTTCTTTTTTTTTTGGTTAATTTTCCTCAATATTCTTTCTGGGATGTATTCGAGGACATATGAGAGCGCGTAAATTCATCCAAAAAAAAAGATTATTTTTGGCGCTCTTTTTTTTGTAGGTGACAATGGACAAGAAGCTAACATGCCCGCCAATGTTTGCTTTCGTGATCGATGACAAGCTGGAGCTGGACGTCGTCGCCATCAGCTGCGTCAACGGCGTCTGGACCGTAGAGGGTGGCACGAGCGCGACAATTCAAAATCACATTGCGTGCTCTAAACAGATTGGACCGCAGCCCTAGTTCATTTGAAAAAGAAGCTCATACCGTAGTGCCTCTATTAGTACACCTCCCTCTAATTGAACCCTCCCCCCCTTCTCCAATAGTGGCCCTCATCTAATAGTCTATTACCTCGAAAGGTTCATGGAGCCATGAGATGCCCTTCCAAATGAACTTTTCGAACTGATCGCAAATTCATTCAAAATCTACGGTGAAATGGATATTCCAGTGATGATTCTATTGAGTAGGGCTGTGATTCTTGTTTTCTTTTTTTGTGGAATAAAATGTTGTTATCAAACTTTTTGTTAATCACATTGATAAACAGTACCCCTCCCTCTAATTGAACCCCCCCCCTTCTAATACAACTTTTTCTCTATTAGTACCCCCCCGGGGGGGGGGTACTAATAATAGAAAAAATACGGTAATTTGTCACTAGTCTCCTTCCAAGCAGGCTTAGGCAGTTGTTTCCTTTGTGCGCATGGTATTGAGAGCTTTTTATCGAGACATTCGCTAATCAATTTATTGCATATAAATCGAATAAAAATAAGTAAGCATCATCATCATCATTTTCTCGCACATGTCAGAAGGGCGCAAAGAAGAGTTGGACGGAACGTGCGGGGTTGACAAAGTTGAGCGGCTCCTCATGAGACCACTTCTTCGCGAGCTGCTCGAGATCCACCTTACAATTTTAAAGAACAGGCATTTTTGGGCATGAGGGGTTAGCATGTAAAAATTTTTTTTTTCTTTTGTTGTTGTTCCTGACGGGAAAGAATTGACATTTTTTTTTGACCGTAGGGCATCGACATTTTGCCTTTTTCACTGGTGGTCATCGGGCAATTTAAACATTTTTAAAATGACATTATTGTTGATTGTTTATTGGCATCACAGGAAAGAATCGTTTTACTATACTATGTATGAATGTGGGTGACAGCTTAATCTCTATGCCTGACCTCTCCGATGAGCTGCAGTCCATCCCTCGCATTTCTCTGCTGAATCTCGGCAGAGACGGCCTGAGTTACGAAGCCAGC